>CM029600.1:90692012-91047484 GCA_017311375.1 Mytilus coruscus
AAAAATATACTGATTACAGAAGAGAACAATGTCCAGAATACAGTTATCAAGTAATTGCAGAATAGCCATTATTGTTAAAGATAGAGAATAATGAGCTAAAAAAATAAAGAAATGAAGGAACCCATCCATACCCTCCTCTATGTCCTCATTTAGCCTTTAGCTGGCTTTTAATATTTTCATTGAGTGAGACAATACAAAATATAAATTAATGCATAATTTTGTTTTTCAAATTGTTGATATATTTATAATTTATTTTCACATGTTGCAATTTGAATCAAAGTGGTACCTGAAGTCACTATCTGTTATTTGCCAGTAACAAGTAATAATTGGTAAATGCTTAGTCACCTGTGATATATTTATATTTATAATGATAAAATATAATGTAAAAATAAATACAAATAAGTCAGGAACCTGTAGTTCAGCGGTCGTCGTTTGTTCATGTCTGTCATATTTGTTTTTCGTAAATTGTTTTGTTATAAATTAGACCATAAGTTTTCTCAATTGACTTGTTCCTATTTTTCATGTCGGGGCCTTTTGAAGCTGACTATACGATATGGGTTGTTCTCATTGTTGAAGGCCATATGGTTGCCTATAATTGCTTACATCCACTTCATTTGAACTTGGGTTGTCTCATTTGCAATCATACCAAATCTCCTAATTATAACACAATAGAACTACTTTTTACACTTTGAGTTATTTTTGGTTTTAAAACTTATTTTTCATTGTCTGCGAAATTCTAAAAGTCCTGTGTTTAGTCGGACACAAAAGGTTTTTACAATGTTGTTTCTTTTCGTTTACTATTGTATTTTTATTATTTTTTATATTTACTTTATTTTATCAAGAAAGTGTATACTATAAACTTTTTTTAAGACATCATTGTAAAATTTACATCACTCATAAGTATTTTGTATACGAAACGCACGTCTGGCTTACAAAATTTCAATTCTGGCATCTATGAAAAGTTTATTACTATCTACTACACCTTTTAGTTGGTGTCTTTGTTAGATTAGTGTGTATAGATATAAGAAGATGTGATATGAGTGTCAATGAGACAACTCTCCGTCCAAGTCACAATTTGTAAAAAGTAAAAAGTATGTTTGTTTGAATTTTTAAGTCAGTTTTGTTGTATGTCTGTGATGCATATTAACAAAGTTTTTGCTGGTGGATCCCAATTATTTTCACATTAACCTTTTATGTCTATTTGGGTTGCTAACCTAATTCCGTTAATTGATACCTTTTGATTTTGTCTGTTTTTATTGACTTCCGATTTTTGAATTTCCTTGGAGTGTGGTATTTTTGTTATACTTTCTACACAGAAATGAACATTAAAGCTATTTCACTTTATAGAAAATACATGTATTGATAGAAAGCTGTTTGTTGTATGTAACAGTTTAATATAAAAAATTCAGAAGACACAGGATTTTTTAATCATTATTTTTATTGTGAAAAAAATTAAAAAAAAAATTGACAATACTCATACTTTCAATTTTAATTAACATGTTATTTAACAAATTTTCCAGTTGCTCCTACTATAAAAGATGACAGTGCTGCAAGTATAACTGTCCAGGAAGGACAAAATATCACATTGACTTGTGAAGCTAATGGAAATCCTGCACCAAATATAACACGGAAAAGGGGAGATGGATTCCCACTGCCTAATGGTGGAATCCAGCAAAGGGTAAGGCAAATTATAAAAAAAAATATTTGCTTCTCATGCCAGCTGCACTGACCACTTTTGACTAGGTTGGTCACAGTAAAAAAATGGATTAGTATAAGGATGTCAGGCAGATGGGCGGGTAGGGAAAAGTGGTACCAAAAATCCCTGAGGCCACACATGATGAAGTTGTGCACCTGCCGCTATAAAATTGTTTGAGGAATTTTGTTCATGTTTTCCTGAAAATGGATTGACTTAGTAATTCTGCAATTTAAAAAAGTTTATACTAGTTTTATGTAATCAACTCCTGCTACAGTTTTCAACCAAGATTCCTGAAACATCACCGAAAAATTGCACCCATATTATAGTTGTGCACCAGCTCTTATTTAATCATTTGAGGATTTGTTTCCCATTTGTCTGGACTTGTGAACATGGTAATGTTTCAGTAAAATTCACAAAAGACAGTAGCTATTAAGTATTATTGATATCAAAAGTCTTGTTTAGCTAAACAAAAGATATTCAATGTTATTAAAAGATCTGAAAAACAAATAGATTACACAAATTTCATATACATACACATAAATAAATTTGCTTTTTCTGCTAGGTCTCATTGTCAATGAACATTTATGTCCCTCTTATGGGAAGCAACTAGTCAAAACGGATTTATGATGAAAGGATAAATTTTGAATTCTGCAATAGACTACATTGTGCATTCACTGCATTGCCAGATCACTATTAGCTATATCTGGTTTTGTTTTTGAAAGGTATTATAATTAGGCGACATAATTAGGGGCAGCATAAACTATTGGTATAAAGCTTTATATTTTCGAAGCTAGAAGACCTGGATGCTCCATACCCTGTGAGCAGATACCTTCTATTGCGACGTTTCCGTCAGTGATATGTCCATTGTAATTGGCCTCATTTTCTTGGTTCAGTGACTGGTTGAACAAAAAATACTGTTTTTTTTATAAAGTGAAATACTCGCTTACTATGAGTGATAGGATACCTATATTTGGTATATAGGTTCCTTGCAAGCTGTACATGTCCGTCAGGTAGGAATTACCTAACCTAGATTTCATTTCATGGATCAGTGATCAAGTTTAAAGTTATGTGGTCGTCTTTTTCTCAGATACTATAAGCCGTAGGCCAGGGTAAGGGCACTATATTTGGTGTAAAAAAAGATTGCAACGGGTACATGTCTGATTGGCAGGTTTTATCTGACCTTGACCTCAATTTAATGTTTCATTGGACAATGTTTAGTTTCTGTGGTTTGGTCTATTTCTCAGATATTTTAAGAAATAGGGCAACTATGTTTGATGTATTGAATGATTGTAGTGTGTACATATCCGACTGGCATGTTTTATCTGACCTTGACCTCACTTTCATGTTTGATTGGACAATGTTCACTTTTTGTGGTTTGATCTATTTCTTAGATACTATTATCAATAGGTCAAGTATATTTGGTGTATGTAATAATTGTAAGTTGTACATGTATGTCTGGCAGGTTTCATATGACCTTGACCTCATTTTCATGGTTAATTGGTCAATGATAGGTTTTTGTGATTATATCAGTTACTATAAATAATAGGACCACTATGTTTGTTGTATGGAATGATTGTTAGGTGTACATGTTACATGTCTGTCTGGCGTAGTTCATCCGACTGTGACTTCTTTTCCATGCATCATTGATACAGTTAAATTAATGTGATACTTGTAGTATAACCTGAACAATCCTGAATTCAATCATAAGTAAAACAGGCACGACATTTTAGCATGTGCACTCTTGTTTGTATATCTTGGACACTGCTAATAAACAGTTTTTTTTCAAGAAAAACACTAAACAGCAATATGAACAAGATAATGAAAGAATGAAAGTATAATAAGCACATTCTTCATCAGCACAACAATGTTAAATCTGCAAATTTGCAGAAGCCAATTTTTGTTCTTCCCTCGCCGGGATTCGAACTCATAATATTGGGATATCGAGACAACACCGCCTGCACTGTGTCCCTTGCTGTAGAACACTCGGACACCTAGACTGAACTAATAATTCAGCTTTCGGTGGCCTAGTGTTACCTTTCCTCGTTAGTAGAATCTAGAGTTGTAACACAGTTGTTCTTCCCACGTCGGGATTAGAACTCATGCCATTGGGATATCGAGACAACACCGCCTGCACTGTGTCCAGCGCTTTAGACCATATATATATATATATATATATATATATATATATATATATATAATACAAGTCTAAAATGGTACAACACCACAAAAAAAAAGTAAAAGCATGAACAAATGTTAATATTTCGGATAACTAATATCCTTCATCAGTAAGATATCAAAAGGTTCTTATTTTGACATGTGGTAGTTAAAATGATATAATAATCTTGATCGTTATACAAATTATCACGAATCAGTACGTTGGTAAATTTGTTCAATATTGATGTTTGGGAGGAGGAATAAATTCCTTGTATATTCCTTGTTTGAAGGAATATATTCCTCCTCCCAAAGATCAGTTTTGTCTATTATTTTGAAACCCGTTATAAAAAGAGAAAATCTGACAGTAGCAGAAATGTTCAGAATGTTGAGCTCTTCCAATCATTCGTAAACATCAAAACCGTCAGACGACTTCTTATAGGAGTTATTGCCCTTAAATAAAAAAAATTAAATATTCTTTTATATTTTTACCTTTTATCTTGAAAACTATAATAGATAGAGAGAAACTTTATATTTCAAGAATGATCAGCAAGACAAGTTCTACAAATAAGTCTAATGGTCGAAATCCTCAGTCGACTCCTTATTAGAGGTATTGCCCTTTGATGACGATTTTTACCATTTTTTTTACGGTTTTGCCTTATACAATTATTATAGATAAATAGAAATTAAAATAAGCAAATATGATCAGCAAGGTAAGATCTACAATTAAGACAATATGGAGGGAATTGTCCGACGACTCCTTATTGGAGTTATTGCCCTTTTATGATAATTTTTACATTTTGTTTTTGCGTTTTGCCATATGTGATAAAAATTATAATAGATAAATGGACACTTTAAATCACAAAATTAAACAGCAAAGCAAGATCTGCTAACAAGTCAAAATTTGCCGATATAGTTAGTAGACTGTCACTCTTTATAAGAGTGATTGTCCTTAAATGAGGATTTTTTTACCCTCTTTTGTGTTTTGAGCAAAAACTAAAGAACATAGAGAGACATTAAATAGACTAAATGATCAGCAATACAAGATAAAAAAAACAAAAAAAACAGAGATTTTTGTTATGAATTTTTTTCTCGTCTACAATATTAATGTTGGAGAGTGTCCTTTGTTGAATATGAACATAGACCAAGGTGAGCGACACAGGCTCTTTAAAGCTTTTAGTTCAAATTTTTTAATACAAGATGAACACATATATATATATAGGTATTGACAATTCACTTGGAAACTCAACATATACCTTCAAGACACTTACCAAAGAGAGAATCCTGGATAATCATAGGTATGTTCTATGTTCCTTTGGAATTTCAACAAAAGATGAAGAACTGGATCTTCCATCACTGTATTGGATAATTAAACTACACAAGTGTCCTTACAAACAACGGTATATTGCTGGGTCTTCCAAGTGCTCCACGAAATATCTTTCTAAATTATTAACATCTATTTTAACAGCAATAAAAGCCGGGCTCCAAAGTTATTGTGAAACTGCCTATTCTAGAGGTGGCGTGAATCAGATGTGGATACTAAAAAATTCCAAAGATCTTTTAGAGTACATACAATCTAAGACTCTCAAATCTTGCAATAGTATTAAAACATTTGACTTTTCTACACTTTACACAAGTATTCCCCATTCCAAACTAAAAGACAAATTGAAAGAGTTGATATTACTTTGTTTCATTGAAAAGAATGGCGAACGTAGAAAGTATCTTGTCTTGGGGAGGGATAAATCCTACTTTGTAAAGAATCACTCTGGTTTAATCAAAAAATTCTCTGAAACTGTCATTATCAAGATGCTTGATTTCTTGATTGACAACATATTTGTTACGTCCTTGATAGAGAATTGCTGCTAACAAGGAAGCTATTAAACCAAGAGTTCCAAATGGTGAAGTTGAAATCATCTCTTCGTAAATTTTACGGACGCCATCACGAGTTGGTTGACCGTTATGGAATAACCGTTTCACAGATGATATCGGATATGTTCCTTATGTCGTAACTACAATACCCTTCCCTTTTTACGAATGTGACCTACCGAATTAGACTATTTACCGGATTTGTAATAACATAAGCAACACGACGGGTGCCACATAAAAGCAGGATCTGCTTACCCTTCCGGAGCACCTGAGATCACCCCCAGTTTTCGGTGGTATTCGTGTTGCTTAGTCTTTAGTTTTCTATGTTGTGTCATCTGTACTATTATTTGTCTGTTTGTCTTTTTATTTTTGGCCATGGCGTTGTCAGTTTGTTTTCGATCTATGAGTTTGACTGTCCCTCTGGTATCTTTCGTCCCTCTTTTATATACCAATGAATATTAAAAGACTTTTGATGAAAACAGACAGCAGAGGCAACTTAACAAGACATCTTCCAAGACATTCTTAGTGGTTTAACCTCAAAATGACAATTGTGCTTACTAACAGTATTATGCGCTGTTATATTTTATTATCAATGATATCTATATTAACTGCGACTCTGAATTAAACACAGATTCAAGCACAAACAGTGATAATGACTTGAATAACACTGCAGTTACTGCCTTGGATGATACACTTTTCGGAACTTCAGATCATCAAGGTCTAACCACTGAAGAAATACCTTTAGAACACAAAGATGTTGCGGATAAAACAGGTATGTACTCAGCCATCAATAATAATAAAGGCATACACACTTTTGACGCAAGTTGCAACATAGAATGAAATGACCAAACTAAAAGTGTCACACTATTTATCAATGTAACAAATACTGACAGTCAAATGCAAAACTTTATGATGTGCATTTCTTCATGTCTCACATTTCACAACTGCAATAAACAAAATTTGTAAACAAAAAACAGACATTTTAGCCTGAAAAGATGTCATCATCTTACACTGTAGATAAGATAACAGTCTTCACCAATCCAAAAACACACAAAAAAAAAAAAAAAAAATTAGAAATATGGACGAAGCACCAACTTTGTTTGCACTAAATTACTCATTAATGAACAATTTAAAGGTTAAAAGCCCAACTGAATGTGTTGATGAAATTACAAAACGTATGTGTAGTCATCCATGAACTTCTTCCAAATAGTAAAATAGTCATCTCACTTCTTATCGGAGAAAACTTCAAAATACTCTGAAGCGTTGAACACTAAAAATCAAATTATAAGTGCCATGATTAACGACAAGTTAAGGAAAAATAACTTTATTATTTTGTGACAAAAGTAATCTGACACTCAAAAGCGAAGCTATAGACAACTATATAGATAACCAGAATGGGTATCATCTTTCTCAAAATTGCACAGCTATGCTGAGATGTAACTTTGTGATGCTATAGATTCTGCTCTTGATTTGCCAAAAATTTAATTCAACAAAGACAGAAACTTCCCCATCTAGAAATAGAGGAGGCGGACATGACTGTGAAGAAATTAGCAGACAATGAGTGTTGACTTTTTTCCTTGCTGTTGGAATTTTAAAATTAACATTTCAAAAAAAATCCTATGGTTTATTCTTACTTACTGTATAAGGAGAACAGCATCACATAAATTATATAAGCGATTACAAAAATACAAAACTATATACTTATAAGTTGGGGTAGATACTAGTTATAAAAGAAGACAGTTCACATTGATATATAAGAAAATAAAATTTATATTTAAAACAGTAGTACTATCCAATTTTTTCTCTCTTTTATTACCAGTAAGTTGAGAACTGGTCTAAACATTTGTTGTTGGAGTGTTGGTGGCCTAATATCAGAACACTATAACAAAACAATTGACAAAGAGTTTATTTCAGAATTTAAACAGTGATATTGTTCTATTGACTGAGACCCATGATGGTTACAAATATTGTATACAATTTGGAAATTTAAATTACCACTGTTTTTGTCGAAATAAATCCAAAATAACAGGTATTTCATGGAACTGGGTATTCTAATATGCCAGTATATAAGAAAGGGGGTATTTTAATACACCTGGATATAAAAAGGTGTTTAAAATCTGAATAATGTGACATCAGAATACCTATGGTTGAAACTAGGCATAGTTGTTTTCCATCTTAAAAAAGATATAAACATTTGCTTAGCTTACTATGCCCGAAGAAGTAATGTGATATAATAAAAATCATTGAAAGGGACTTTTAATGCTAGAATAGGGCCTGAAAAAGATTTCTTAACTGGGGACTGTCCCAACCACATTCCAATACATAATGAAAACTATAATATAGATTGTATCAGAGAAAAGAGAGCCAGTCAAGATAGAGTTGTAGAATATTTGAACTATGTATTTGTAATCAAATTCACATTTTAAATGACAGATACTGCTGTGACAGTGTTGATAGATATGCATGTTTCAAACGCAATGATTGAAGTGTAGTTGACTATGTAATGATATTTGAAAGATTATACAACAATATTTATAAATGCATGTATCAGATTTTAAAGCAAACCTTTCTGACTGTTATTGCAAAACACTTTCAATATAATTGCATCCCATGAACAAGTGAAAGATGTAGTTCTCACTAGCATGATTTTCCTATAAGATATTTTTGGAATACTGACAGTGCAAGACATTTTCAAGAATCATATTCATATCCAATAATACAAATTGAGTTTAAACAATTCCTGAATGATTAAATTAAATGTGATAAAATAATATCAATAATGCTTCTTACAAAATTCATTCAATTTTTGACAAAGACTAAAAAAATCCATTGGAAACAAGAAAAAATTTAAAATTTAAAAGTAAAATTATTGATAATGTTTTAAAATGAAAAAAAAAAAAAAAAAAAAAAACAGGAAGAGAAAGCCAAATTAATGTCAAAATTTTCTAAAATTAGTGCGTGGTTTCTTTCGAGCAAAACAAAAAGTATGACAAAAAATAAAAGGAAAAACTGAGAATTTAAACAAATTATTTTAAATCAACTTGACGAGTTAAAGTCTGAAAACCAAAAAGAATAGTTGTAAGTAAACCAATAACGGAATGAACAGGAGGATGGTCCAGAGAGCAATATTGATGGTGACACATGGTATAGGTATTTCTCTGACCTATCATCAGTTGACATGAACATAAAACAAAATTTAGATAAAATTAAGAGAAAACTAAAGATATTAAAAGAAAAAAATATGAGTTTCACTACACTTGATATTAGAATAAACAATGATGAAATGTTACAGAGTTACATTAAGGATGTGAATGAACATGACACATCCTCTGTTAATTTGTTGACTTCTTCCCTCACATTTAATTATCACTCTGTGGTCAACCCTATATACTTCCTGTGAATATGATTTTCTGTGTAATGAGTTTTCAGATTCATTTTACTTAAACTTCCTGTTACTGAATACTTAAGCAGGGTATTATTAGTGATCAATAGGTCACAGTTCTACTTGTTTAATCATTGATTTAATTTTCATGATTCAGTAGTGATTTTAGTTTTGATAATAAGCTTGTTAAAAATAATGGGGATGTGGTATCATTGAGTCAAAATGACATTGATGAAGCAACTAAATTAGGACACTGTTTGTCCTGATTTTTGTGGCGGAGGGGGCATTAAGGTTTTCCCTTGTCCGTCCATACGTACGTCCCAAAATTGGTTTCTGTTCTCTAACTTTAGTTTGCCTCAACCAAATGTTATGCAACTTATACACAATGCTAATTACCCAAACAAAAACTCAGATCAAGTTCGAATTTGGGTGGCATCACTTCCACTGTTCTGGAGTTATGCCCCTTTTTAACTTATATGCAAGTGGGGGCATCATCTGTGTCCCATGGGCACATTTTCCATTTATTTTTACAACTTTAATAAGTCTTGTTTTTTGCTTTGCACAACAGATTTATAATACTTACATGACAACAATTTGTATCTATCTATCTATTCATTTAATTTGATTTTAACTTTGTTTAAATGCACACATCTTGCAAATTTTGTGTGTCACATTTATCACAATTTATATAATATGATCAGAAAAATGAAATATTAAGTTACAGCTTTAAACTTATTTTTAATTTTACATTTTAGAAACTATGGAATGTCAAGGACAGAACAGTCCCTCTGTTGGAGCTGGGCAAGCGCCATCTACTTATCAAGTTTCCATGGTTACATTTATGTTTGGACTGACTCATCATTAGCTTCAGTATAAACAAGTGCTTTCAAAGATGAAATTTTGTTGGAAACATACTTCACTAAACATTCCATGTTAAACTGAAAAAAAACAACAAGTGTGATACTTGAACTTGAATAATTACCAAATGTAAAAAAAACAATTAACTTTTCTGGTAAATAATTACATTGAAGTTTATTTACAACACATAGATATAAGAAGATGTGGTATGAGTGCCAATGAGACTCTCCATCCAAGTCAAAATTTATAAAAGTAAACCATTATAGGTCAAAGTATGGTCTTCAACACGGAGCCTTGGCTCACACCGAACAGCAAGCTATAAAGGGCCCCAAAAATTACTAGTGTAAAACCATTCAAGCGGGAAAACCAACGGTCTAATCTATATAAAAAACGAGAAACGAGAAACACTTATGAACCACATCAACAAACGACAACTACTGAACATCAGATTCCTGACTTAGGACAGGTGCAAACAATTGCAGCGGGTTTAAACGTTTTAATGGTACCAAACCTTCACTCATATCTGAAACAATAGTGTAACATCACAACATAGAAAGACACACTATAAAATATCAATTGAAATGGCTTAACTCAATCAAAAGACATATTAACACCAGTGAGCATACACTGAACAAATAAATTTGATCTATGATACAATGTAAATACAAAATAAATAAACTAAGGGAAGAATACGTACATGTATATATATTCATCACATTTGTGCCATATATTATTTTTGCAGTTATCTCCCTTGATTAGTGATTAATCTTTAAAGAGCCAGTACTATTTTTGACAAAATCATCAATAAATCAAAATTTTGAAATAAGATTTATAACATGCCTCTTGTAAACTTTGACTCTTCTTGTCAAACTTTATAAACACCATGAAATAAGTCTATATTTTGGTAAAAGTTTAAACTATGTAAAATAATGCCCATTTTCCCTTGTAATAGCAGTTTCCATTGGCATGGTTAAAATTGGGGTTATTTTTATTGGCTGCCATGTTGGAATGCAAACTTGAAGATTTTTCTTATTTAACTAACCAAATTTAAACATCATTTGGTCTCTGGTGGAGAGTTGTCTCATTGGCAATCATACCACATCTTCTTATTTTTATATTAAACAAATGAAAACAATATTCTCTTAGTCTAGCAGTCTGTAAAACAAGATTTATGAAAGAGTTTTTACACATTACTCTCTAATATGGCATTCAAGGAAATAACTCTACTTTAAACTATAACAATAATGAAAAGTATCTATTATGGTACAGATATCTTAAGGGTGTTTGTCTGCTGGAAATTAAAATAACAAGTTTGATATATGTCTTTTTTAATATGAATGGGACATTAATCAAAATAATGGAAAAATTTCTGATTAGTTTACATTTAATGTTATACTTTTTCACTAGTATACTCTTGGAGTGAAACTACTGCATATGATTTGAACCTGAATGTAAAAGGATCTTGTTTTTATGCCCCCCGCCGTAGCGGAGGGGGCATTAAGTTTTACCCTTGTCCGTCTGTACGTCCGTACGTACGTACGTTCGTACGTCCTAAAAATGGTTTCCGTTCTCTAACTTAAGTTTGCCACAGCCTAATGTTATGAAACTTATACACAATGCTTATTACCACAAGACACAGATCAAGTTTGAATTTTTGGTGGCGTCACTTTTACCGTTTTAGAGTTATGTCCCTGTACAAATGGAAAAAAATGCCGAATTTTTCGTTTCCGTTCTCTTACTTAAGTTTGCCTCAACGAAACGTTATGAAACTTATACACATTGCTTATGACATCATAACTCAGATCAAGTACAAATTTGGGAAGCGTCACTTTTACCATTCTTGGGTTATGTCCCATTATAACATTATATGCAAGCGGGGGCATCATCTGTGTCCCAGGGACACATTCGCCATTTATTTTTATAATGAACAATGTTTTGGTCAGGATTTGGGAAATATAAATTTTATGATTTGGATTATATTTCATAAACCTTCAATAAAGGAAGATGTGGTATAATAAGTGATTTAGGCATTGTCTGACAATGAGTAGACAGCAGAAATTTAGAATCCAACTTTAGATTTAATTCATTAACAAATTGTTTACTGTCAGTTGATGGCACAATAAATATTAGAACAAGGAAAATACGTTCAATTTTGATATAACTTTTTCACACTAAATGAATACCTGATAGCCTTGCAACTAAATGAATTCAAGAAGCAATGTTAATTCCATATAATAATTCCTGTCTTTGCATTGTTCCATCTAATTGAAGATATTTGTGTTTGTTTTAACTTGTTCCTATTTTTGTGTTTTTATAATCAATGTGAATTAGTTGAAATAGAATTGTATTGTACAGTATTGGTTTGAATAGGGGTTTGTAGCAGTGGTTTCCAAACATAAGTTGTATAGAGAATGAAGTTTTGAAAGGGGTAATGAATAAAGCTACGTGCGAATGTGATGAATACCTAATGGCTTTCGTATAAATGGCAGCAGGTCATTATTAAAGGCATCATGGAGAGTATGTGATGTATATTAGCGATGAGCATGACTGCGTCTATATATAATATATATATCTACGTCGAGGAGTAGAGTTGAAAATGTTTATCACATTCATCGAGCTATATGAAGGACTAGATAGAATACCTATACCATCAATTTTGTCATTGCAACTATACTAGTTTCTTAGCTGCTATTCTGGTTGACGGGATCCCCCGAAAAAAAATAAATCCGATGCACGAGTTTGGTCAAGAGATGTGTCATTTGGCTATCACCACTACACAGGCGCGGATTAAGAATTTAAAAAAATTTAACCTGGAAGGAGGAGTTCTAGTCGTATGTTGTCAGTTTAATACGTTATTAAGAAAACCGAAAAAGGAAAGTCTGCTCATAAAAGATTTTTTTTAAAACCCTTGTAACAACTCTATTATGGGTCCATATCTGGCCTGAAGAAGCAAAATTTCTGCCCCGACATAACATGCCCTCATTGTTTCAGTAGCAGTTAAAACTTCCCGCCCTCCTTCTGGTCTGACTGCTTTGTGAAACTTTTCTATTGTATTGATTGTTAATTTGTTCTCACCCTGAATTCCATGAAATACTATGATTTGCTACTGGACGTAAAGCAAGCAACAATCAAACAATAATTTTATATTGTTTTACTCTTGTGTGAGATATTTTTAACAATTGTGTTCTTCTTCTTAAGTCATGCTTGAAATCATGGACTTAGAGAGTTAGGAAGGTTTGTTTTTTCAATAAAAAACACAAAATGTACTTAAAAAAAATGATTGATTGATTGATTGATTGGTTGGTATTTCACGCCACTTTTCAGTACTATTATGCTATTTCGTGGCGGTCAGTTTTTATTGGTGGAAGTAGCCGGAGTGCCCGGAGAGAGAGAGAAAACAATGAGATGCATATAAAACCAAATCATATCAAATCATTTATTTGTTTAAAATCCAAGTTTAAGATCGTTACCAAGACATACGACTCAATACTTACAAATATATACAAATTTCAATACTATAACAAAAGTTCAAGAAATAAATATTCAGATATCTATCTATACACAAGAAAAAACGCATATAAGACATAGACTGTCGGAAGAAATACGTTCGCCAAGTTAAAATGTGCAAATGTATAATTTCATCTTCAACTCCTTTTCACAAATGCATTTTCTTTTTAGGGATAAATTCCGTTATCTCTGGTTGTCTTCCTTGTTCAATATTTGAATTACTATAAACAGAGATATATAATGCAAAATGTAGTATATGTCTTTACTATAAACAGAGACATATAATGCAAATTGTAGTATATGTCTCTGCTATTACTTAGTGTTATATCAAAATACATAGGATTTTTTTTTCAGAGACAAGTGCCTGTGCTTTTTTAGTGCTCTGATACATTCGGGTTTTACAACATTTGAAAAAGGATTGCTGTATTGGTAATGATATCACCAGATTGATTTATAAATGGTCATTCATTTACCTGGTGAAATAATTACAGATCACGTGACCAAAGAAGCGACATTTTGAAACAAAGAGTGTTTACCTGTGGCATGAATAGGAAATAAGTTGAGATTTTCGATTTCGGTAACGTGATAAAAACAACAATTTTAGTATTAGATACAGAACAAAGGTAAGAAAAAAAAAAACTGGCTGATAACAACCGTTACCGTATAGTTTTTCTGCACAAGTAGTCAGGTCAAGTCCGAGGCGAAAGCCGAAGACCTTTACCTGACTACAAGGGCAGAAAAACTATACGGCTGGTTATTACCATCCCGTTTATTTTGTTTCTTTTGTTTTGTATCTGACTCGTACGACGTTACGAAATAATACATTTTGAATTTAAGACGATTGCATAATTAAAAAGATTGAACACAAAAATTTTGCATAGCGGTTTATGTACCACCATGTTTGGAGATATTTAGTCTTCAATAAAAAAGGGATTTTGCGTTAACACTAGCGCTTCTCAATTCTATCAGCTGTGTGCGAGTAAAATTATTGCTTATTCCTGTGATACATATCAGTAAAGTAGGAGTAGATTGAGTAAGGGGGCGGGTGGGGGGGGGGTTCTGAGGAGGACTTCTTATGGTCCCCTTCCCGGCTCCTACGCCGCTGCATTTATATATACCCTTCCACACCAAGAAAAAAGAAACATACATACGTACAAACAAACAAAGCCAAACAAAGAAATATGTTTTTGCCTCCTCCATCCCCCATTTTGAAAGGGGCAATTGCTCCATTCCCCGGCTCATCACCCCCCCAAAAAAAAAAAAAACCAAAATAAACAATAAAAATATGAATAACAGATTTAAGACATTTAAAATTCAACGACGTATACAAATAAAATAAGAAAAAGTAATCAGACAAACGTAAATACAACATGTATAAATATTGTCAAAATCAATGAAATAAAGAAAAAAATATATAAATATAAAAGCTGTTTCTTTTTTTTTATGGGGAATAACATGCCATGAAAAATAATTTGTTTTGTCTCGTGTTGAATTTTTTGATCCACTTGTTTTTGAAATCATTTTTGTTTGTTTAATTTCATGCTCATTACAGTAATGTGATATTTGAGTAGACCCAAGTATTGATCACGTGACAGAATATTTTGTTCATTTTCCCTATATCTAAAATTGGTGGACGTTCAAACGCGCAATTTTACGCCAGTACTTAAAACCTTCCATCCTTTATGGGTGGATTTTACATAGATAAATAAAATCGTATAATAAAAAAGCAAAATGAGGATGTTAAATTTGATGTATGCCTTTTTGTGCTTCTTCGTTACATTTGTTTGTTTTTATAGTGATTAAGATGATAACACAATGTTGACTGCTGTACCCCTACTTTTGACATTTTTACCTATTGTGTCTGTTTGTTTTGTTCACGCATCGCTGTCAATATAATGGAATTTGATGCGACTGTCATACAAGTGAGAGGTTTAGCTAACTATAAAACCAGATTCAATCCACCATTTTCTACATAAGAAAATGCCTGTACCAAGTCAGGAATATGACAGTTGTTATCCATTCGTTTGTTGTGTTTGAGCTTTTGATTTTGCCATTTGATTAGGGATTTCCTTTTTGAATTTTCCTCGGAATTTAGTATTTTTGTGATTTTACTTTTTATTGACGTTGAGACTGATTTTGTGCTATCACAATTCGAATGAAACAAATTCGTTAAGCATGAAGAGAAAAGGGGAAATCCTCCTTATAGTTCGATTTAGACGAGTTAAAAGATTACTCTTAACTGCAAAGCCAACCCACGAGAGGTTTATACATGGAAACATTTTATGGTTGCAGTTACTCTTGCAGTCGGTAACTTCGTAGACACTTATTTAATTTCAGCATTTTGGGACATAGTTAGCATATTTATAACTATAATTTTTATGAACACTTTTCATATAAATTATATTTATAAAACAAGGTAATAAGGCCACAAGGTGTATGATAAAGTGCCTATGAACTCACTGAATGCACAAGTGACTCTATTCATAAAAAATGTCCGTGTAACTTTAATAAAAAGTGTCTGTGTAACACCCTTTATTGTACTGTTTTTCTATAGCTCTGCTGGGGGCAAAGTCGTACAACTGAATATAATGTAACCGAAAAATTTATTAAAAATGACAAATTGTTCACTGCCGTTCTTTCATCAATATTTTGTTCAGGTTAGTATTTTCAATTACATTTTTCAAATTCCCGAAACAGCGTGACGGTACCAAAGTGTCCAAATAAGTACAAAAAACAGAAGAGATCTCGCACCCAAAGTCCCATATGGGTTATAACTTGGACCAATACAATATTAATGTATTAGTCCTCGATTATCTTAGATCTTGGATGTAATTATTTTTTTATAGATTTTACCGATGTAAACGTAAAAAAAGTCATATTTTCTTATTTTGGGGAATTTCTCTTGACTACATTGCCCTAATAGAGTGTTAATTTGTCTGTCTTTAATGATATCTTTACTATTCATAAAAGTATAATTTCATGGACAATGAAAATCTTATACACAGTAAATTTCTTTTTTGAGTTCTTGAGACCTTATTCATCAGATACAGAAAACCATCAACACACTGATGTTTACTTTCCGGAAAATAGGTTGAACTTTGATAAAAAAAAATATATATGCAAACCAGAAAAATATGTTTGAGGCATGTTTTAATCCCAAAAACTTTATGAATTTCAGAGTTTGTAAAAAATACTTGCATAAGTAAATTTTTGGAGAAGCATAAGGGGAGATTATTCAAACATTGAAAAGAAAATCAAAAAATATTTTTCTAGTAGATATTACTTACATCTTCAAGTAAATGTATATAAACATGACTTATATAAGTATTGCCCCTGATTGAAATCTTAGATTAATTGATTGTTTTATGCTTACTGTCAGTCCAGTTGCAAATATGTCATGCAATATTTAGATATAAGTTAAAATTGGTGCTAAAGTTGTTGAGTTTTTAGTTTATTTCAATTGTTACATTTTTGGAAAGATGTTTGATGGAAAACTGCTTCCTCAACTTGTATGCACAGTGATTTTTCAGCTACATGTATGTTTATTGTTTAGAATATGATGCAAGGGAAAACTGAAAATAACACTATCTATTTTCTGCGCCAAAGTGCTTTTCTGTTTTTACCTTCATCAGAAACACTCAACGCCAAATCTTTGAAAGCCGGAAATGATGATTAACTGGAAAATACAAATATGGTAGTTCAAAGAGAATTAGCTTGTGTTTAACGTTGGATATTGTTATTATGGTACATGCATATTTTGGCTCTTGAGGTAGAGAAACTCCGAGAAAGTTAACAGTATAGTGCTGCCTTTGCCTTAAAAGATTTTTAACTAATTTCTGTAAATTATGTCAGTTTAGTAGCTCTGTTGATATAAAGCAGTTTTATACTCTTTCAGTGGTAAAATCATTTATGGTACAGTGAGTGGTAAATTTGTATGGAACCTGCGTGCAGCTATTACAGATAACTAAAATTCAAATATTTTATGGGATAAAGCACATATATAAATATGACATTGCATTATTCAAGTGTACAACATACATGACATATACAATATGACAAATAATGTAAATAGAACATAATACATGCACATAACCAGTGAAAATTAATGATATGCTAAAACCACAAGTCTTTTTTTTTTTACTTCCATAACTAATGGCAGACCAACTACTTTGGTAGCATAACACATGCACTTTTAGGCTCTAATTTTACAGTAAGGGTTTACCTCAATATGAAAGACTGTACATTGAATTTGACCTGTAATCAATCTTTGTCCTTTGGTCTTGTATGAATCATGAATGGAAACTAATCAACTCGTACCATAACAAACTCGTACCATGTCAAATCGTACCACTAAAAGTCAATTCGTATCAATGTTAACTCAATCTAATGCAAACTCGTACCATTGCAAATTCATACCACTTCAAACTCGCACCATTAAAAAGATATAATTAACGATGTTTTATGAATTGTTCAAATTGTTAATTTAATTGTTTGTTATCTTTAAATTACTCTCAATTTCCATTATAATTAATAAATTACATTCCTTTGTATGATTATGTCTGTAGTTAACTAATCAACTTTTAAAATCTAATTATAAATTATGATTGGTGTTATATAATTTAACAGCTTGGAATTAATTGTATAATGTCTATTATCAAATAAAATTCCTCGTTTATACCAAAACACAAGCTAATATGAGTCGTCTAAAGCCACATTTCTAACACTTTAATGCTTTGTGACAGTGAGAACATTTCAATATTTATTATGTAATAGTTGTGTGTTTGTTGATGAAATTGTGAAATAAATATCCGGTGTTCAAAAAAATTAATAGTAATATTTGATGTTTTGTTGATTTTATAAACATGAATGTTGATGAATGTTGATGAAATTGTGGCCAACAAAGCATAACAATTAAACTTATTCTTTGCCACATTATCACGGCTGCTAATCAAGATATTATTAGACCTGGGACATAATATATTAGTACGATAGTCCCAGATTAGACAGAACACATAACAAACATATCATTATTTTTAAAAAATCAACATTTAACACCATTTGTTACAGTTGATTACATAGTTCTATCAAATCAGCTGAGAGAAGTAACTTAAATGAAAAGATTTTGTATTTTTAAAAATTATTTCCCCTTAGAACCATCTGTTTAATATTTTTCAGTTTTTGCTGTAAGACCAGAAATAGTGGATGATGTTTTACCAGAGGTGAAAAAACAAGGTCAAACAGCATACCTGAATTTTTCTGTCATAAATTTACAGTCTCCAGCACAGGTAAATTATCTCATGTTAAGAAGGGTAAACTTATCCCAAAATGGCATTTAGTCATACAGACTTTCTACAGAGGCCTTTCAAAGCGTAGGCAAATAAAATAAAATTGGGTTTCTGTTAAAATGCTGAAATTGTTTGGGGTCAGTTGGTAGCCGAATGATAAATAAAATGAAGATTTTACCTAGTTACAACAAAGAAGACAGTCTGTCTGTAATAATGCTTGTCAAAATGACAAAATATATATAGGAAGGAAATAAGCCAAGGGTAGGTTTGGTAGCATAACACATTATTTTTAGGCCTTGACTATACAGGATGGGTTTGCCTCATTGTTGACAGGTGGTTGACAAGAAACTTTATTATGACTAAAAAAGAAGATGACTTCAGTTTTCTGATTGTGAATTTTCACTTTTATGTAAGCAACATTTCAACAGAATCTGTATATTTTGTAAACATTACTCTATATATTTATTTGCCTATTTCTTTTTGGATTTTCTTGATAAAAAGGTGGCTGCTTGTATCATTTTCTGCAAATCTAGCTGGCTGTTTAAACTAAAAATAGAAGATTGTGTTAAATCAACAAATTGACCCTTTTCCAAATATGGCACCATGCAGTCAGGGCCAAATATTGTGGTGGGAGAGATTTATGATACAGTTTTAAACTTTTGAATGTTTTTGATATCGATTTCAACAGTATTGTGTTATGTTTAAACAGTTGCAATGGATTAAACAGACCACACCAACTGGTCTCCCACAACACATTTCCTCAGGTGAAACTGTTCGCATTGATGAAGTTGTTGAAGGAAGAAGGAAATATGATGTGGTGAAATACAGAACAAACAATCGTGATATTTACCAACTGATTATTCGATCATTAACGGAGACTGATGCAGGGAATTATAGATGTCAGATATATCTTCCAAATCAGAATTACATGGAGTGGCCAAAGAAGTTGGGGAGATTAACTGTACAAAGTAAGTTATAACATGTGATTAAAGTTTGCCATGACATTGGTTGAAAACATTTTAACCCATGCAGTGATACATACATACATATATATACTTCGTAGACTAACCAATTGTAATTTTTTCATCAGTTACATGTATCATTTATGATATGAAAAAAAGGAAATGTGGTACATGTATGATTGGCAATGGGACAACTATATAACAGAGTCCAAATGATGTGAATTTAAGCAACTTATAATGGTCTTATACTATAAAAATGACAGTAAATTGTGCAAGGACATATCAAACATATATAGAATAACTGTACATTGTTTTAAAATAAAAAAAAAAATACATTTCGGTGAGAGACCTTTATAATTTTTTCTGAATGTTTCAAAGTGATTTTCCCACAAAATATGAAGAGTAAATGTATAAATATATTTTATAGTTTTATCTCCCAATTTCATGATAAATTTTGATACAGCTTTTCCATACTTATTTTCATATTTCTCTATTAATTCAAGTTCAAATGGATTACTGAACTGAGGCCCTTAACGGGCATTAGCTGTCAAATTCTCATTTTTGATGTTCAAAATAATAAAACGTATATCCAAATTACAAAAGTCTAAAATAGACAATTAAGAATGCGTGGACTCGATAATATATATCAGCATTTCGTGTGTATTTTAGTATATACGCTATCTAATTAACAATCGAGATGACCCCGAAGACTGCCGACGGTCTTAAAACCCGATATGAACATGAATAGAAATAGAAATAGAAAGCGGACACATGCAATTAGATTTTTTAAGTTTGTTTGATTTCATGTTATAGGTTAAGAAAATATGTTAATCATCGTTTTTACCTGTATACGAATGAAGTTTTGTTGATCGAATCAGTCAACGAAATGTTTCACCCTTGCTTCACTTTCAATGTTGTCATTCTTTTCCTTTTAATAGCTGAGTACGCTTATCACATGCATAACCAATCTCCAGCTAAGTGATTTAATTGAAGTTCACACGAATACGGATTCACATGAGGTCGAATTATTCACTTGCAAGTCAATAATACATCAGTAATGTTTTTGACAAATTTGGGCCAAATTAACTGCTTATAACGAAATATTATTTCAAATTCTGCTTTTATTAATACTTGAAACAAAAAATCGTTTTAATTTTTTTCTAACTCGTAGCTTATGCCCCTTTAATTTGTCTTAACTGCATTTTTGGTTTAGGCAGTAATAATAGGTGCTTTGTCGAATGAATAAATCCTTATGTCCTTAATTAGCCTTTAGTTATATAATAAGTTTTCAATTGAGTGTTAAAAATGTTTTGCACTTTCAGATATTTTTAGTTTTAATACTTGTGTTTCTTAAAGTCTTGTGATCTACACAGAAATGAAAATGAATACTATTTCACTGTTAACAAATACTTGTATGCTAGAAATTTGTTTGTTGTATGTGAAAGTTTTACATTAAAACTTCAAACGACACAGGGTTGTTTTATAATTCTTTTTACTGTAAAAAAAAAAAAAATAAATTGAAAATAATTTGTTTTTAACAAATTTTACAGTCGCCCCTACTATAAAAGCTGCCAGTGCTGCCAGTATAACTGTCCAGGAAGGACAAAATATTACACTGTATTGTGAAGCTAATGGAAATCCTGCACCAAATATTACATGGAAAAGGGGAGATGGATTCCCACTGCCTAATGGTAGATTCCAGCAAAGGATAAGGCAAAACAAAAATATTTGCTTTTCAAGCAAGCTGCACTAACTGTTTTTGACAAGATTAGATAAAGTAAAAAAAACCATATATTGTGGTGACGTCAGGCAGATGGGCGGGTAGTGTAAAGTTGGTACCAAAAATACCTGAAGCTTCACAAAAGATTCCACACATGTTGTGCACCTCCTGTTATAAAATTCTTTTAGGATTGTTTTCCTGTGTTGCAGATTTGTGATTAACTTAGTTATTTTTGAGCCAAATTACCAAAAATGGTACCAGTTTTATGTAATGTTCTGTATTGTGTTTTCAAGTTTTTCTTGTTGGCCATGGTGTTTTTTTCTGAATTTCCTCTTGATATCTTCTACTTCTATAGAGTCCAGTCAATCTAAAGGTTAAACAACTTAAACCTCAAAGAAATTGCAACAGAATTAATTTATGTGTTTTTAGCATTTTCTATGTATACTTTGAGTCATATAAAAAGTCTTCTTTTGTATTTCATGTGGAAAGGGGGTAAAAATGGTAAAATGTATGACCCCTGCCCGAATTTTCGGCTAATTTCCAAAAAAAGACTATCATAACTTTTGACAATTTTAATAAAGATTAAAATGATAACAGACTTTCAAAAATGAAGTAATAGTTACAACACATGGAAAACTATTCTAACAACACGTAATAGGATAAAAAAAATAATAAATTGTGATAAAAGAATACAAAAATCTTACTTTATAGCATAAAATTTTACATTTGAACTCTTATTTTTCTATTTTTAACTTTTATCAATTTATTTTTCAATTTATCTTAGGATTCCATTTCTATTTATCAAATAATAAAACAAATAGGTTTTGGAAGCTTTATAAAAATTTTAAGCAAAATATAAAGAAAACATAGTGGATTTATCATTTGCAAATTTTCCAACGAATGTATGTTTGTGTTGTTACACTAGTATATGATTTTGATAAGGATTTTTTCTTTAAAAAAGGAACATTGAAGAATATTCTGTAATTCTAATGATTATTTCTAATGAGTCAGAACAAAGTCAGTTATTGTTTGAAATAAAATGTTCATCATCAGTTACAGAAGGTGAGTTTGAACAGTTTACTCCTCTACATTCTCCACAACTAATTGAGCAGTCAAGTCTATGTTTTCGACAAGTGCAACATTTTGAGTCACAATTTTGTTTACAATAACATCTAATGATATTTAGAAGTACTTCTGGTGCTGGTGGTAAAACTGATTTAGTTGGAAGAAGTTTGTTGTCACTTATAAACCATCCATATTCTTGAGCTTTTAAATCGATCCATGTCTGGCTTTGCAAATAAACCCTCAAACTGTGAAATCTGGCTGCATCTGATGTTGGAGGTAGTGTATGCACCTGTACCCATGCTGTCCCTGTTGAAACTTTGTTCAAAAACTTTCTAAATCGAAGGATGTCTAGTCCGTTGTATGGCAGTCCTCCAAATAAACAAACCAGAGCTTCTTGACCAGCTTTTATGACCTCCTCTTTGCTTTTATTCTCGCTCATGAAAACTAATGTCTGCTCCTTAAAATGGTCATTGTTCATCACTTTCTTTAGGGTTATTCCTTTACCGATTCCATATACCCGTGATGTTGTATCACATCCTAAAATCGCATGTACAAATGGTAAAAAAATACATGTCTCTTCGCCAAAGGCTGTTTTGGTCATTTTAACATTCCATATTCTAAATTTCTTTGCTGTCTTCTTTTGAGTATCAGACTTGAAAAAGACATTTCGGGCTGTCATGTCTGCATGGTAGCAAATAACAAGAAAATCTGTATCTTCCACAACCAAAACAACATCTTGACCACCATTAGCTGCACAAGAAACAGCAGTTTGAACTATCAGTGTATCGGCATCACCAGATGCATGAAATTTTTTGCATCCCTTTTCACTTAGCTTGCTACCTAGAAGATTGATGACCTGTTGTTTGTTTTCTATGTTTGATAGAAATATTTCCTTCTTTGTTTTGCATGGCATATGCTCTGTAAAGTTTACCTTTTGGTAGACTGCACCTTTTGTACGTCGTAAATGAGTAATATCTTTTGTTGAGGGACCATCTTAATATCCATCAAATACAACGACCGAGTTCTTATACTTCTTTACTACATAATCTGTATAAATGTTGCAGATTGATGAGAAGGAGATGCCTTTTGGCCATTGAATACGCTGTAAAAGTTACCCTCCATCTAAAACATACTGTATATCGCTACATTCTATTGCTGACACTCCACGTTCGCCTAGGGCCCATATAGTATCAGCAAGTGTAGGCTTGTGTGCCTCTCTTGGAAAGCCAGATGCATCAAATATCGATGGAGGGAAACTGCATAATTCATATTTAAATATCTCCGACTTGTCTTTAAATAAATCATTAGATACTGTAATCAAGAGTTGAAATAATATTAAGGCAGATTTTATAGAATTAGCCAGGAAAATGAGAAGTGGGTTTTGTTCCATCCATTATACTTGAAAACAGGACATGTTCCTCCTTGGTGCAACAATTCTCTTGAAAATTATATAACAGACACAATGTTGGATATATCTAGCTTGGAGGTGAACTCATTTTAAGACAATTTGTCGAGAGTAGAACTTAAATCGCTGGCTAAACTTACTAAAATTCTGAGATTTATATTTCTAAAGCAGACAAAAAAAAAAAAAAAAAAAAAAATACCACAGTATTAATAGATAAGAGTAACTATACTAGAGTAGGAGAAAATCACCTACGTAGCATATATTACGTAGAACTTGAACAACGTAATACTGCATCTATTAGTAAAAAGATAGAAGAGATAGTCAGGAAAATATCATTAAACAAGGTTTTAGCCATTCAGATATTGAGATTGCATATAGACCCATTGTCAACAAAAGCAATTCCCCAACTTGTAGAATTGAAAAATTCTTAGATCTAATTTTTAAACCTTTATTGAGGAAAGATCCATTCTTCATTCAAGATTTTATTGTAAAATTAGAGAAAGAAAAGATAGAAAACAAATGTTTTCTGATTGCCTATGATGTTAGTTCGATGTATACAAACATGCAAATAAAAGATTTGCAAGAAACATTAATCAACAATTTAGAAAAAATGACAAGCTATTATATGATTTTCAAATCCCCGATTCAGCAGATTTAGCTCAGCTGATTAAAATAGTATTAGAAAACAATGAATTTGAATTTAATGGACACCTCTATAAACAGATAATAGGCGCCCCCATGGGAGGAATTTTATCGCCTACATGCACAGATTTACATCTGACCTCTATACTAAAGATGATATTAGATAAATTCCAGTACAGAACACTCATTAAATCACACTGTTAATATAGAGATGACGGCTGGTAATATGTTACAAATAGAGGAATTTTTTAGCATTGCTAATAAGATCGACAATCTGTTAAAATTTACATATGAAGTATCTGAAGAGTTAATGACCTACCTAGATTTAGAGGTTTATAAAGGTGATAGATTTCATATAAATGGAATCTTGGATGTCAAATCTCACATTAAAAAGACAGAAACTTATCAATATTTACAACCTAATAGCTCTCATCCACATAGTACCTTTAAAAGTATCACTGTGGGAGAAACTATACGGCACATTAGAAATAACAATAATGAAATTGATTTGAACGAGCACCTAGTTAACCTTGAACTAAAATTAGTAGCCAGAGGATATAATGAACGCATTACTAGAGATCTGATTTCAGACACCCGCAACAAAGTTAAAAGTTGCAATACATTAACTAGAAAGACCACTAAGAAATATATACCTTTGACTCTTATAACTTAATATAATCCAGCAGTTAAAGGGTTGGGCAGAGCATTAAGAAATTCCTGGGACAATTTACAGTCAGATGCGATATGCAGTCAAATATTTAAACAAGTGCCTCTCATTGCGTATAAACGCAGCAGAAATCTTAAAGAATATTTTGCCGAAACCGGCATTAGTTGGGAGACTTTTGAAAATGGATCCAAGGTAGGCCACTAATAGAGTGAGTCAATCTAAAAATCCCGAAACACCCTTATTTTAAAAGAATTCATACCTTAGGCAATCAGAAATAAAGAAAAAACGGTGTAAAGTCTTTAGTTTAGCTATGTATGTTGGTTGAGGGAACTCTTGTTTATAATAATACTATAGTATCTGCTACAGCTATTACAAGTCAAAATAATGATAGAGTTTACAATTAATCATGTGTATCCTATTACAAAATAATGTCCTACATACAATACAAATCTGACTTGTGCGTGTTGTAATAAAGTTATAATGAGTTGGAGTTCTGCTTTTAGAAAAGTATATTACCATGAAAATAAGTAAGATACAGCACATTAGATAAATATTGCATAATTCAAAAAGAACATAAAGTCATAACTTTTTTAATGCCATCATGTCAGTAACTGGAAGGTCCGCAGCATTAGTCTCCGATTTGGCAACACACAGGAACATTTATATCACACTAGTTCATTTGCCAACTACAGTATAGTACTGTATTTAAACATTTTATGACAATTTGTTGGCCTTTGCAAATTGTATCCTGGTTCTAGACTGGAAAAATAGGCTGCTTCCCATGCAAACATGATATCTTGAAAAAGACATCTTCTTATTTTTATATATAGACATTTTAACCAATTTTTAATGCAAAATCAAAAGTCTTAAATGTTATTAAAAGATTTGAAAACTTTAAAGATTACAGATATTATGCACAGATAAATAAATTTGTCCGCCCAGCTAGCTCTTCATTGTCAATTAAAATGTATGTCCCTCTTGGGGGAAACAACTGGTCAAAATGGACCTCTATTCAAAGGATCAATTTTGGAATTTTGGAATATATTAAATAGCTCTCGTCACGATAAAGCCTTTTTGTGAGGATGCAGCGAAAAGCAAACATCAATCAATCAATCTGAAATAGATCACATTGTGTATTGCCATCACTATTACCTAAACCTGTACTTTTTTATGCCAACGCCGTAGGCGACGGGGCATTAAGTAGTTAACCTTGACCGTCCGTCTTTCCGTCTTTTTGTCCTAACACTTATATATATATAAATTTCAGGGTGGTACTTACAAGGTCAACCAAATCAAAGCTACAGATTGTGGAGAGTTTATTTGCATCGCTGATAACAATGTTAAACCACCAGCATCCTATACAGTACAGCTTGATGTCAGATTTTCTCCTTACTGTACAGCTGTCTAGGATACCGTGGGTCAGGCACAAAATCGGAGGTTTCATGCAAAATTAGAGTGCTTAGTAGCTGGTAAGCTTTTAGAAGTTAATCTACCATAACAATTCATTTGACTTATGTTGATGGTTGAGAAAATTATTTAATTCATTTGTCTTATATGTTATTGTCCTACTTTTTTTTGTATATAAAATTTTGGTTTTGCTTTCTGTTACAAAAATGCCTCCTGGTCAATATCAACACATGTGTCCGGATGACATTCAGAAAATAAGATCTTTGGATGCATGCTTATTCAATATAATGGAATTTTATGCGACTGTCATACAAGTGAGAGGTTTAGCTAGTTATAAAACCAGGTTTAATCCACCATTTTCTACATAAGGAAATGCCTATACCAAGTCAGGAATATGACAGTTGCTTTCCATTCGTGTGATGTGTCTGAGCTTTTGATTTTGCTATTTGATAAGGGACTTTCCAATTTGAATTTCATTGGAGTTCGGTGTTTTGATATTTTACTTTAAACTAACGAGCATAAATGTTACAATTACACCATTAGATAGATAAATGGTGTTTATGTTGGATCCCTGTCCACCATTTTATGTATGCTTATACAAAACTGAAGTACTATTCTTGAAGACCAAACAGCTTATTGTTTATGCACATCAAATAACACAACTTGGTTGTGACATAAAAGCTCTATGACGTTGTTTCTAGCCATGCAAAAACGTCAAATAATAAGTCCTTATTTCGCGTTTTTCACGGATTCCGATATGGTGTACGCGTAAAAAAAAAAGTTTTGCAAGAAAAGTGGAATTAAGCGTCGCGCTAATATCATGTGAAAATTAAACACAAATGGACACAAAAGATACTACACTATCTATAACCTTGCATGACATTAAACGTTCAAGCTTAAGGCCAAAAAAAAATTAAAAAATTAATACTCAGTGAATGTGAATTAGAAAAAAACAGTGTTTAAAACTAAACTTGTTGTAAATTTAACTTATGAGAAAAACAATTCTTTTTATAAAGAAATCACTGGTAGATATTTTTTAATACTGGAAACGTTTTTCATTCTTACGTTAATTTTTTGCGGAATAAAAAAATTATATTTTTTAAGATAAAAAATAAGAATCTTAAACTCTTGAATCTTTAATTGATAAATACAAATCTACTGTTTGACGTGAAAGAAGAATTATGCTTGTAGGTTTGATAGAATGGGATTTTTTAAAAGTTTACATAACAAGCAAATATCATGTTCATATTCGGAAAAACACGAAACTGAGGTTGCTATAGTTACAAAACGAAGTCGGTGACCCCCAATTTTTTTCATCATATTGTTTTCATATAATCATGAAATATCTTCACACAAAATTTTAAGGAAGAATCACTGGTAGAACTGAATAGGCTGTTTGGTCTTTAAGAAAAAACTAATGAAATAGGGTAATAAAGGTCATTGAAGGTAGACATGAGGATCAATGCATTAATTTAGTCTGTCCTAAATGGTTTAAAAAATTAAAGTAAGTTATTCAATTAAAATTACTAGCATAGAAATTAATAATTTTTATCCTCGTATATGGATGCTACAATATAATACAGGTGTTACCTGCAAAGTCTGTATAATAAGCAAGCTACTTCATTTATTTTTTACTTATTTTTGTTTAATTGAATATTCCTAAGGCCACAAATTGATTTTGCCTCGCCTTAAAGTAAGGTATAGAGGCAAGACAAATGCTTGCTGTTTCCGACATTTACCAGCTGCAGCATCAATATGAATGTATAAGTTTGGAATGAGGTTAGTTTAAGGGGAACCACTAGCATATCAGAACTTTGTCATGCTGTTATGCAATTTATATATGACATCATCATTACAATCCAAGGAATGTGTTCTTTAATTTTCAGGTAACATTTAAGGGGATGTTGAATTTAAGTTTCATTTGATTACCAAAATATTTTCCTTAAAATGAAATAATATTCATCATTGACATATCACTAAGCATTGTTTATTGCATGACTTTTCAATCAAATTTGTTTTGTATGTTCTAATAATTTCTTTCAAAAAAAAAAAAACAAACGATAAATGATCATTAAAATGTTAAGGGAAAAAGATTAGCAAAAAGTTGATGAACCAGGGTTATGTCAAAGAACGTCTCGTCCTTTTTCTAAAAACGTTCATCGGAAGATACCAAGACCTTGTTGATAAATATTCCGTATCAACTTCACAAATAATATACGATGGTCTTGAAGTATAGATTCTAGGTACTGACGTTGTTTACCATCTTAGTTACGTGTTATAGTGTTCTTTTATATGTCTTTGTAAATTATTACTTTTACTGTTTAGTCTATTTTTGGTAATATCCATTTGACGTGGCTCGGTACTTATACATCCCGTCATTGTGTTAATGTGCTATGATAAATTTTTGTATTCTTGTCTTTCGTTTTTGCTTCTGTTCTTTGTCTATATGCCGTTTTTGTTTTTCTTTTTTGACATATTTGTTTGTTTTATAGTGATTAAAATTATAACACAATGTTGACTGCTGTACCCCTATTTTCGACATTTTTACCTATTATGTCTGTTGTTTTGTTCACACATTGTTGTCAATATAATGGAATTTTATGCGACTGTTATACAAGTGAGAGGTTTAGCTAGCTATAAAACCAGGTTTTATCCACCATTTTCTACATCAGAAAATGCTTGTACCAAGTCAGGAAGTTATCCATTCGTTTTGATGTTTTTGAGCTTTTGATATTGCCATTTGATTAGGGACTTTCCGTTTAGAACTTTCCTCGGAGTTCGGTATTTTTGTTATTTTACTTTTTATTATGTTCTCAAGTTGCAGATGTTTAAAAATTCAAAATGTTTAAAAACGTTAAATCCTTTATCAGTCTTTAAAGCTCATTAAATATCGAGAAATCTACCTTTAAACAATGGAGTGAAAAATCTCCTTGGAAGTAAATAGCATAAAATAATTGTACGAATGGTAAGATAATGCATGAATTGCTTATCATTTTCCTTTGGTTTATAGTCAAATAGTTTTGTCTCAATAGCAATCATACCACATTTCAATATTTTCATATACTTTCAAAATTAAATGTCTTAGCTGAAGAAATGTCAGACTGAAAAAAAATATATAAACAAGTTTTTAGATTTACAGGTATATATATTGACCTTTATTGGTAATTGGTTTTCTGATGTCACTAGGAATTTCAAGGATAATATTGATTGATTGGTGATTGCTTAGCCGCATCAGCACAAAAAGTCTATATCGCGGCGATCAAGGATAATATGCCATGATGATTAATAAATATATATTTCATATTCTTAGCTAATCTTAAAGCAGTAGTTATATGGTATAAAGAAAACAAAGCAACACAAGAAAAAGAACAAATTCAGGACAATGACAAATACACATTAGAACAACAAGATGATCAGAGATTGAAAGCTGATGAGAAATGGTACACTCTTTCAATAAAAAATGTACAAGGAAATGATTACGGATATTATTATTGTACAGGGAAAATGAGTATGGAGAAAATCAAGCTAAATTTCAACTTGTTGGTAGGTATATTACATGTATCATAAGTTATCATGTTGTCATTTATCTGCTTTAGGTAATTACCTAGGATTTTTCTAGTGAGTTGTGTTCATCATAGATATCTATGGTGCATATTGTTAAATATGGAAATAATGTAGAGGACGTTGGGATGTAAACAAATTCATAGATGTCGATTGAGTTGTGTCATTGACAATCATACCACATTTCCTTACTTTTAAAGTAAACTTTTTAAGGCCCCAACATGACAAAAACACCCTTAGGCCAAAGTATGACAAAACCATAAACCAAAAACAAATATGACAACCACTGAGTTACAGACTTCTGATTTGGGACAGGCAGATAAAAAACGGTGCTGAATTGATTAGATATAAGAAGATGTGGTATGAGTGCCAATGAGACAACTCTCCATCCAAGTCAAAATTTATAAATGTAAACCATTATAGGTCAAAGTACGGTCTTCAACACGGAGCCTAGGCTCACACCGAACAGTAAGCTATAAAGGGCCCCAAAAATTACTAGTGTAAAACCATTCAAACGGGAAAACCAACGGTCTAATCTATATAAAAACGAGAAACGAGAAACACTTATGAACCACATCAACAAACGACAACTACTGAACATCAGATTCCTGAATAAGGACAGGTGCAAACAAATGCAGCGGGGTTAAACGTTTTAATGGTACCAAACCTTCACCCTTTTTCTGAAACAATAGTGTAACATCACAACATAGAAAAACACACTATAAAATATCAACTGAAATAGCTTAACTCAATCAAAGGACATATCAACACCATTGAACATACACTGAACAAATAAATTTGACCTATGATACAATGTTGAGCATGTTTTTAATCGCTCAACCCTTTCCTAACCATGGTCAGTTGCATAACAGCACACCATAGGAGCAAACGGTATGAACTGTTAAAATCAGTTTGAAATTGCTTTTCTGTTTGTTTATGATACTTGAGTAAGCTACATTTGGTGCATGGAATGGTTATGAGGTGTACATGTCTGTCTAAAAGTGTGGTTTTATCTGACATTGACCTCATTTTAACCGCTCGTTGATCAGGGTAACAATTTTAGGATTATGTTTTTCAGATACTTGAAGACATATGACAACTATATTCAGTGTATAGTATGATTGTAAGGTTAAGATATCTGTCTGACAGAACCTATTTGACCTGAACCTAGATTTGATCTTCCACCTGTCTTTGATGAAAAGTTGTTATTTTGGCACCTATACCACATCTCTTTTTTTCATCATCTGCTTCTATGTAATATCTTGTGCTTGAAATTGTAAACATCAAGTTGTCAATTATTACAACAAAATATGGAGAAAAGGGTTTCTTTAATGAGGACTAGTAATTTCTTTCATCCTTACATACTGTCAGTTTCTTTTGGTGAAGTTTGTCTTAATGAGTTGTTGTTGTCATCATTTATATACATGGCAATATGTTTTTAATCAAAGACTGTATGAAACTTGATTTTTACAATCTTTAATAAGTCTTGCTTTTTGCTTTGAATGAGTAACTTAAAACTAGTCCTTACATGACAACAATTTGTATCTATCTATCTATTCATATAGTTTGATTCAACTTTGTATAAAAGCACACGTCTTGCAAATTTTGTGTGTCACATTTTTCATAATTTTAAAAGCTGTTAAAAAGTTTTTAATAAAATAATTACCTGACAAATGAAATATTTTGATACAGCTTTAAACTTATTTATCAATTTTACATTTTAGAAACTCTGGAATGCCAAGGACCGAACTGTCCATCTGTATGAGCTGGGAAAACACCATCAAGTTTCCATGATTACATTTATGTTTGGACTCATCATTAGCTTCGGTATCAAAAAGTTCTTTCAAAGATGAAATTTCGTTGGAAATATACTTCACTAAACATTTCATGTAAAACTGAATAAAACAAGTGTGTTACTTGAATAATTATCAAATACAAAAAAGCAATTAACTTTTCTTTTAAATATTAACATTAAAGTTTAATAACAACACATGTATATATTCATCACATTTGTGCCATATATTTTTTTTGCAGTTATGTCTCTTGATTATTGATCAATCTTTAAAGAATCAATACTATTCATGACAACATAATCAATAAAACTCAAAATTATTTTTATTTTATTGGCTGCCATGTTAAAATGCAAACTGGTAGATGTTTATTAGTTGAACATTATTACAAGCAAGTCTAATAAAAGATCCTTACTAGATCATACTGATGAACTAAACACGGCTTAAACAAATGAAACAACATTTTCTTAATCTACCAGTCAGTAAGACAAGTTGAGTTTGGTGGATTTATGAAGAAGATTTTACACATTACTCTCTATTATGGCAGCAAAGGGAAATAACTTTACCTCAAATTACAATAAGGGAAATTGTCTAAAATAGTACAGATATCGTAAGGATGTTTGTGTTCTGAAAATTTAAAATAACAAGTTTAATAAATGTCTTTTCTAATATGAATTTAATCAAAATAATGGAAAACACATATATAAGTATGTGTTCTTATTTTAAGAGATACATGCATTTAATTAAAAATATAATGAAAAAAAAGGATTTCTTTGTTTAAAGAAGTTTTTGAAAATCAATAAATATTTTTTTCTGAAAAAAGATAGAAGAAATAACAAAAATAAAGGCAAACTATTTTGATGCATTGCCTCACAAAAAGCTAGGGGCCTACCAAATTATTAACAACAAATTTGTGATCCTTAACTATGTAGATAAAGCACCTCGTTATATGTCTTCAAACATTTGTAATGTTCTTAATTAATTCTTTGACAAAGAAATTACATTTGTACTGCATTTAATTGATTAATTTGTAATTATATGCATTTCTATACTTTTCAAGTAATATTTTGTACATACTATGTTATATATGTACATATTTACTGTGAGCATTTCATATCTATTATTATGCATTTGAAGTTATTGTGAAGACGCAAACTTCTGAAATATTTTTGAATCTCCAAGGTCTACTTGTTCTATTAGTCTTACATTTATATGGTTTTTTTTTCTTTAATTTAGTATATTTGTGTCTTTTCATGTGTTATTTTTATAAAGTTACTGAACGCATAATATCAAGTTTTTCCCATTGAGATAAAGCTATTAAGGGGTTCCTTTATCCTCTATCTCTGCAAATTTAAATCAAATATTCCTTGACATAATTTGATATATCCTTTATTCAAGAAATTAATATTCAAAATATAGACTAAATATCCCATATACAGTTGATAAAAAGTATGCCCACCCTATATCCCGTTACTGGATAATTGTGTTTATTATAAGTTACCCTTCTTTAGTGTCAGTTCCACTAGTTGGTCAGATATGTGTAAAGTGTAGGTTAGATGTCATTGTTATATATACAGTCGACTCTCATAATATCGAATCGCTTGGGAGCAGAAAAATTAATTCGAATCAGGAGAAAATTTAAGAAATAAAGAGTGAATATGTATACTTATTACTGTTTGGTTCAAACACTCTGTTCGAGTTATCCAGAATTTCGACTTAAATGTGTTCTTGATAACAAAGATTTGACTGTTTATCCTTTATTAACTTGTTTTTGTATCAAATTGATCATTTCTAACAACACTTGCTCTTGTGTTGCTTGCATCATATAATTTATGAATAGGTCGGCATTAATTTTGTGCCACCTTTTTAACTTTCTGTATGCTACGTTTCTGATACTATTCAAGAGCGAAAAACCTTATTTGAGCAATATTTTGAAGAGGTTTTGAACATTATTTCATTAGCTAGAATATTAATTGTTACTTTTGATTTTTAAGTGTATTCAAGATTTCTATCATATAGTCAGATTCGTTCATATTTATCTAGAACCTTGATACTATTTATTGATACATAAAAGACAGTATTTTTGATATCTTTTTTATTAGTTTACTACCTTTAATGTTATACTTTATTACTATTATACTCATGGATTGAAACTACTACATATCATTTGAACCTGAATGTAAGGGGGATCATAGTTTTTTAATCAACAATTTTTGGTCAGAATTAAGGAAGATTTAAATCTACTTCATAGCCCTGCAATAAATGGAGATGTGGTATTATAAGTCATTTTGGCATGGTCTGACAAAGGGGTAGAGGGCAGATATCTAGAATCCCACATTTAGATTTAATTCATTAACCATTTGTTTACTGTCAGTTGATGGCATAATAAAATTGAGAATGGAAATGGGAATGTGTCAAAGAGACAACTACCCGACCAAAGAGTATAATAAATATATGAACAAGGAAAATACGTTTACTTTTGATATCTTTTTTCACACACTATGAACACCCGATAGCCTTGCAACTAAATGAATTCAAGAAGCATTGTTAATTACATATATAAATACATGTCTTTGCGTTATTTAAAAGCAGCTTCATCTAATTAGAAATATATTTTTGTCTGTTTTACTTGTTCAAAATAATTTTGTGTTTTTAATCAATTGGAAATTAGTTGAAATAGAGTTTTATTGTACAAGTAATGTTTACAATTAAGTATCGTATAGACATAAGTTTTCTACATCTTCATTTTGTTATGATTTATCATTGATGATTGATTTATGAGATTAGAACTACATAAACAGTTGCCTAAAATTTTGACTATGCATTCAGACTCATCTGCCTATAAAAGCTTAATGTTAGTTATTATAAGTTGTCTGTTAATTTACCAGTTGTTCCTTTTATTGTTTTTAGCTGTTACGGAAACACACCTTTTGATCAATTCAGGAACCAGAGTTAATCACATTCTCATATAGGATGCTTAGTTTAAAAATTATCAGATATTTTTAAAGAATCCTCTTTTCAAACTTTATACTTTAATGCTTTTGTGATTTGATTAATAATAATTGTTGATAACCTTAAACATTATTAAGCATGATCAGAAATGGAAGAAAAACGACAAAAGATCTCTATGATTATGTGATCCCTAAAAAATATGATTGATAATTAAAATAAACTTCAAGCATGAACAGTCTGAAATTAAAATTCTGAACATTTAAAGTTCAAATGTATTAGGTTTATATACTTCTTCAGTTAAGCAGGATCTTTTGAACTTCTACTTTATTCCAGAATACTCATTTTCTGAGAGTTAGTTGTATCAGTCAATTCTCATCGAGACTTATTTAAAAATTATGAATGAGATTGTTTCCATTTTTTATGAAATCAGTTAATATTATGAAATAAAATTTGTATAAATTGAATTGTTTAGTTCTACTCTTCAAATGAGATACTTTGATAAAAAAGAATTTGAATGCAAAAGGGATGAAAAGGAACTTGGTAAATATAAGCGAAAGTACAGGTAAGAGGGACATCATGTTTACCTACGTATGCTCTAAGAAGACAATTTGATGAACAAGGAGCCCTAGTTAAAAAGTCCTAGGTCGGAATAAATATTCTCTTCGATACGTAAAATCGACCATCAACTTATAGCTTGGTTGGAGTGCACCTGCTACCAGGCAAGATTATTGTTCAGTATGTCAGCCAGGAGAGTTTCCAATACATTTACTATGTACTTTTACACTATTCTGTTACGTAACTGTACTTTAAGTGATTAGAATGATTCATAAGTGGGTTATTTACCTGGTTTGGGATAACCGGAACGCATCACCAATAGGAATAGAACCAAATGTTGTTTACCTGTTACATGAAACAGGATATAAGTTGAGATCGAAGTTTGTAACTGAAGAGTTGATCAAAGATGAGAAATTTGCTCTCTATCGTCGTTTTTCATCAATGTTGTGTATAGGTAAGTATTTTCTCATTTACTTACATTTTTTCAAATTATTAGAATAGTGGGATAATTCCAAACGGGTTCAAATGTTCATAAAAGCAGGTGCACATTCATGTATGAAAAAAAAAGAACGACAGTATATTTTGTATCACGCAATTAGACCTAAACTTAAATTACAACTCCAATAGATAAGATGGAAAGTAAACACTATTGTGTATTCCTGTTAGGCTCATTGCCTTTTATACGACCGCAAAATGTTTGTTGTCGTATAATGGTATGACGTCGTAATTGTCGGCGTCGTCGTCGTCGTCCGTAGACATTTATTTTCCAGACAATCACTTGAGTATAAGTGTATGGATCTCTATGAAATTGTACCTCAAGGTTTCATACCAGAAAAGGAAGGTTTGGATTAATTTTGGGGGTTATTGTTCTAACTGTTTAGGAATTAGGGACCCAAAAGAGGCAAAAAACAAGCATTTTTGTCGAGCCTGCGACATATATGTCGCAAAAGCGAGACATAGCGATCCTGGATTCCGTCGTCGGCGTCGGCGGCTTCAACATTTAGGTTCAGTCTGTGATTAAAGTTTTTCAGTCATCAATAACTTTGTCAAACCTTTATGGAATTTTATGAAATTTGGACAGAAGCTTGTTTATGACCAAAATATAGTATCCACAGCAAAATTTTGAAAATATATATATCATTTTCCGTATTTCACTGACAAATGGACTTAGTTTTTATTACAGTCTGGGGTTCAAGTTTGTTATACATCAATTTCTTTCGTACATGTAGAATTTTCTGAAACTTTGGCAGAAGCTTTTTTATGATTTCGAGATAATGTCTGAAGCAAAATTTTGAAAACATTTTTTTTTTTCATTTTCAGTATTTGTCTGATAGATGGACTTAGTTTTTTTTACAGTTAGCATTTACAGACAGTCTGGAATTACATGATAAAATTGCAAACCGTCTTAGATTGTTATCAAACTTAGACAGAAGCTAAACCTTCAAGACAAAGAAATAGCAACTAAAGAAAAAGTTTGAATTTTTTTTTAAACTCTGTACTTTGCTTATAAATGGACTCACTTTTTAAGTCAACATTATACTTTTACACTGACAGCAGTAATCGCAGGCGAGACACAGGGTTCCGCGGAACCCCTTACGAATTTCTTTTCTTGTTTTAGGACAATAGATTGTGTATAAGTGTATGGATGTCTATGAAATTGTACCACAAGGTTCCATACCTCAAAAGGAAGGTTGGATTGCTTTTGGGGGTTATGGCTCAAACCGTTTAGGAATTAGGGGCCAACAAGTGGCAAAAAATAGGATTTTCTGGTTTCCAGACAATAACTTGAGTATAAGTCTATGGATCTCTATGAAATTGTACCACAAGATTCCATACCAAACAATTCTTGGGGTTCTTTGATATGCAGAATCTAACCATGTAGTTATATTTTGTATATTGGACCATAATAGGTACATTGTAAATGTCCAATTTCAAATTTTTAAGTTCTGTAACCACATTCATTCAGTGTCAGAAAACCTATTCTAAGTCCAATATTTATTCACAATCCAAATTCAGAGCTGTATTGCACAATTAGTAGAAATTGTAAGTAGATTAATAGTTAAAAAAATATTCAGCAACAAATTCTTACTTTACAGAAGAAATTGTGTATAACTATAGTTTGAAATTTACTTTTCATTATTAGATATTTTGAAAAATAATTAAAGGTAAGTTTTTAAGATTTTTAAAGACATTTTATTAATGACGAATGATATTTTGGAAATTGTTTTGTAAATGTTTTAAAGAACTTCGTGGTTGGTTTGTTTGTTATTTTGTATACATTAATTTTCAGAATGCTATATATAGATATAGGAAGATGTGGTGTGAGTGCCAATGAGACAACTCTCCATCCTTATAAAACTTAGCTAATATATTGTCCATTAATAAATAATATTGTCAATAAATAAATAAATAAAATTAATTCTTGGTGTACTTGGATATGCTGAATCTAACCGTGTATTTAGATTTTGGATATTGGACCAACAGTCCAATTTCAAATTTTTAGTTCTTTGACCACATTCATTATGTGTCAGATAGCTATGATGTGTCAAATATTTAACCACGATCCAAATTCAGACCTGTATCAAGCTTGAATGTATTGTCCATACTTGCCCCAACTGTTCAGGGTTCGATCAAGCTGCACACTGCGGAGCATTTTATTAATATTATATCTCGTTTTGAGTATTGGAAGATAAATACAGAGAGTAGATTGCATGATCAACTTTTTTTGGTATATCTGTTAGTCATAATTCTCAGGTGATGAAGTGTCACTTGAAAGATGTTATCCTTATGATCTAAACTAGACCTGATATTCTTGTACATTATGCCCGGTCCCGTAGCAATGATGTCTCCTATGGGCTATTCGGGATCATGACGATTTGGCTTGAATAGTCAAGCTTCAATCTGAATCTCACTTTTAACAGTCTTTAATAGTATTTTTTGTTTTCAGGTGTGTATGATGGGGTGGTGGTGGTGGTTTTTATGGGGGGAGGGGGTCTAATAAACAAAAATGTAAGACTGCTGATATATTTTATACTTTTTTTCAATGATTGAGTCAATGCCGTTGCTGGTGGAGATTGCGTCTTCGCGGATTGTACATTATATTCACAGTAAAATTTTCCAAAGAATATTTAGTTTCAATGCTCTCATCGTTTATTTTGTCTTTCAACTATTTTGATTTCAGCGCCATTGATGAGTATTAGGTACTAAATAATAAACGAACATGTGTTTTTGTTATTACCAGCCAGCATGTGTTTTTGTTATTACCAGCGAGCATGTGTTTGTGTTATTACAGCGAGCATGTGTTTTTGTTATTACCAGCGAGCATGTGTTTGTGTTATTACCTCTCAGTTTTAGACAAAATTAAGGTCTCCTGAAACAATATGATCTGCCATTAATGATCATTGCTTAACCTCCAATTTTCCCATGTATAAGAAATGAAAGTATCAGTATGAGCCTGCGAAGTTATAAAAGCATAGTTAATTTGATTTTTGCATGATCGTTTGCAGATGTAAGAAAAAAGATACTTTTGAAGGAATGGTTTATGATTCTGAACCGTTTAGTTATTATAGAAATGCCATAAAGTATGCCAAGAATGAATTTAATTAGATGTCTATTGTTCATTCAGAGATAGCCTAAGCTAGATTTGACAAAACTTGTGTTGGAATGTTTGATTTTCAATGCTATTGAACTTTGATATTGATTTGTTTGTCCTACTTTTTTTATTCGAGCGCCCTAATGAGTCTTTTGTTGACGAAACGCGCGTATGGCATACTTAATTATAAACCTGATATTTTTGACAACTTTTCCCCGTTTTTGAAAGGAATTCAAAAGATTAAAAACAAAGAAGAATAATGATGATGCATCCGTTTTATATGGTTAATGACATATCTGAATATTGTTTTAAATCATAATTGACAGTAAACATGTTTCCCTGTTCTATGATCTTATCAAGTAAATAGAGGAGAAATGGATAATTGTCTAGTCTTTGAAAGTTGTATGGGTTCTCGAAAAAGGCATAATGTCTTCCACGTACAGAATGCTACTTCCAATATTGGCTCTAGCTTCCAAATAAAAAAGACTTGTTATCAGGAAAAGAAAACTAGAACAAGCTGCTGTTGGTAATAGTTTTAACAATGTTATTTTAACTAAACTAGTTTTTTCATTATCAGACAAATGGTGTAAATTTTAGGATTCCGCGTGCATTTATGATGGAAACAAGGAATACAGAAGCGTATGATTTTACAGTTAATATTATTTCTACGACACGATACCTGTGCTGGTGGACTGTTATCAGAGATATTTATTAACATAGTTGATACCTTTAGTAATAACTGTATCGTTAGGTGAAGATGGTATCAAAGAGACAACCGGATGCATGCAGAAAATCGACTATACAAATATGTAAATAACAACATATTAATGTGTGAAAATTAAATATATTACATTAAATGGGGACGTGATGTTTTAAAACGGATATTACTGTTAATAAAGATAAATAAATTTAAAATTTAGATAGGAAGTTTTTTTCACACACGTATCTATGTTTATACTTTAACAGCGTTCTATGCACAATGAACAATAAGTATTGTGCAATCTGCTAATAAATAACAAACACAGCAATTTTTAATATAAGGAAAATGCTCCCAAAGATATTACTGAACCACAATTACAAAATCTCTCGTTTATGTCTATGCTTTTAATGATTATGAGAAATAAAATTGGTAGAAGAACCTTTTTATTACAGTTACAGCCATGATAATGGTTCAGTGAAGTTATGTGAGAAAATTATGCTCTTCTGATACAATTCTTGCTATAACTAAGTCAAAGTATGGCAGCAAAAAGAGATTGTATAACGATGTAAAACTACCATGTCGTGCTAAAAATGTATGTAGGATCTAGGTGATTTATAACCATCTTCCATTACTTTCGTTACTTGATAAACCTTAAGCTCACTTGCTGGTGCACTGGCGGACTCCTCAGGTGATCGGATTCCAGAATAAAATTTCGTAGGAAAATTAAGTGCCGCTATTAAACAACGTTCGGGTAGTTCAATTACTAAGTAAATGTTTGGTCACTGTGAAGAGTTATCTCTCGTTTTTATTAAATAATTTCAGTTTTTGCTGTTAGACCAGAAAAAGTAGAGGATATTTTAACAGAGGCGAAAAAAAACAAGACCAGAAAGCATACATGTATTGTTCCGTCATAAATTTACAGATAAATAATTATTCTATTCATTATAAAGGGAAGTATTAACTTACATTTAGAACAGGCTCAACACTGATCAACATAACCTTTTGTTTATTTGTCCGCATTATGGTAGAGACAATATGTTTGGGGCAGTTATTGCTAAATAACAAAAATCCCGTTATCCTCTCCGAATTTCTTCATGTTTATGTTAAAAATGAGAACTGAATGACTTAACTGAAACAATAGAAATATTCTATCAGTTGTAAATTAGTATGTCTCATTGGCAACTTCCCATTTCATATTGCAACATTCAAGCAGCACCTGGATATTGAGTAAATACAGAACACACTGACGTTTGTTCACAGAACCTGTTGGTGATTGTGTGTGATTATCTGTGAAAAAAAATAACACCTCTCAACATATTTTGTATATCTATTAAATAGTTTTGTTGCAATAAAGTACTCCAAAACACACGGTTTCAATATGAGCCACTCGTTATTAGAAACGAGAATTTCTACAAAAAACAATCATGTGTGTACAGACAGTGCTTATTAGTTGAATGGCCGAACTTTTGTAGACGAAACGTGCGTCCAGCGTAGAAAATTGTAATCCTGGTTTCTATGATGAGTTTAGTCTTATCGTTGAATTGTTTTCTTAAGAAACGGTTACTAATTCGATCCTAAGCAGCTTATTTTGCTACCGAACTTTTTAAGTTTAGAACTCTCGCTGGCAAATTCCTTTTTGGTCATATTGCTCTTCAAGTATTCATGTATCTATACATTCTTGATCATTCTTGGCTTTCACATTTTTGGGTGTGAGCGTTAATAATGAAGGTAAATCAAGCGCTTCAGCAATTCCAAATAATATATTCATAAAGTGATAGATTTATTTTTAGAATGTAACATTGAAATAAACAATGAATTGGGCCATTTTTGACCATATAAGATTTGAGGATTTGGAGGACATCTCAGTTCTATTATTGAAATAGTTTCATTGCATATTACTTTCATAACACTGAACGGCAAATCTAAAAATGTATAATGCTGTTTGTTTGATTATAATCATGATACATTGATTATCAGTTACAATGGAATAGAGAGACCCACTCAACTGATGATCCTTTATATATATCGTCGAATGACACTGTTCGAGTTGATCTATTTGTTGAAGGGAGAAACAAATATAGTGTAGTGAAATACAGAACAAACAACCGTTAAACATACTAACTGATTATAGAGTCACTTACAGAGATTGAAGCAGGAATTATACATGTCAGACACCGTATATCGGGTTATTTCATACATTATACTGTAAATTATTGAGTCTTTTGGGTTGTTAAACATATCGCAAGAATGTGCATACTTAATCAACATGATTAAAATCTCTTTTTCATAATAATTAAATTAGCTGATCATATATGTCACACCTTTTGATAACACAGCAATCAGTGACAAATCAGAAATGTTTATTGGCGACGATCTACAGATTGGTGTCATAACCCGAACATTTTGCATTTAATGTAAAAATAAAGTTACAATAAATCACATTTACAGGGATATTTGTATATCTGTAATGATCAAAATCTTCAATTTTAAGCATGCCCTTATATACATTATCTACGTTCCTTGAAATTCTCTGAATTTAATATGTGTATCTTTGGTTGTAGTACTCATATTTATTTGTAATCGATTACCTGTTAGCTAATCAAGTTTATGTTGTTTATATCTGTAACCATACGATACTGTTCTTTTTCGCGTTCATTTTCCAGTCCAGCAAAAATTATACACTGTGAAAATTTAACCTGCCCATTTTGTCACAAAATCGCAATTAAAAGCCGGCGGGGAAAAAAAACCGATATACGGTGTATCTTCCAAATCAGAATTGTGAGGAATTTCCAAGAATGTTTTGGGATGTAACTGTGTGCAAAGTAAGCTATTATAATTGTTCCTAAGACGTCTTTTTCCCTGGGCTATATTTGTTTTTTTTCAAAAGAAATCTTTTGTCGGATAAAGAAATTAAAATACATCGGTATAAAATGCATTTAGTTTGGTAGAGGGTTGTCTCATTTGCAATCATACCACATCTTCTTTTTTTATATATATGATGCAGACTTGATATGGATAAAACTGTGCATTAAATAATTAATTAGTTCCGAAAGATATTGTATACGGTTGACCAAATTGTACTTACAAACAGCGAATAATAAAAAGGCGATTATAAACTGTATAACGATTTGAACTCCTTGTAGATGTTTTCGTTTTTACTTGCATTGATTTTATCCTAGGATACGAGAAACTGTAAAGGCCACAAATGTCGTTTCGTAATAGTTGTTTTGCCATTTACCATTTTAGTTACAAACAACGAATTTATTTTAATAAGTCTCCTATTCCCTATGTCGAATTTTACTAAGTATTGATTCGCTTGCTGGGTGGAGATGAAATTCTTATGAAACCCATGTAGTTCAATGATGCAACAAATACATTCAAACTATTAGTAACTGCTCTACAAACCCATTAGTACAAGGTGTTTGGTATATTTCATCAATGCCCAACGTTCCCATAATGGCCAAACTATAAAGATACATCGATTGTATTAAAGGTATTCATACAACTCTTTACCATGCATATGTATATCGCCACTACTTATTATTCAAATAGAATCTCACGAGCTCTCGAGTGCCAAATAGTATACTGAACAAACCTTTTACGATATAGTAACAATTATTATAGCAAAATTGATGATAATTCGTCAATCCCCCATTTGATTTCCAACTTCAGAGCAAGGACCGAAGCTCGTTTACTCGGCAATAAATCGGTAAACACAAAACTTTGGGAAAGTTCGAAGGTCCGACGATATTGCTTCGGAAGTTTGGCAGCTTGCGCGGAAATATCGTTCTACTGGGAAACTTGGAAGAAGACCGTGAAGAACGCAACATGGTCAAGCTGCAATTCCTTTAACTCATCGGAAATGCTCTATCTTTTAGGTATATTTATAAAAGAAGACCAAGTAAAATAATCGTTAAAATTACATTTTTACTTTACAATGAAATTAACATGAAATATTTAATACCATCTCAACCCTTCGAAAATTTTACGGACAACATTACGAATTGGTTGACCGTTATTGAATATCTGTTTCACAGATGACGACGGATATGTTCCAATTGTAGCCACAATCCGGTCCTCTTTACCTCGAATGAAACGTACGTGCATGAGCAACACGACGAATGCCATATGTAGAGCAGGATCTGATTACCCTTCCGGAGCACCTACGATCACCCACGATTTTTGATGGAGTTCGTGTTGCTCCGTCATTAGTTTTCTATACTGTTGTTTGTCTTTCGGTCGTATTTTATGTTTTGCAGTGGCAATGTCAGTGTGTTTACGACTTTATAAGTTTATATAACATCAACGGTACCAATTGTCTGCACCAGATGCGCATTTTGACAATAAATGTCTCTTCAGTAATGCTCGAGGCCAAAATATTTAAAAATGCAAAACTTATTTAAAAGATGAAGGACTTATAAACAAAAAAGGACAAAAAATGGCTAAAATGGAGGAATTATTCAAAACTTTTCATCAAGGAGATATTCCTTAAGTTTATATAAGTTACAAAATTTTGTAACAGCAATATCCGTAATTTCATGCCAGTACTGAAGTGTTGGCTACTGGACTGGTGACACCCTAGGGGACTAACAGTCCACCAGTTGAGGTATCGACCCAGTGGTAGTATTAACATTAACGGTACCATTTTTCTGCACCAGATTTTAAATGCTCCGGAAGGGTAATCAGATCTTGCTCTACATGTGGCAACAGTCGTGTTGCTAATGTCAGTACAAACCCGGAGATAAGTCTAATTCGGTAGGTCACATTCGGGGAAAGGGAACGGGATTGTAGTTACGACAATTTGAACATATCCTTCGTCATCTTCGAAACGGATATTCCATAACGGTCAACCAACTCGTGATGGCGTCCGTAAAATATACGAAGGGACGAATTCAACTTCACCACTTGGAACTCTTGGTTTAATAGCTTCCTTGTGAGCAGCAACCCTCTATCAAGGAAATCATGATAGGAAATACAAGCCCTGGAATATCGTATCAACTGGGAGATATATATTCCGTATGCAGGCGCTGCTGGAATATTGCTACACAGAAATGGAAAGTTCACAATTGGGAAGTTGAAATCATCTCTTTTGTCGTAAAGTTATGTTTTCAACCGACCATCTTTATCAATTTCAAGATAATTGTAGAAAATGACTTTATAAGGACAATGACAAATCAGCTAGAAAGTAATAACACTTGGTCAGCACCGCAAAAGAAACATTCATACCATGTTTGGTTTCAATCCATTAAGCGGTTTTCTAGAAGAAGACATTTGTATGTATTTCCCATAGGGTTCTATGTTAAACTAAGTTCCATTCTAGCGGCCATCTTGGAAGATGGATCAGCTTCAAAGTAACAACACTTGGTCAGCACATCTTAAGAAACATTCATGACATGTTTGGTTTCATTCCATTCAGTGGTTCTCTAAAAGAAGACATTTGTATGTATTGTCCATAGGGTCCTATGCTAAACGAAGTCCCCCGCTGGCGGATATCTTGGATGATAGATCGGCTACAAAGTAACAACACTTGGTCAGCACCTCATAAGGAACATTCATAGATATAAGAAGATGTGGTATGAGTGCCAATGAGACAACTCTCCTTCCAAGTCAAAATTTATAAAAGTAAACCATTATAGGTCAAAGTACGGTCTTCAACACTGAGCCTTGGCTCACACCGAACAGTAAGCTATAAAGGGCCCCAAAAATTACTAGTGTAAAACCATTCCATGTTTAGATTTATTCCATTCAGACGACGACGACGACGGACGACGGATGCAAAGTGATGAGAAAAGCTGACTATGCCTTTCGGGCCAAGTGAGCTAAAAAAATAATTGTGATTCTCAATGTGACAACTCTTCACAAGAGAACAAATGACACAGAAATTAACAACTATAAGTCACCGTGTGGCCTTCAACAATGAGAAAAGCCCATACCGCATAGTCAGCTATAAAAGGCCCCGAAATGACAAATGTAAAAAGATTCAAACTAGAAAACTAGCGGCCTAATTTATGTTTAAGCTTTATATTTCAGAAAGTTGAAGACCTCGATGATTCATACCTTTTATGCAGATACCTTATGTTACGAAGTTACCGTCTGTCATATGTCCATTGTACTTAACTTCATTTTCATGGTTGACTGCTTGAAAAATAATTAAATATAAAAAATAATAAAATAACCCATTTTTATGGGTTCCTTACAACGTCTTCATGTCCGTCAGACAGAATTCACCTGACTTCGACCTCATTTCTTGGATCAGTGATCAAGGTTAAAGTTACGTGATAAGGTCTGTTTATCAGATTCTATAAGCAGTAGGTCAATAATATGTGGTGTATAGAACAACTCTCCATCCAAGTAACAATTTATAAAAGTAAACCATTATAGGTCAAGGTACGGCCTTCAAAACGGAGCATTGGCTCACACCGAACAGCAAGCTATAAAGGGTCCCAAAAATTACTAGAGTAAAACCATTCAAATATGACTTGAATAGTCAAACTTCAATCTGATCCCCAACCTTAACAGAAAAAAAAGTATAATAAAGATACTGAACTCCAAGGCAAATTCAAAAAGGGGAAGTCCATGAAAACTGACACTATCAAACGCTATCAACTAAAGTAACAACTAAAAAAACACTGCCATATTCCTAACTTGGAACATGCATTTTCAGAAGAAAATGGTTGGTTAAACAAGGGTGTATAGACAGCAGAACCTTTAATATGTTTGTTTCATGTGTATGTTGTAGTGGTGGGGATTCGTTTGAAACACCCTTAGTTATATCCCAAAATTAGTTTCTGTTCTTTAACTTTAATTTGCCTCCACCAAAAGTTATGAAACTGATACACAATGCTAATTACCACAAAACTCAGATAAGTTCAAATTTGGCGTCACTTTTACTGATCTGGAGTTATGCCTCTTTTAAACTCTACATGCAAATTGGGCATTATCTGTGTCCCATGGACACATTCTCCAATTATTTTATACAATTTTAACAAATCTTGTTTTTTGCTTTGCACAATAGATTTATAATACTTACATGACAACAATTTGTATCTATCTATTCATTTAATTTGATTTTAACTTTGTTTACATGCACATATCTTACACATTTTGTGTGTTACATTAATCACAATTTTGAAAGCTGTAGAAAATTATTTAATATGACCAGAAAAATGAAATATTAAGATACAGCTTTAAAGTTTATTTTTAATTTTATATTCTAGATACTATGGGATGCCACGAACAGAACTGTCCATCTGTTGGAGCTGGGAAAGCGCCATCTATCTATCAAGTTTCCATGATTACATTTATGTTTGTGCTCATCATAAGCTTCAGTATCAAAAATTGCTTTCAAAGATGAAATTTCGTTGAAAATATACTTCACTAAACATTCCATATATAACAGAATAAAAACATAGTGTGACACTTGAAAAAAATACCAAATGTAGAAAAAGCTTTTCCTTGTAAATAATAACATTCAAGTTTATTTACAACACATATAAATAAGAAGATGTGGTATGAGTGCCAATGAGACAACTATACATCCAAGTCACAATGTGTAAAAAGTAAACAATTATAGGTCAAAGTACGTGTATATATTCATCGCATTTGTGCCATATATTATTTTTGCAGTTATATCCCTTAATTATTGTTTAATCTTTAATGAACCAGTACTATTTTGACAATATAATAAATGAAACTCAAATTGAAGAACAAGGTTATAACACGATTCAGGTAAACTTTGACTCTATTTGTAAAACTTCATCAACACCATAAGATAATAGATATAGGAAGATGTGGTGTGAGTGCCAATGAGACAACTCTCCATCCAAATAACAATTTATAAAAGTAAACCATTATAGGTCAATGTACGGCCTTCAACACGGAGCCTTGGCTCACACCGAACAACAAGCTATAAAGGGCCCCAAAAGTACTAGTGTAAAACCATTCAAACGGTAAAACCAACGGTCTAGTATATATAAAAAACGAGAAACGAGAAACACGTATAAATTACATAAACAAACGACAACTACTGTACATCAGATTCCTGACTTAGGACAGGTGCAAACATTTGCAGCGGGATTAAACGTTTTAATGGTACCAAACCTTCACCCTTTTTCTGAAACAATAGTGTAACATCACACCATAAGATAAGTATATATTTTGGTAAAAGTTCAAACTATTCAAAGTTATGCACATTTTCACTTGCAATAGCAGTTTCCATTTACATAGTGCTAATTGGAGTTATTCTTTGTTTGCTGCCATGTTACAATGCAAACTGGTATATTTTTCTTATTTAACTAACAAAATTGGAACATCATACGTACAAGCAAATCTGAAGGAAAATCCCTACCAAAGACTTATACTAATGAAACAACATTTTCTTAATCTACCAGTCAGTAAAACAAATTGAATTTGATTGATTTATGAAGGAGATTATACACATTACTATCTAACATAGCAACATAAGGAAATAACTCTACCTCAAATTACAAAAAGTGAAATTATCTATAATAGTACAGATACCGTAAGGATATTTGTCTGCTGAAAATTTAAAATTAAAAAGCTTGATAAATGTCTTTTCAATATGAATAACATATTAATCAAAATAATAGAAAATATATATTTGAGTCTGTGTTCTTATTTCAAGAGATAAATGCATTTGAAATAAAAATTTGGCGAAAAAAGAGCTATTTGTTTCTCCTAAATAATTTATGAAAAATAGTAAATGAGTTTTCTAAAAAAACGGGAGAAGAAATAACAAAAATTAAGGGCATACTATTTTGATGCAATGCATCCGAAAAAAGCTAGATTAGCAAAATCTTACTAAAAAGTTCACGAACATCAATTGTCAAAAAGCATCTCATTATATGTCTTTAAAAACGTTTTATAATTATGATTTAGTCCTTAAAAAGAAATTATGTTTGTCCTACATTTTATTGATTAATTTGTAATCATATGTTTTTTTATACTTTTCATGTAATATTTTGTACATTTGTATACTATGTAATATATGTGTAGATTTACTGTGAGCATTTCATATCATTTTTATGTATTTGTAGTATGTGAAGACACAAACTTTGAAATGATTTTGAATCTGTAAAGTCTACTTGTTCTACCAGTCTTATATATATATATATATATATATTTTTTCAATTTGAAATATTTGTGTCTTTTCATGTGCTACATGTATTTATATGAATTTACCGAATGCATAATATAAAGTTTTTCCCAAAGTGGCAAGGCAATTCACATTATCATTTAACTTTAGATTTTTAATAAAAATTTTATCATATGGAAACTTAGATTTCTTATGCAAAATGTGATTCTTAAGTTTATTCAAGATTTCTAGCAGATAATCAGATTCATTCATATTTATTTAGAACCTGAAAACTATTTATTGATACTTAAAGAGAGTATTTTGATGTCTTTAAAATTTGTATTAATTTACTACATTAACTGTTAAACTTTTATTACTATTATACTCATGGAGTGAAACTACTACATATCATTTGAACCCAAATGTAAGAGTATCATAGTATTTTAATCAACAATTTTTGGTCACGATTAAACAAAATTTAAGTTTACTTCATAATCCTTCAATAAAGGGAGATGTGGTATAATAAGTCACTTTGGCGCGCATTGTCGGACAAAGGAGTAGACGGCAGATATCTTGTTAAAGGGAGATATGGTATAATAAATCAGTTTGACATTGCCTGACAAAGGAGAAGACGGCAGATATCTAGAATCAATCTTTTAGATTTCATTCATTAAATGTAACCAATTGTCAGTTGATGGCACACTAAATATTAGAACAATGAAAATACATTTACTTTTGATATATCTTTTTCACATACTATGAATACCTGATAACCTTGCAACTAAACGATTACAAGAAGCACTGTTAATTCAAAATACAAATACATTTCTTTGTGTTATTTTAAAGCAGTTTCATCTAATTAAGAATATATTTTCGTTTGTTTTACTTGTTCCAAATATGTTTGTGTTTTTGTAATCAACTGGAATTAGTTAAAATATAGTTGTATTGTACAAGCCATGTTTACCATTAAGTATTGTACGGACATAAGTTTTTACAATTCATTTTGTTAAAACTTATCATTGATGATTGATATATGAGAATATAAGACAGTAAACTACTGTTGCCTCAAATTTATTACTATTCAATTAGCATATCTGACTCTAAAAGCTTAACGTTAGTTATTATGTAAAATTATTATAAAAGTTGTCTTTTAATTTAACAGTTGTTCCATTTATTGTTTTCAACTGTTTATGAAACATAAATTTTGACCAATTGCAACCAGAATTAATCACATTTATATATAGGATGCCTAATTTAAAAATTATGTCAGGTATCTTTGAAAATCCTCTTTTCCAAACTTTGTACTTTAATGTTTTGTGATTTTGTTAAAATGAATGCTAATAACCTTAACCCATTTGAACATTACCAGTACTGTCAAGTATAGAGAAAAAACTAAAAATCTTGCAATTTCTATAGTGATCAATCTCTGATTATGTGATCCCTTAAAAGTAATGGTTGATGAAGAAAATAAACTTCAACCGCGAACAGTCAAAAATTGATTTGAACTTCTAATTTATTCTAGCATACTCATTTTCTGAGATTTACTTGTATCAGTCAATTCCTCAACGAGACTTATTTAAAAATTATCAATGAGATTGTTTCAATTTATATAAAATCAGTTAATATTATGAAATAATATCTTATAATTGAATTGTTTTGTTCTTTTTTTTTCAAATGTGATACTTTCATTGGAAACAAGTTAGTATAATTTGAAACAGATTTAATGCAAAAGGGATGAAAATAAACTTAGGTTAATATATATGGAGTCACAGGTAAAAGGGTTATCATGTTCTCCTACATATGTTCTTTTAACACCATTTGATGCACAAGGAGCTCTAGTTAAAAGTTCTATGCAAGATTTAATCTCCACTGGGACAGGTTAAATTGACCATACATTTATAGCTATGATGGATTTTACCTGGCCAGTATATTGTACAATTTGATAATCTTTCTTCCCGAAGCCTGTTTCACTGAACACACAAAAACAGTCATGTATTTCTATCAAAGAAAACAACGCAAACGGCTGACTGGCCGTTAGAGCGAAACACCCCCGCCACCCCAAATGATTTTTTTTCAAATGAGGACCCTGGACCCTTTCAAAGCCACTGTGTATCATCGCCACCGGAAATTGTCTACCAAGGAATCGGAGAGAAAGGAGAAAAAAATAAACAAGTTAAGGAATCCTCATTTTAAACCATTTCTACCGTTATTGTGAGGTTACTGATTTTCTGATATATAGTGCTTTTATTTTATATACCAACAAGTAGCAAACAAAGACAAGATTTTTTGTAATACTCCAAAACCGTGCGCTTGGTACCAGAAAATTTCGAGGTCAATGGTCCTCCGACATCCCACTAGCCCGATATTCAACTGTTTTTCATTCTTTTTCCAGATAAATTTTTAGATTATGATAGTGTGACATCATATTTACTGAATTCCGCTATCAAAAAGATGTTCTCTAAAGAATATGGACCAATATAGTAATTGATTACTGTACGGCAAATTGAAGAGCGTTGTATGACGAATTGCAAAGTAACAACTTTTTTTACTGTACGGCGTCTTGCGCTATACTAAAATGTAAAGATGATATTGATTACTATATATATATTATAACAAAGGTGATATGGTGTACATATTATTACGAGTACCAGCTTACACATATGTGAAATAAACTACATAGCCAAAATATCTTCATGTATATGTCGTTAATTTCATTCAGATGTCATCATTGCATAATCGTATTGGATGTTGTGTTTTTAAAGAAAATAAAAAATAATAACATTAACTTAATCATCATTAATATATTCATATTTCTTTTTACTACTAACAACTGTTGTCTCATTTGTTGTAAGGGCGAATTTTCCAAAAAAAAAACACCAACCATCATCTTTTGTGGGGGGAGTTTATATATATATATATATATATATATGTAACACTCAGAAACGTGTCCATCCCCCCAAACGTGTCCGATTCCCCCAAACGTGTCCATATGACGTCACTGAACTCCAAAATATGTTTAGTTGTAAAAGGGCGCTAAAGCGTGTAATTTTATATATTTTTGACGTATACTCCTTACACTATGTCATTGCAAATTGAAATATAGTCCTTTATGTCTTTATCAAACTAACAGTATAACCCGTGCCGAAGAGGGCTGGGCGGAAATGAATTATTCATTGTGTTTCGGAAAAATTTCTAGTTCCTGCATTTTATTGAGAAATAGCTTATTTCTTATTTTTTGTTTAAGTCGGGAAAAAATGTTTGTCACGAGAAAAGAAAAACAAGCCCCGTTAAAAAAGAACGGTCAATGCCTAAAATATAATTCAATGAAAAAAATCCACAAAGGGATCGCCGACTTTAAATATTTAGTTCTTTTGTAGAACGTTTAACATCCTAACTACTGTTACGGCAGTCTATAAATGTGTGGTAACCAAATACAAATAATCACATATAAAAGGAAAAAATACAACTTTTTATTTTCATGATAGAAAAAATACATTTTTTTTTTATTTTCAAGTCTTTTTGTTTGGTCTAAACTAAAAGGAGTTGGTTGAGGTGTATTTTAACCAAACTGTATCTAAGGGCGCATATCTAAATTAACGCCATATCAAATCAATCTTTACTAATTCGTGGATTTTTTCTAAGAATTTACAAGAATACACTAACATGATCTAACTGATTTGCACCTGACTTTATTATATTTTCTGTGACTATATTTATTTAAAGATGCATTATAACTTGTAGCTCTAGTGTATAAATTAGCATACAACATATTAATCTTAAAATATCACCACAATTGTTCTGTATACAAGATTTGCGAATCAGGTCTTCTATTTCTCTATTATAAGGCTTTTTATAAATATAAGGAGATGATAGGAAATAGACGCTGCTGGAATGTTGCTACATAGAAATGGAAAGTTCACAGTTGGGAAGCTGAAATCATCTCTTTTGTGGTAAAGTTTTGTTTTCAACCGACCTTCATTGTCTATTTTAGATTTAAGTCAAGATATGAGGCAGACTTAAAGAGGGACGAAAGATACCAGAGGGACAGTCAAACTCATAGATCGAAAACAAACTGACAACGCCATGGCCAAAAATAAAAAGACAATCAGACAAATAATAGTACAGATGACACAACATAGAAAACTAAAGACTAAGCAACACGAACCCCACCAAAAACTGGGGGTGATCTCAAGTGCTCCGGAAGGGTAAGCAGATCCTGCTCCACATGTGGCACCCGTCGTAATGCTTATGTTATTACAAATCCGGTAAATAGTCTAATTCGGTAGGTCACATTCGTGAAAAGGGAAGAGTATTGTAGTTACGACATAAGGAACATATCCGATATCATCTGTGAAACGGTTATTCCATAACGGTCTACCAACTCGTGATGGCGTCCGTAAAATTTACAAAGGGATGATTTCAACTTCACCATTTGGAACTCTTGGTTTAATAGCTTCCTTGTGAGCAGCAATCCTCTATCAAGGAAATCATGAAAGGAAATACAAGCCCGGATCTGTTGTATCATATATCTCCAGTTCGATGGGATAGTTGCATTCAACATAGCCATCAAATTTTAAATTATTTACTGAGAGAACATCATCTATATAGTAGAAAGTAAAAAGTTAAAGGATCTGCTAACTTCTTTTCTTTCTTCATTAGACGTTCCTGTATGAAGTTAGCCTCATATGAATAAAAAAAAAAAACAAGTCAACAAGAAGAGGGGCAAAGTTGGAACCCATGGGAATGCCGATTGTTTGTTGAAAAACACGACCTCCAAACGTAACAAATATGTTGTCAATCAAGAAATCAAGCATCTTGATAATGTTAGTTTCAGAGAATTTCTTATTTTAATCAGAGTGATTTTTTACAAAGTATGATGTATCCCTCCCTAAGAAAAGATACTTGTATCTACGTTGGCCATTATTTTTTATGAAACAAAGCAGGACCAACTCTTTCAATTTGTCTTTTAGTTTAGAATGTGGAATACTTGTGTAAAGTGTATAAAATTCATTTTTTTAATATAATTGCAAGTTGAAAGAGTCTTAGGTTATAATATGTACTCTAAAAGATCTTTGGAATTTTTCAGTATCCACATCTGATTAAAGTCATCTCTAGAATAGGTAATTTTACAATAACTTTGGAGCCCGGTTTTAATTGGTAATAAAATTGATGTTAATAATTTGGAAAGAAGTTTCGTGGAGCACTTTGAAGACCCATCAATATACCGTTGTTTGTAATGATACTTATGTAGTTTAGGTTGAAATTCCAAAGAAACATAGAACAGACCTATGATTATGAAAGATTTCCTCTTTTGTAAGTGTCGTGGGGGGTATATGTTGAGTTTCCAAGTGAATTTTCAATACCTAATTCATTTATCAAGCAGTTTGGTAATGTAATTTACACACAAAAACGATGTTGTTTCGGGCTTTATCTGCGGGGACAACAACATATTTGTCATGCAAGTAGGACAAGTGTTTTACAACATTTGGGTCTGTAAAAATTGATGTAGCATGGGTATTCATAGACCCATTCAGTTTCCTAATTCTGATATGTATCAATGCAACGACCTCATAGCCTTAATCCATCCGGAAAGGTATTTAAGTCTTCTTTCTCGCGTTTGACCCAGTGTCTGGCATAATCCTCGACTGAATCCATCAGTATTTTGAAGTTGTGTTTCCAATTGATGGATTTAGGCTAACTATATTTCGGGCCTTTGGATAACTTATTTCGCAGTGAAGTGTTATTGACAGTGTTAAGGTCACCAGTAATAACGTGGTCAGCTAAATAATATATGAACGGGGACCTGGCACAGGTGCAATCAGAAGGTTTAGACTTGAAGTCGTCAATATTGAGATCCTGCAACACGTGTCTGTTATTAAAAATTTAAATTGCAATTGGTTTTGTATAGGTTTAAGAAATGATAGGTACAAACTTTAAAATAGGGAGGTATTTTCGAGTGAACTGATTTATGGTGAATGATATTGCGCAAGTTGATGGCATCGAGACCTTTGTTGGCAAAGGACAGTTCAAGAAAAGGATCTTTTCTCCTTTTCATATTTTCCAATGCAAACTGGTTTGAAAAATTTGTGACTTGCAATATCCCAAATGTTAGCCGTAAGTTTGTATTGGTTTAAATGAGGGTTTGTAACAGTGGTTTCCAAACAGAAGTTGTACACAGAATGAAATTTTGAAAGGGGTAATAAAGCTTCATGCGAATGTTATGAAAAACTAACGGCTTTTGTATAAATAGCAGCAGGTCACTAATAGAGACATCATGGAGAGTAAGTGATGAATAATGACGATGAAGGTGACTGTGTCTACGCCAGGTGGTAGAGTTGAAAATGTTCATCACATTCACCGAGCTACTGGAAGGACTAGATAGAATACCTATACCATCAATTTTGCTATTGCAACTATATGGTGTCGCAGTTCCCAATTGTCGAAACCAGTAGTCTTCTTTTTGTCTACGGAGAGTTGTTGCAAGATGATGATTGTTAGTCTTGTGGTATATTTTTTCGATGATGCGAACTTGCATAGAAAGGATTGAAAGATCAGGCTGGCTGATAAACAATGTCACTTGCATTGTTGTTGATGTCTGATCTATGGCCGCACATACGTTTATTTAGCCTTCCTTTCCTTTCAACGACGTATACCAATCCGCGAAGGTTACAGTCTAATCTGTAGACGACCTGTGTAGATTAACAATTCACATCATCGTAGCTTCTGGTAAATAAGACGTTTTAGTTAAATTGCTAGTGAATTGGGCATTTGTTATTAAAATTTTACAGGTTTGGAAGTTTTTGGTTTTATATATCGAAATGCGACAGTGTTGTTCAGAGTCATTAAAATCCCAAATGTCTTGTAGAAGAACTGAACACGGCTGCGTAAGTAGATTATTGCTGTTATCATTAGTATGATGATCTGAATGTGTCATGTTGGGGATAAAACAATTCAAACGAGAAAACTAAAGGCCTAATTTATGTACAAAATAATGAACGAAAAACAAATATGCTACACAGCAACAAATGACAACCACTGAATTACAGGCTCCTGTAAAGATGTTTTTGAGGTGCCGCACATGTATAATATAAAATCGCCAAAGTAAGATTGGGTTGGTTTGACAAAGACTCTTAATCTGACAAAAACAAATATGCTGTAATATTTATAAATAATATCTGACTAAAACCTAATAAAGATGCAAGGATTATAATTTGTATCCTGTCGCTCATTTCGTAAGTGATTAGAATGATTCATAAATGGGTTATTTACCTGGTTAGGGATAACCGGAACACATCACTAATATGAATAAAACCAAAATATTTTTATTTACCAAATTAGGGTCAAAGCAGGGCATATAACACAGAACAATATAAGCTAGCGGAACAAGTATTTACAAAACAATAGTTTTTTACGTTTAACAACAGTTAAACATTAGAAACATTTAAAATGAATTCTGTGCACATTTATTTCGCATTATTGTTGTTAAAGTTTGACATGTGAAACAAATGTTGTTTACCTGTAACTTGAAACAGGATATAAGTTGAGATCGAAAGTTGTAACTGAAGTATTGATCAACGATGATAAATGTGGTCTCTATCGTCGTTCTTTCTTCAATGTTATATATCGGTAAGTATTTTCTCATTTACTTACACTTTTCAAATTATTAGAATAGTTGGATAATAACAAACGGGTTCAAATGTTTATAAAGTAAGATGTACGTTCATGTATGTAAACAAATGTTGTTTACCTGTAACTTGAAACAGGATATAAGTTGAGATCGAAAGTTGTAACTGAAGTATTGATCAACGATGATAAATGTGGTCTCTATCGTCGTTCTTTCTTCAATGTTATATATCGGTAAGTATTTTCTCATTTACTTACACTTTTCAAATTATTAGAATAGTTGGATAATAACAAACGGGTTCAAATGTTTATAAAGTAAGATGTACGTTCATGTATGTAAACAAATGTTGTTTACCTGTAACTTGAAACAGGATATAAGTTGAGATCGAAAGTTGTAACTGAAGTATTGATCAACGATGATAAATGTGGTCTCTATCGTCGTTCTTTCTTCAATGTTATATATCGGTAAGTATTTTCTCATTTACTTACACTTTTCAAATTATTAGAATAGTTGGATAATAACAAACGGGTTCAAATGTTTATAAAGTTAGATGTACGTTCATGTATGTAAACAAAAAGAGAACATTTTTTTTCAATTACGCAATTAAACTAAAACTTTATTTCCAACTTCAATAGTCAAGATGAAAAATAACAGCATTTTCTATTCCTGTTAGGCTCATTTCCTCATTTGTTTGATATCCCGTTTTAATAATTAGTAGCGAGTAGATGACAATATAAACATTGTATGGTAATATCCAGTAATCATTGTCCTTTCACATAAAAGAGGTTACCCTTTGTCACTTGAAAGAGGTTACAAAACAGGTTACCCTTATCACTTGTGAAAGAGGTTACCCTTGTCACTTAAACTAGTCAGCTATTCATGTATATTATGCCCAGTCCCGTAACCAGGATGTTTCTTAGGGGTTATTTTGGGTTATGACGATCTGACCTGAATTGTCAAACTTCAATCTGAATCTCAATTGTAACGGTCTTTAATATTATATTCGTCAGGTGTGTGTGTGTGTGGTGGCGGTTTGGTGGGGGAAGGAAAAGGGGGAGTCGTCAAAAATCCTTTTCTCGGAATTTCGTTCACAGTAAGATTCGCCCTCCCCCCCAAAAAAAAGTAAAAATACGAATAAAGTTGTCTACGAATGTATAACTTATGTCTATTAATAATAGATACTGGATGATATGCACCCCGTTCCAAAGACAAAACACGCGTCTGGCGTTCTAAAGTGTAAGACTGCTGATGATATCTTTGATACATTTTTTCATTGATTGGTTCAATGCCATTGCTGGTGGAGATTGTATCTACGCGGATATTTCCAATAGTCAGCACTTCTCAGGCTTACATGAAATATCAATGAAATTACCATTTTTGATAATTTCACTGTGAATATAATTTTGAAATAAGTCTAAACACTAACCGTTTTGTACTCCAGTCATAAACCAGCCCACTAATCAACACTACTGAGTTGACATGAAGTATCATTGATATGGTCATAATTATAAATAAACGCGGAATCCTCGCTTTCAATTTTGAATTTTTCGAAAAACTAAGGAGTTTCTACCCCAGGAATAGATTACCTTAGCTATGTTTGGCGAAACCTTGCGGAATTTTGAGAAAGGGAAGTATGACCCGAACGATAACGCTGTATGGAGCTTGTTATTATCTCTCGGTTCTAAACAAAATTAAAGTCTCCTGTAACAATATGATCTAACATGGAAGATCATTTCCTAACCTGCAACTTTTCCATGTTGAAGAAATGAAAGTATCAGTATATGCCTTGAAAGTTATAAAAGAGGGACGAAAGATACCAGAGGGACAGTCAAACTCATAGATCGAAAACAAACTGACAACGCCATGGCCAAAAATAAAAAGACAAACAGACAAATAATAGTACAGATGACACAACATAGAAAACTAAAGACTAAGCAATACGAACCCCACCAAAAACTGGGGGTGATCTCAAGTGCTCCGGAAGGGTAAGCAGATCCTGCTCCAAAACATGGTAATTTATATTCTTGCATAATCGTTAATATCATAAATTCTGACAAGATTGAAATTAACTGAATGTCCATAGTCCATACATAGATAGCCTAAACCTAGATTTGCAAAATTTGTTTTGGAATATTTAGTTTTCAATGCTCTTGAACTTCGTTCTTTATTTTTCCGTCCTACCGTTTCCGTGTTCCTGATCTTATGAAAATGACAAGGAGGAAATGAATAACTGTCTTGTCTTTGCATGTGGTATCTTTCATTGTCCCTTTTCCTTGTGAAAATATCCGAAAGGTACAATTTTGTCGAGCACTCGACATTTATGTCGCGGAAGCGAGACATAGCGATCCTAGATTCCGTCGTCGGCGTCGGCGGTTGCTCCAACATTTAGTCTGTGGTTAAAGTTTTTTTAGACACCAATAACCTTGTCAATCCTTTATGAAATTAATGAAATTTGGACAGAAGCTTAAAGACAGTATCCAGGGAAATTTAGAAAATATTTATTTTGATTTTTCCGTATTTTACTGATAAATGGACTGTTATCAAAGTTAACAGTTAACAAGTAGAGACAGTCTGAGGTTAAAGTTTTTCATTCATCAATAACTTTGTCAAACCTTCAAGGAATTTTATGAAATTTGGGCAGAAGCTTTGTAATGACAAAAAAAAGAAAATACAGTATTCAGAGCCAAACTTGAAAATGTTTGTTTCATTTTCCGTACATTACTGATAAATGGACTTGATTTGTTTACAAATAACAAGTAGATAGTGGTTACAAATTTAATAACGTTTTATTGAATTTATGAATCTTTGGCAGCAACTTTTGCATGAACAGACACCATCCAGAGCATAAGTATGTTAAATATTTAAAACCTTTTTATATTTTCATTGTTTTATTGATAAATGAACATGGAGTTTTTGTACTTAACTTTTAGATGCTGTCTAGGGTAAAATGTTTTTACTCATCAAGTTCATCTTTCTACCCCATTGTATGCTGTTTATATATTTTAATCAATACTTTACGCTCTGGCAAGTCCACATTATTTTGACTTCATTAAAGGGGATGTTTTCCTAACAAAACTGCTACAAAAGGTAATGAAAAATGACTGACATCGACGTTAAATACGTTTTACGATGACCATCATGAATTGGTCGACCAATACTGTCTGTTTCTGTAGTTTGTTACCCGGATTTGTTTTCGCTTAATCGATTTATGACTATTGAACAGCGGTATTCTACTACTGCCTTTATTTCGGAACTCTTTAGAAACGTGTTTTGGCGATCTGAAATCTTTTTTTTTTTAACAAATTCGTCTTATATGTACCGATTGTTACCAATTCCCTACTGCCATATTGTCAAGTGTTGATTCTCCTGCTAGATGGAGATAAGTTGCTTCTTCTATTAGTATGCTATCAAACTGATGCAGTTCTTCCATTTTGCAACAAATAAATTCAAACTAACTGCACTACTAACCCATTAGTACATGCGATGTATAGTATATTATATCGATGCGCAACGTTCCCATAATGGCCAAACAATCAACATACATTAATTATATTATCCCGGTAAATGATTCATATAACCCTTTAATGTGCATATGTATATTGTCACTACTTTTTAATTAAGCAAAACGATTATCATTCATATCATCTGTATTTTAGATTATTATTGTAATAATATTAAGGATTATTATCCCGAGTAGTATATCATATTGCACGAGGTCATTTCGCACTCGGTGTTATTTGTTATAGAACTGTTTTGTGATTTTGTACATAATAGTGTTAATTAGTCGTTACAAACTGAATTTATTGCCAGCCTTATTGACCTGTAAATATATGAATTTATTTCAAAATTCAGTCAAACCTCTGAAATGAAATCCCGATTAAGAAATATTCTTTTCAAATATTAAGACATCATTGCTGTCTCATTTCCAATGCACAATTGTTGATAAAGGTATTTGCAATGAAAATTTGGATTTTTTTTCTGTATAAATGCTGCACATATATACAAAAAGATAATGATAACAAAAACTTCTGAAATCAGTGGCACCAGTAAGTAATGTTTAATTAAAATCATATAAAACAAATTTACAGTTGCTCCGTACATAAAAGCTGCCAGTGCTGCAATTATTACTGTACAGGAAGGAGAAAATGTCACACTTGCCTGCGACGCTTATGGTTATCCCCTACCAAATATAACATGGGAAAGGGTAGACGGATCCCCGCTCCCTAATGGTGGATTACAGCTTACAGTACGTATAAGAATATAAAGAGGACGAAGTCTTCAAAAACAGTAAGAAAATCAAAAAGAGAAAGGAATATTAAAATAAAACTAGTGAAATAAAACAACTCAATCTCCGGCGCAGTTCATATACGTCCCGTTCCATACAACATAGCATTGCAATTATATGACCTCTGTTATAGCGTTGTCGGTTTGTTTTCGATCTATGAGTTTGACTATCCCTCTGGTATCTTTCGTCCCTCTTTTATACCTTTTCCGTGTAATGTATTTCTTCATTTGCCCAACTAAACGATACATCTCATTTTAATTCCTGTTTAATATTTTTTCATTAGAAATCTTATCTTTTAGAACTTTATGATATGTATATTAAAAGTCTCGAAGGCGATTGATATGTTTCTGTTCAAAATTAAGGTCCATCAAGTCAAATGAACATTACAGATAGGATTATTTTGTTGTTGTTATAATAATTGTCATTATATATTTACAATTAAATACGTTGTTTATCTAATGTTCAACGAATAATCATGTTAAACATATGCGAGCAAGTCTACTTCTCCTACAGGTAGAGTAACGAATTATAGAGTCATCATGGATAGCCGGGCAAAGACTGTAAGCTAATAGATCTAAATACATATTGCTTAATTGTGAAATTTAAAAAAAAAAAAAAATAGAAAGATTACGAATATTAAAAGCCTTCTAACTGAATCTCGTTTAAAAGATGTCGTATGAAGTGTAGCATTGGGAACATGTAAGCAACGGACATGAACTCTGCGCCGGAGATTGCAAAACATCATTTCGGTTATAGATTTACAGATGCGCAGAAATCCGTTCCGGGTTTCGTTTTTCTCGAGACTTTTCTTTAAACATTTAAAGGACCACTCAATTTCCGCAAACTTGTATATGTAACTGCCGAAAAGTATAATGGCATGGTATGTATAAGACATTTACAATAAATAAGTTCCTTTTCTATGAAAAAGAAATTGTACCTTTTGAGATAAATTTGATATTAAATGTGTGATTGATAATATTTCTGTTAGTGCTTCTAACATATGTGCATTTTACATCTCCAGTAATGTCTTGGGATTGTGTGCAGTTGCGCTTTCATTGAGCTTAGAATCGAATGAATTGTAAATATCTTAAACTGATTCTGTATTTTACGAATTACAATGAATTTAATGCTGATCAAACAATTGTATAGCAAACAAATATATCTTTCTAACGTAACGAAACAAATAATAAAAAAACATCATCTTTAGATGATCTTACGGTCATTTAGAAAAGAGGTGTTTAGACGATATGTCAACCTCTACAGCGTACTCAGTTTAAAATAAAACCGGCGAATAATTTATAAAGGAGCTGTCAAAGACATTTATAAATCTTTTTAAATTGATAAACTGTCGATATTACACTTCCACAATAGTCTTTTCCTTCTGATTTCGGATCTAAATACACGCACAACGTGTTTTCATCAGATAGTTTTCCAATATGATGAACAATCCATCTTATCTTGAAAATTTAAAAAATGAATAATTTCACCTAGTGACCAGACCTCTGTAGTAGGATTACGGGATCAAGACAGAAATGTACTAGTAGGCAAAATCGGTTACCTAAATTACACAAAAACCCCGTAAAATATCGTTTCATTTCGGCCTCTTGTAAGTGTTCTACTACTAAAATGTCAGTGCTTTTAACTAGTTTCTTAACTACTATCAAAGAACTGATCATTAAATTTTGTATTAAAACATATGAAAATAGTGGAATTAACCATTTTTTGAGTGAAAAAATTCTTTGGATGTTTTATATAAATTACGTGCTTTTGATGGTCCTTTTGATTTGGCTGACAGTTTTGACTTTTCTACTCTTTACACTACACTTTCACACAATCTTATCAAACAAAAGTGTTCCTATTTAATTAAATGGTCGTCCGATAAATCTAATTGCAAATTTATTTGCTGCAACTCTCTTATAAATCCTTTTCTCAAACGAAAAAGGTAACTATGCAAGATATACTTACTGGAAGTGTGATGAGATGATTACAGCCATAAATTTTCTCCTTGACAACATTTAAGTACGGTTCGGCAGTCAAGTTTATCGACAGATTGTAGGTATTCCTATGGTCTCCAACTGTGCCCCTTTAATACCAGACTTGTTCCTATATATACTGTTATGAATCACAGTTTATGACCAAACTCAGTAAAGACCGGTCTTAATTCCATTTTAATTTAATTAAAAACAACACTTACCGTTATCTTGATGATATTTTGTCGTTAAATAATCAAGAACTCTCTAATTATACTGCCGAAATTTACCCACAGCAACTTACTCTGAATAAATCAAATATTAACAGCAATAAGTGTCCTTTCCTAAATTAAGATATTTCAGTTTAACACCAGAAACTCTACACAAAAATTACGACAAAAGGTATAATTTTTCTTTCCCTATTGTTAATTTTCCTTTCTGGAACCATCTTACGGTATTTCGTGCCTTATGCCCGTGTCTGTAGTGACGTTTTGGATTTCAGTGAATGTAATCTATGTATTACTGGATATAGGAAGATGTGGTGTGAGTGCCAATGAGACAACTCTCCATCCAAATAACAATTTATAAAAGTAAACCATTATAGGTCAATGTACGGCCTTCAACACGGAGCCTTGGCTCACACCGAACAACAAGCTATAAAGGGCCCCAAAAGTACTAGTGTAAAACCATTCAAACGGTAAAACCAACGGTCTAGTCTATATAAAAAACGAGAAACGAGAAACACGTATAAATTACATAAACAAACGACAACTACTGTACATCAGATTCCTGACTTAGGACAGGTGCAAACATTTGCAGCGGGATTAAACGTTTTAATGGTACCAAACCTTCTCCCTTTTCTGAAACAATAGTATAACATCACAACATAGAAAACACACGATAAAACATCAATTGGAAGGCTTAACTCAATCAAAAACGTAAATTAACACACTATGAACGAATAAATTCGATCTGTGATACCTGAAAGTAAATACATAGTTAATAAAATATTAGGGACAAACATTCAAGGCCAAAAAGCAAACAAACAAGTCCAAATAAAGCCATGGCAAGACACCACCGCGAAATATTTAACCCTTAGAAAATAATCACTTTTGAAAAACCGGTTTCATAATATATACAGGTAAATGAAAAATAACTTAGTCGTTTTAGGTATACTTTTCTGTCTATATAAAATCTTCCAATAATTAGGAATACCAAGAAAGGTCTGTCATATAAATACCTAATTTAACACTAGATACATAAGGGGTAAATATCAACAATAAAACTTCCCTGTACAGATTAAAGGAGAATAATCTTGATGTTCATACAAATGTAGTATGAAGAAGTGAAAATTAGTAGATATTCCAAATAATCAAAGCTGGTATACAGACAAGATCCATATTAATATAAAATAACAAAAAGTATTAAAAATAGTATCAACAGGTCGAATAACCAAGAAAGTACGATTTGAGAGTACTCGCAGTTACTGACAGCTAGTTAAAAGCCAAAACAATTAATGATAAAAATCATGCATCAGAGACTAAAATCAACTAAAACACATCCCAGGGATTTAGTATTTTAACGTCATGAACAGTCAGAGAAGACATGACTTGTGCAATGCCAAAATAAATGTATCGACAGGTAGTAGGATAGTGAGGAGCTACTTCTTAAGAGATAAAATTAACGTGTGTGTCTCTAAACATCCCGCCTCAAAAGAAGATACAACTTAGTTATGTTTTAATTTGCTAATGACAAAATCGATATTAGTGCCAATGTAAACTATATTCAGAGATCTAATTACAATATTGGTACGATAACCCTTACTTATAAGTTTGTTTAAAGGTATATTACTGGTATATTACTAAGATAGGGATTTCGTTACTACAAATTAATTGAAATCTTTATTAAATTCTTCCATAGATACAAAGATTTGGGTTGCAAGTTTAGCTGTACCTGTACAAACTTATTTCAGACGTAATAACACATCCTAAATTTTACGGTGATATTGTTTACCGAGTCCGGAAATTTATATACGATCCGGGAAACTTATCAATCCTTTAAATAAACTTATTCTAAAAGGTTACCAATTCAACACTGTAATTAGATCTTTGAATATTGTTTGTTTTTATAGTGATTAAGATTATACCACAATGTTGACTGCTGTACCCCTAGTTTTGACATTTTTACCTATTATGTCTGTTTGTTTTGTTCACACCTTGTTGTCAATACAATGGAATTTTATGCAACTGTCATACAACTTTGAAGTTTAGCTAGCTTTAAAACCAGATTTAATCCATCATTTTCTACACAAGGAAATGCCTGTACCAAGTCAGGAATATGACAGTTGTTTTCCATTCGTTTGATGGGTTTGAGATTTTAAATTTTGCCATTTGATAAGGGTTTTCCATTTTGAATTTTCCTTGGAGTTCGGTATTTTTTTTTTTTTTTTTTTTTATTTGTATAAATAATGATTTTGTTATCAGTAAATTAAAATCATACTAATAATTTTGAAATACTCATATGCACTTTAACGGTACTTTAATCTGTCGATCTCTAATTTTGGCATTGCACAAGGTCATGTTTTTCTCTAACTCTTAATGACGTCTTTACACTAAATCCATTGGATGTTGGATGTGTACTGATTGATATTTTAGTTTTCGATACATGATTCATTTAAAGATTTGTTATTGGCTTTGAACAAGTGTCAGTAACTGCGAGTACCCTCAGATCTGTACTTAGTGTCCTTTTTGTTGTTAGGGATGAGGGATTGATAAATACCCTACCACGTCCGGTCTGTGTTTATGTCTTTTTCAACTGATTTTTATAGTTTGTTCTTATGTTGTGCTGTTATACCACTGTTCCAGGTTTGGAGAGGGTTGAGCGCTTACAAACATGTTTTACCCCGCCTCATTCTTAATGTGCCTGACCCAAGTCAGGACCCTGTAGTTCAGTTGTTGTCGTTGGTTCATGTCTGTCATATTTATTTTTCGTTTTTTTCGTTAATTGTTTTGTTATGAATTAGGCCGTTTGTTTTCTTAATTGAATTTTTTCATATTTTTCATGTCGGGAAATTTATATCCGACTAAAGGGTATGGGTTTTTCTCATTGTTGAAGGCCTACGATTGCCTATAATTGCTTACATCCACTTTATTTGAACTCTAGTGGATAGCTGTCTCATTGGCAATCAGACTGTACAGAGTAAAAATTTACACATTTAATCACTGAGTCATAAGGTCATACTATAGTAAATGGGTGATATGATTTTGAATACACCGTTGACATGTAAAATAAGAACTGAAATTTAGAATATTGCATTTAACTATTCATTTGCTGGTCAATTTTGAAAATAATTATATTGAAATAGATGTTAATCTTAAGAAAGTGCATGATATGCATTGCTCAGATGTGAAATCAGTACAAAGGAAAAAATTGCATCGAAAAAATGTTTGAATTCTATAATGAGGTTTATTGAATTTTAGTGTGAAAATAGTTCATAACTCTCAAGGCATTTTACTAATAAGTTTGAAGTTACAAACCACTGAAAATATGAATGCTGCAGATGACACCCCATTTTCATTTGTTTTTCGTTTAAAAATAAAAAGAAGTAACATTTGACGTATGACATTTCCAGTTTTGAACTTAATATAGAAAGAATTATTTTTTGTTAATATGAGCAGCAGTTATTGCACACTTTAGTCGTTTGTTATTTGACTATATACAAGTGCAAATGTATATTAGAAGCTGTTAACGTAATTGTAGTACAACAAATGTGAAAATGATTATTTTTACTCAGAAAAACATCTGCTGTCCTTTCATATATAAAATCTATTCCAACCAGTAACACTGGTTTTGTTAGCAATCTGACGACAGTTTAGATTTACATCGGCGATTTTTGCTTAGGATATTTAAATGTGGCTCATTTAAGGGTCAAGATAGTTATTATTTCACTTTTTTGCCTCAAACTGTGAAAGTAAAAGAACAGATGATCAGTAAAAATTTGTCCACATGCTTTCCTTTCAATGAGTTTTGCCTTTCAGTGAGGTTTGCCTTTCAATGAGTTTTAGGTTGTAGGGTTGATGAATGCATTCACATATCAATTAACATAAGTTTACAATTGTTCCAATATCATAAATATATTAAGAAGATACAATCAAGGTAACAAACAAATGGTTGGCCTCTGGTGGTTGTTGTCTCATTGCCAATCTTACTACATCTTCTTACTTATATACCCAGGGAATCCAATAGAAACCGGACGAGCACAAAATAGGATACTGTCGAAGTAATCGCCTTTTCAATTGCAAGATGTTACATGAATGTCTAAGTGTTTTCACATTAGACCAATTGTACAGTTTATTTGGCTGTGTACATTGTACCAAATGTAATGGCATTCAAAATGTTCCATATCATTTTTTTTTCTGTCACACAGAATGGCTAAACACTTGTTAGATTATCAAAATTCTGTTAGAGCGGAAAGTGTGCAGTTGATGTGCAAGATTGAAAATCATGAGTTGCATAAAATGTACAAGTATTAACAAAAATACCGAATCTTCAAGTTAAATTAAAAAAAGGGAAAGTCCATATAACCTGACAAAACCAAACGTTCGACTATACCAACCAAACTAAACGACTGTATGTGTCGTTATTATGGAGTAAATATATTTAAATTTAACCTTTAATAATATTATAAATATATTTTTGTAAATTGCGAAGATATGTGCAGTTCATTATTTGAAGGTAATGAATACTGGTGTCTAGAAAAACAATGACCATTTTAACCCCTATAGGTACCAATTACTTTGAAATGGGATATTCTTTGAACTGGTTTTAAGTGATCGAGAAGATAGAAATGATTTGAGAATTTTTGTCACCAATTTTTCGAATATTAAATAATAATGTGTACACATTTTAAAAAATTTTCTTTTACTCTTATTATTCGAAAATAAAACAGTTGAATGATTTGTATTTTGACGTATGTCTACGTTGTATGCAAAATATTACAAAAGCAGAAATTATCTCTTTACGCTTTCTTAAAATAATAACATAAACGGTACTAATTTTACAGCATCAGATGCGCTTTCTGAATAAATATCAATTTCAAAATAGTGACAAAATCGTTCTGAAAGTCGTGATTGGTTGATAAAATTGTACCGAATCAAGGTATACTAGATCAGAAGTATGGTATTCTAAATACCACTTATCAAACAACAATCGTTTATATAAATAATTATCAAATATATTACTACACTTTCAGAATGGAATATACAGAATTAACAATGTCAATGCTACAGATCGTGGACAGTTCATTTGCACTGCTGATAACAATGTTAAGCCACAAGTATCATACACAGTACAGCTTGTAGTCAGATTTGCCCCTTACTGTGCAGCTGTTCAAGATACAGTTGGCCAGATACACAATCAGAGTTTGCCTGCCATATTAGAATGCTTAGTATCTGGTAAGTAAATGCTAATTCACAGTAGCAAATTGTTTCTTTCAGTGACTTCGGGTGTAGGGTAAATTATTTCAATTAACAAAATCTACCTGAATAATTCCGGTTCATTTAAAAATCGTTAGCTGCTCAATTGTAACAAATGAGCTCAGAATTGTATGAAAGTCAATCGGATAATCATCATTTGATCCAAGCGTAAAGCTACTGAACAGAAATATGTACAAATGTTAAAATAACATCGATAGATGGATACTCAAGATTTAAGGTGCATTCCTCTGCTACTATGCATGTTGAAATCAATAAGTCCTAAATTATTATTCTCACATACAAGTGGAAGATTTAGATAGCTATAAAACCAGGTTTAACCCATCATTATCTTCGAAAAAGTCAGGAATATGACAGTTGTTTTTCACTTGTTCCTTTGATTGATAACGTTTCATTTTGTCCGTTTTTATGGAATTCCCCATTTTTTTAATTAAGTTTGAGTTCAGTATTTTTTTTTATATTTTTTTATTTTTAGCTGAGCCTCGAGCAGAAGTGGTATGGTACAAAGAAAACAGTACAACTTTACAAAAAGAACTAATTCAGGACAATGACAAATATACATTAGAACAACAATACGATAAGAGGTTGAAAGCTGATGAGAAATGGTATACATTAACAATAAAAAATGTAATAGGAAGTGATGATGGAGATTATTACTGTACAGCTAAGAATGAACTTGGAAAAAATCAAGCTAAATTTCAACTTTTTGGTATGTATATTATATGTATTATAAGTTGTCAGATTATCATGTAATGGTTCTTGTTAATTACTGATGCTTTTGCTTTTATCGTATTATTCTTCAGGTGCGATAAATAAGTAAAAATACGTACATGTTATCAACCATGTTTCTATGGAAAAAAATTATTATTCTAATAATAATATTAAAAAGCTGACTGGAGGTAGTTAAATTTATGTAATGCTTGTTCAGCAATATTCATTACTTAGCATACTAATAGTATTTGTTTAGTTAACTATTTGAAGTATCCATCCAGTAAGCTATGAGGTAGTTTTGAAATAAATAATTTTGTGTTGTCATTATGTTTGTGTATGTGTTGTTTTGTTTGAATGTAATATATTGTACGTTGTTGTGTGGAGATGGCTTACATAGGCTTAGTCTACTGCCCAATTCAATTCAATTTATATGAATGACATATTGTTGAAAGTAATTTTTCTTGTATAAGTTTTGTGAGGATTGAGCTCCTTTCATCGAATTTGTGTAAAGGACATGCTATATTATAATATTGAGCAATTGGTTACGTAGGTGTATTCTCGATCTAGTGAACTTTGAATAATTACTATTTTCAAAGTAGTAAGTTCAATCCGAACGAGAAATCAATCAAGTCAGTTCATTTAGCAAATTGTAATAATACTTTAAAAGAAGTCAAACTAGTCAATAAATACGTAATACTTTAAAAGAAGTCAAACTAGTCAATAAATACGTAATACTTTAAAAGAAGTCAAACTAGTCAATAAATACGTAAATAATGTCATCATAGAATTTTTTTGTTCGTTCATCAATGACGTTCGAATAAAAATTAAAAAAAAACAGGCAACATAAAGTAGGAAGTTGAAGAGAATGAAAAATCCAAAATTTCGAAAGGTTTTGCCAGGTACCGGTAAGGTAATCTATTCCTGAGGTAGAAAATTCTTAGCATTTCGAACAATTTTAAGTTATGTAAAAAGTTACCTTATAATTATGACCATATCAATAATAATTCATGTAAACATAGAAGTGCTGATTACTGGACTGGTGGTACACTCAGAGAAAAAAACCTCCACTAGAAGTGGCATCGACTTATTTCGTGTAAAAGGCAGTACTCCAAGCGCATAATTTCATAGTATATGTTTTCATGTGCTAGCAACCTAATACTATATAATCGGGGTCAGTAAATTCCATATGGGATGAGAGCGAGCGAAACTCGAGCCCCTTGTGGAATTTTTGACCCCGTGTATATCGTATTAGGTTAATAGCGCTCTTTGTAACGACTTTACTTACCGAATATCTTCATATTGGGAATTTATACGTAGTAAACCTTGATATCACTGTTTTAATACAGCATTGAATATAACTTTCATTTATTTACAGCAAGAAATTTATCGTATCTAAGACATGTTTTTGTCTAAAGGCATGAACAAATTGTAATTAGTTATGTTTGCAATGTATGTTCTTAAATTCAGAAATGATTGCGAGGTTTTTATAAATGCTAATAATGCGGCTGGATGGGTATCTCAAAAAAAATAAAAACTCGCATTCGGATATATAATACACATATCTGCATTCAGATTAACCTGAAATAACAATAATTAAATTCGCGTTTCTGTCCATTTCAAAAATCGCAATAATAAATTTGAGAACAAAACTGAAACGTTAGTAACAGTACCAGTCAAATTTGTATTAAGCAGTCACTCCTGGGAAGTATCAAAAGTGACCGGTAGAGTTATTTTTCTTGCGGCTGTGAAATAAAAAAATGGCGGATTCGTTTCTGTCCATTTCAAAAATCGCAATAATAAATTTGAGAACAAAACTGAAACGTTAGTAACAGTACCAGTCAAATTTGTATTAAGCAGTCACTCCTGGGAAGTATCAAAAGTGACCGGTAGAGTTATTTTTCTTGCGGCTGTGAAATAAAAAAAATGGCGGATTCATTCGCTTTAAGTTTGAAGAAAACATTCGAAATATTTTTATATTCGTGGAGAAATAAGTCGATGATACTGTTCTTAATGGAAACGGAAGGTGTGGAGCACAAGGACTTCACTAATTCACCTCCCATTGCTCGATTTCCGTTGCAAACGGGTTCCGATTTTCATTTTGACTTCGATACTGAATGCATAAATTTTTCGTCATGATTATTTAGTTAATTAGATATATAAATATGACCCTTGTTAAAGGTTGAAATGACGAAGTGCGAAAATTAGATGACCACTGACCGTGTTAGACAGAAGACCGCTGAAACGAGTTAAATTATATAGAGAAAACGTTTGAGAGGGTCTGAAAGTGACCGTTAGAGGCAGGTGACCACCGAAACGAGGTGACTGTTAAGGCAGTTTGACTGTACTACTTACCATGTTTTTTTTCAAAAAAAAAAAAAAAAAAAAAACCACCCACAAACCGTGAATTTTACATAAAACATGCCCACTGACGTAATATTAAATATATACGGTTTCAACGTGTTCGCCTTTAACCAATAATATTCATAGAAGTGTATAGGAGGTAAGATAAATGATGATACTCACCCACACATTTGACTCTGGATTCATTCATTTTCGTCGGTACCAATTTTCGTGGATTGAGGCCAAATTGAACTTTCGTGAATATTTGATTTCGTAGTTTTGCTTAAGTCTGCAAATATGCCTTAGTCCATTACATAAAAATGTGTGAAACAATTCAAACAAGAAAACAAATGGTCTCATTTGTATACAAAACAATGATCGAAAAAAAAAAAATAATAGACAACGACAATCATTGATTTACCGGTTCCTGACATGGTTTAGACACACAGTACAATTGAAACCGTCTTTTGAAAACTCAAAATTTAATTATTGATGTTAAAGTAAGTAATAGGCATAAACAACAACAAACATTGATAACAAAAAAGCGCAAAGAATAGCATTTTTAAATAAAGCAATACGAATTCCTTTTTAAACAAAACTCGAAACGATCACAGGTGCTCCGGAATGGAAAGCATATCTTGACCCACATGTTGTGCCCGTCATGTTGCTCTTGTAAGTACAAACTCCGTGACAAATAAAAGACTCACCAGGGGCACTCGATTAAAAAAAGGTTAAAAGGCAAAAAAAGTACGAAGTTGAAGAGCATTAATAACACAAAATTCCGAAATTTTGCCAGATACAGCTAAGGTGATACATTCCTAGGGTAGAAATTCTTTAGTATATCGAACAAAACATAAAAGACTTTTTGCGGACGTAGTATAGGCAGTTATTTTTAGTGTTGAATTTCTTTGTTAAGGTTTAAAATTATTGTTAGACGCTATCCTCTCTCAGTAAAACTTGGTGTAAATCATTTTATCTGAAGTGGTTTTTACACCCCTAGCATATGGATAAAAATATACCTAAATTATAAAATTACAATGTATGGGTGGAAACATTTGCATGTCATTACTTTATTTATCAAACTTTACTTTGTCATTAAAACCTTTCAATTTCAGAAGTTATCGATTGCAGATTTTACACATATGGGAAAGTACCAACTACCTATCAAGTTTCAATGGTGACATATATAAGTGGATTAATCGTTAGCTTCATTTCGATAAAGTACATTTAATGTTAAATTTTCTACAGAAAGTAAACTTTGCCTAATCCGTCATGTACAACTGGGAAATCAAGTGTATATTTGCATAAGACTATATATAAAAAAATTTGCCAATTTCATGAGATTGTTACTCTAAATTTCTATTTACAAAACATGTAATTATATTTTTATATGTAACATTTGTGTCATATATCATCTTCTTGCAGATTGATTAATCTTTAAGGTACTAGTACCATAAAAATTGAAAAACAACACGTTATTAATTTTATGCGTCCGAAGCGTTTTTCTGAATTTAATTTCATCAGGAATGCTCAAAGCCGAATATTCGAAAGCCAATGATGTATTGGAATCGAAACAGTTAAAGATCTATATGATCAAAAGTACCTAAAAAATAGCCAAATCCATCTACGGTCAACTCTGACTGAGGTAGTTGAAACCTCGGTTTCTTTATAATTTCAAAATTTATTAACGGACAATTTTAGAAATGTTTCTTAGAAATCATGTCATATCGACATATGACATATTAATCACTAAAAATGTTTGTTAAAACTTACAAATCGATCACTAAAATGCAAGAATTGAACAACAAAATGTATATGCAATTACTGGATCATTGCATTTAATTTCCTTGCAAATTTGATGAGGTCATATTACACGTTTATCTTGGTAGAATATTATATGTACATTGCAGTTATTATATAATATAATGCATCAAGATGTTTGGCGGGAAAATATATCCATGTATTGTACAGACAGAAATCAATATATTGTAGGGATATCAACTCGGTTAACAATTATTATGCAAGTACTCGTTGGTTTTATCGAGCGATACTCGAGTACTCGCTCGGGAATATATCTACAACACGGAAACACAAAAATACGTATTTTACATTCTGTGGTTTGTTGTTCAACGGACAAAAAGCCATCTACATAAGTATCTGGGACAAGGAATTACACACCATAATTAATAACTCATTACCGACAAATACTAAATAAGTAAAAAACAATAATCTAATCAATATAATTTAATGAACACCAATTTAAAGATTATAACAAGGAAAAAAACCATATCAAACTATTGTATTTGATAATCGTTGAGAATACACATTTGTTTACAAAGGCGTAAGGATTAGAAGTTTTAACTAGTCACTGATGGCCACCTAAAGATGTCAAAGATGTCACAAATAAAGTTATTTTACTTGCAAACATTTTCATTTTTATTGGGGACAATAGCTTTTGCAACTTTGTAAATTACAGTTTTGCAGACGAAAATGTTTGCTTTGATGGTACCGATGTAACATGTAAAGTTTAAAATGTTAGCCTAGTTATTGCCCACGTATTTTCGGAGGCAATGTAAATGACAATTTTACACAAGCAATCGAAACAAAATGTATTTTATTTACTAATATGATTAATCAGTGATGCCTATTTAATTTTCCGAAAGAGGTTCTCTAGAAGATCAATTTTACATAAAGAAGACATCAATATTCTAACAGGAAACCGAAAGTCGAGTATCGTTTTGATATTCAATACTCGGCACTACCGAGCAATACTCGAGTACTGGTTGACATCCCTAAAATATTGACAAATAGATAAATTGCTTAACACAATTTATTGATGCATAGGAAGAAACGAGGCAAGGTTAAACAATTAATAAAAATGAGTTCCGAAAAACTACAAAATAAAGAATGTCAAAAGCTAGTGATTGTGTTCATTCAGTTTTGGTCGGGGTCGTGTTGTTCAGACTGTAGTGTTCTATGTTGTGTGTTGTATACTGTTGTTTGTCTTTTTGGTTCTTTCCTTTTTTTTTGTTTTTTTTTTTTGCCATGGCGTTGTCAGTTTATTTTCGACTTATGAGTTTGAATGTCCCTTTGGTATCTTTCGACTCTCTTTTAGAAAGGAACTCATCGTGCATCTGAGACATATGAAATGATAACAAATGTTCTTCAGTTATAAATATTAATCATCTCAGTAACATTTGTACTATATGTCATTGAGCTGTTTTGTTGAAACTTATTTTTATATTGTTCATGTAATATTTGTACACAGTATATGTAAATATCAGTACAGCAATGTTAAATCTGCAAATTTGCGGAAGCAAATTTTTGTCATTCCCTCGCCGGGTTTTGAAGTCATGCTATTGAGATATCGAGACAACAACGTCTGCACCGTTTTTAGCGCTCTAGACCACTCGACCACCTAGACTAAACTAAAATTCAGCTTTCGGTGGCCTAGTGTTACCTTTCCTCGTCAGTAGCATTACTAGTAAAGTAAACCATTATAGGTCAAAGTACGGTCTTCAACAAGGAGTCTTGGCTCACACCAAACAGCAAGCTATAAAGGGCCCCAAAAATTACTAGTGTAAAACCATTCAAACGGGAAAACCAACAGTCTAATCTATAAAAAAAAAACGAGAAACGAGAAATACTTATGAACCACATCAACAAACGACAACTACTGAACATCAGATTCCTGACTTAGGACAGGTGCAAACAACTGCAGCGGGTTTAAACGTTTAAATGGTACCAAACCTTCACCCTTATCTGAAACAATAGTGTAACATCAAAACATAGAAAGACACACTATAAAATATCAATTGAAATGGCTTAACTCAATCAAAAGACATATTAACACCAGTGAACATACACTGAACAAATAAATTTGATCTATGATATAATGTAAATACAAAATAAATAAACTGAGGGAAAATGATTAAAGTAACATGCTATACCGCTGTGAAATGTTAAACAATTTAAGAAAAATATGCTTGAAAAAAATATCAGCCATTTGCAATTACTTTAAACACAGTTAAATCAAAATAATTTTGTTGTAAGGTATGCGTGTACAGCTCAAATGGAGAAAGGAAATATTTTTACAAAATAAATAATTTTGATGTTTATAGTACGAAGAAGTGAAAATTTATAATAATACCAAACACTTATCAAAGCTGGTATTTAGACCAGATATAACCCGGAAAAAGTATACATTAAATAATAAAAAAGCATTACAATTAGTATCAACAGGTCAAATAAACAAGAAAGTACGATTTGAATATACTTTTTTCACTTTTTTAGTCTTTTGGAAAATGTTGTTTGTGCTGTATTTAGACCCCTCTACCAAGAAATTTATTTTGCATGCACACGTATAAAAATTGCGGTTTTTATCTAACGCAATCATAGGTTTAAACGTTGTTTTCAATTTAGACTTATTTATATTTTTTCGTTTGGGCTTGTATTATATTTGCCTTAGGGTTTATATGATCCGTTCATCCTATTTCGACTCTTCAAAATTCAAGAGTCTATCCTAAATTGAGGTAAATTATATGGCCTTCCAAATACCGTTTCGATTCCTGACATCACTGAAGAGACATTAATTGTCGAAATCCGGATATGGTGTATAAATTTTTGCACCTCATGTTTGCAGTATACCATCTTTTCCGCAAGTTTATTGTTTTCTGTTTGGTATTAAATTAATAATAAAGATCGATTTTGTTACATCCTGTGGTTCATTTATTTGGCAATCGCCTATTTCAGTCAACAGGGTTTAAGCACATACGTTGTTCGACCTGTTAATCAAATGCGTTTTGTTTAAATATACTTTTTCACTTTTTTGGTCTTTTAGAAAATGTTGTTTGTGCTGTATTTAGACCCCCCTACCTAGAATTTTTTTTTACATGCACACGTATAAAAATTGCGGTTTTTATACAACCCAATCATAGGTTCGAACGTTGTTTTCAATATAGTTACTCTAAATATCAGCACAACAATGTTAAGTCTGCAAATTTACGGAAGCAAATTTTTGTTCTTCCCTCTAAAAAAACTTTGAAATTTTTCAGTATCCACATCTGATTCACATCGCCTCTAGAATAGGTAGTTTCACAATAACTTTGAAGCCCGGCTTTAATTGGTTATAAAATTGATGTTAATAATTTAGAAAGAGGTTTCCTGGAGCACTGAAAAGACCCATCATATAACGTTGTTTGTAAGGTCACTTTTGTAGTATAGGTATTCAATAAAGTGATGGAAGATCCAGTTCTTCAACTTTGGTTAAAATTCCAAAGAAACATAAAACAGACCTATGATTATCAAGGATTTCCCCTTTGGTAAATGTCGTGGCGTATATGTTGAGTTTCCAAGTGAATTGTCAATACCAAATTCATTTATCAAGCAGTTTACGTAATGTGATTTACACACAAAAACGATGTTGTTTCGGGCTTTATCTGCGGGTACAACAACATATTTGTCATGGAAGTAGGACAAGTGTTTTGCAACATTTGGGTCTTTAAATATTGATGTAGCATTGGTATTCATAGACCCATTGAGTTTCTTAATTCTGATTTGTATCAACGACCTCATAGACTTAATCCATCCGGAAAGGGTATCTACGTCTTCTTACTCGCGTTTAACCCTTTGCCAGGCATAATCCTTGACTGAATCTATCAGTATTTTGAAGTTGTGATTCCAATTGATGGATTTAGGCTGACGATATTTCGGGCCTTTGGATAACACATTTCGCAGTGAAGTGTTATTGACAGTGTTTAGGTCACCAGTAATAACGTGGCCATCCGGATAATATATGAACGGGGAACTAGCACAGGTGCAATCAGGAGGTTTAGACTTGAAGTCAATATTGAGATCCTGCAACACGTGTTTGCAATTGAAAATTTAAGTTCCAATTGGTTTTGTATAGGTATAAGAAATGATAGGTACAGACTGATCTTTAAAATAGGGAGGTTTTTTTCGAGTGAACTGATTTATGACGAAGGATATTGCGTTGTTGTTTGTTGGCAAAGGAATGTTTAAGAAAGGATCTTTTCTCCTTTTCATCTTTTCCAATGCGAACTGGATGAAAAGTCTTTGACTTGTAATATCCGAAATGATAGCTGTAAGTTTGTATTGGTTTGAATGGGGGTTTGTAACAGTTGTTTCCAAACATAAGTTGTACAGAGAATGAAGTTTTGAAAGGGGTAATGAATAAAGCTTCGTGCAAATGTGATGAAAAACTAACGGCTTTTGTATAAATGGCAGCAGGTTATTATTAGAGACATCATGGAGAGTAGGTGATGTATAATGACGATGACAATGACTGCGTCTACGTCGGGTAGTAGAGTTGAAAATGTTCATCACATTCACCGAGCTATAGGAAGGACTAGATAGAATACCTATACCATCAATTTTGTCATTGCAACCATATGCTGTCGCAGTTCCCAATTGTCGAAACCAGTAGTCTTCTTTTTGTCTACCGAGAGTTGTTGCAAGATGAGAATTATTAGTCCTGTGGTATATTTTTTCGATGATGCGAACTTGCATAGAAAGGATTGAATGATCAGGCTGACTAACATTCTGGTAAACAATGTCGCTTGCATTGTTGTTGATGTCTGATCTATGGCTGTAAATACGTTTATTTAGTCTTTCTTTCGTTTCAACGACGTATACCAATCCCCAAAGGTTACTCTCTAATCCGTAGACGACATGTGTAGATTTACAATTAAGATCATCGTAGCTTCTAGTAAATAAGACGTTTTAGTTAAATTGCTAGTGAATTGAGCATCTGTTTTTAAGATTTTACAGGTTTTGAAGTTTTTGGTTTTATATTTCGAAATGAGACAGTGTTGTTCAGAGTCAATAAAATCCCAAATGTCTTGTAGAAGAACTGAACACGGCCGCGTACGTAGATTATTGCTGTTGTCATTAGGATGATGATCTGAATGTGTCATGATGGGGGTAAAACAGTTCAAACGAGAAAACTAATGGCCTAATTTATGTACAAAATAATGAACGAAAAACAAATATGTTACACAGCAACAAACGACAACCACTGAATTACAGGCTCCTTTAAAGTTGTTTTAGAGGTGTCGCACATGTGTAATATAAAATCGCCAAAGTAAGATTGAGTTGGTTTGATAAAGACTCTTAACTGACAAAGGCAAATATGCTGTAATATTTATAAATAATATCTAACAAAAACCTAATCAAAGATGCAAGGATTATAACTTGTATCCTGACGCTCATTTCGTCTACATAAGACTCGATCATGTAGGACAGACATTATAATCAGGGGTATCTATGCCCCATCACTTTTCGGAATCTCACAGACACTTGTTTCATTGAAAAAAAGAACGTTGTGGAACAGGAGAAGGAAAAGGGTCTGTATTTTTATAGAACACGAACCATTGATAGGAATCTGAGGTACATAGAATGAACATTTTTGTCAGTTCGAGTATGTTTATCCAGGAAAGTTCCTACAGATTTATTATGTAGATTAACCTAGATAGTTTCACACTGTATTCTTTAACGTAGCTGTAGTTTAGAAATTATAATTAAGTGAGTAGAATGATTCATAAATGGGTTAATTACCTGATTTGGGATAACCGGAACACATCACTAATTTGAATAAAACCAAAATATTTTTATTTACCAAAATAGGGTCAAAGTAAGGCATACAACACAGAACAATATGAGTTGTTTACCTGTTACTTGAAACAGGATATAAGTTGAGATCGAAGTTTGTACCTGAAGTATTGATCAACGATGATAAATGTGGTCTTTATCGTCGTTCTTTCTTCAATGTTGTATATCGGTAAGTATTTTCTCACTAATTTACACTTTTCAATTTATTAAAATAGTGGGATAATAACAAATGGGTTCAAATGTTTATAAAATCAGATATACGTCCATTTATGTAAACAAAAGAGACATTAATTTTTTTAATTACGCAATTAAACTAGAACTAAACTTCCAACTTCAATAGACAAGATGAAAATTAAAGGTGTAATACCACCAAATTATAGTACGTCACATCCGGCTGCATACGAAAAAGGGTCGAAAAAAAATAGTACCTTGATCTTGACAGTTGTAGGAAATTAATCCTACATTTCATTGCAGTAAAAAATTTCTGAGTCATAAACATATATCTTGGGTGTTTCAAAGCACCATTATTTTTTTATTTGGTGTTTCTATAGAATATTTTAGAATTCTGAGGTTACATCGTTACTAAAGCTTGTACACAGGAAAAAAAATGGGCGTAAATTTGATTGGTTAACATCCAGTGATGGTTATTTTCTTACTTGCAATGAAATGTTATGTGAAATGTTGTCTATAGTACTGGACAAAGTAAAACTTTACTCATGCCAAGTATTTCTTTATTTGAAACAAAGATAAATTCTGCACAATTTTTTGAAAAGTGCAAATTTAACAAAGACTAATAGAGGAAAATCGGTGTCATCCTGGTTTGCCCTTATTTAATTTGTAAAAACATGGGGTGTTTTGTTGTTTTAACAATTATAGTTTATTTCTTAATTATAGCCATATTTTTACTTTTATTTTACCTGTAAAATTTTATAAAAGATACTTAATTCTACTATTAAATCAAGGAAAATGTGCAAATATATTTTATAAATTTACCAAGAAAATGTATTGTATTTGACAAATATTAAAATAAAATATACAAAAATGTTTCTTATTTTGACAAATTATCGACATTTTGAAATCATTGGTACATTCTGAAAAAAATGTAAAATATAAAATAATAAGACTTAAGAATAAAATAAGTGTCATTTAAAAAATTTTATTCATTCAGCTTATTTTTTTTTTTTTTTTAATTTTAATGAATACTTGGTTTTGAAATTTAATATAAAAAACAATTTTTCAAACAAATAAAATATAAATGCATCTGTTTAGTAGCCAAGCCTCACATATGACATACTTTGAACAGTAATTTGCATCCGAGCTAGCAAGCTAAATACTTGACAGAGTTTTGGGGTTGAAGGATACCGCTTTTTATGTACCCACTACTACATCGAAGGAGCCGCACCCCAAACCATATGGAAGGAGGCACATCAAAATTAAGGAGAGAATCCAACATGCCCACTCCAACATCTACGAGATCATCGATTTACTAAAGAAGACCCAGGCACTAACAAAATGTACAATAATCCAGTATGTAGCAGGAGGATCCCGCCCACCAAAAAGACGATGATACAGAGACACCAGACTCCAACTACTGAAAGACAGATACCAACAAGGACTCATCAACGTGATAGACTACTCTGACTCAACATCCCATCGTCAAAAATCTCTACAGAGCTTTTGTTTGTATGTTTCATGTAAACCTGACTTTTCTATTCTATTCTATCTTCTTCATTTGAACTGAATGACTTTGTCAAAATATTGTTATTTGTGACTGTGAATATAATGTTTTTTGACTTTGTAAATAAAATGTTTTGTGAATTTGTAAAATATAGTATTTTGTGACTTTTAAAACATATATGAAATGTTTTATTTTTCATCATAATACATATAGTGCCCCATCAGAGTTCTCCATAGTACTTATTTTTGCCATAGAGCTTTATTCATTTCCTTTTGCAATGCATGTATAAATTTGATTATAAATTATATAGATACATAGAGTCACTTACAGAGATTGAAGCAGGGAATAATGCAAGACATATATATCTTACAAATCAGAATTATGAGGAATTACCAAGAATGTTCTGCGTTGTAACTATACAAAGTAAGTAATTACAATTGATCCAAGACCTTCTTCAACTCTGTTATGTTTTTTTCTTTCTAAAAAATACATCCTTCGTCGGATTTACAAATGAAAACACAACGGTCTAAAATATATTTATAAATCTTGCGTATGCTGCGAACAGAACTTGTCGTGCACCAGCATTAATTGTTGTCAGACTCTCTCTCTCTCTCTCTCTCTCTCTCTCTCTCTCTCTCTCTCTCTCTGAAAACCCAAAACAGACCAAACAAACCAAAACAAATCATACAAACCTGCCACTGGTCTCGGACCTTGACGCGGTTGGTGTGTTTTCAAACCAACTCCGGTTATTTTTGTATCGAATATTGTATCGGAGGTATTACATATTTTTGACTTATCCCGTTACCTTTTCAAATGGACGTGCATATTGATGTTTAGTGTTAGTGTATTATATACCTAGCTTCCTTTGTAGTTCAATATCTCTGTGAATCGTGTTTGTTTGTATTTCACATATATATCGTGCTTTCAAATCAGTTTTAGGCAAGACTGCTATATATGCAGTTGATTGTCTTGTTTAATGAAAAAAAGGGGGACACAAGTTCTCAATATGCTATTGCTCTTGTACTGAATGACCTGTAAACATAAAAAAAAAAATTCATATACTATCGTGTTCATGCTGACATTTATGGATTAAGAATAGTTTTTAGTTAAAATAATCAGTAATGAATTTCATAATTTTTTCATTAAATCATAGACCGGGTGTTAATTTTACAGTATTTATTTCTCCTGTGTTCTTTTATGACTAGCTGAATTCGTGGAGCATTCCAAGAGCATGATTTCACAGAAAAAAAATCTCAGTTATCATGAGGGACTACCGAGAAATTGTCCAAAATGTCCAAAAATTGTGATTTTTCAAAATCCCCCCTTTTAACCTTTGACCACATTTTTCGAAAATTTGCACCACTTTGGCACCCTACGACATGCCTTTATCAAAGGGTAATATATTTATCTTTAAAATAGGACCAAAATTAGCCATGAGGTATTTCGGTCCATTATTTTTTTTAAATTTACCTTACTTGTCACCGTACTATAAACAATTAATTAGAATAAGTTTCAGATTAACGGGACTATACCTTTATCGTAAGATACTAAATCAAAAACTTTAATCAGATACGGGATCGATTAACGAACAGACGGACAAACGGGTGGTCGGACAGACCATAATGCCTGACTACTATCGAACCTGTGGCATACACTGTTGTTTTTGCAAAAAGTAGTTTTGAAATTTGAATTAAATAGTGTTGAAATTATACATGTTTGTTTCGTCTACGATGAAAGACACATATGTGATACATAGCTATCTCGATCTACAGTTTAGGTTCAGTCTAATGTTAAATCTTTTATAGAACTCAATAACTTTGTGAAATATTATTGAATTTTAAGAAATTTTAACATGATTTTGCAAGACGAAAAGAATTTTGCAGTATACATTTAGATGCAGTTTGGGGTTAAAAGGTTTTTGTAAACAAGTTGTCAAGTTCTTTTATTTCACTTTTAGATATATTGATGATGACCCAAATTTCAATGAGTGCTTCCAGCTAATATATATCAATGAACTTGAAATTAAAGATACTACTAAAATTAGAAAGTCTTTTTTTTTAATTCAAAACCAGATAACCAAAGGAGCCTTCATAAATCGAAGCTAAATTTCTTTTTCCCATACAGAATTACAGGCTTTTCTCCAGAGCTAAAGTCATAACAATTGATCATTACCATCCGATAAACCTTTTCTCCATGGTTTGTTTCATTTCAATACATGTTAAAAGAATTTTTTGATATTGACACGGATGAACGACTTCAAACTAGAATCTGTGACAAACATGATGATTTCAGCTTTCCAATTGTCAACTTGCCATCTCTCTGCCCTTTCGATTTTTTGCCAGGAATTGTCAGTTCGTTTTCAACTTATGAACTTAAATATCCCATTGGTATCTTTCACCCTCTTTTAAAATTTGTATTCGTTGTATGTATATTTGTGTTGCATTAAAATATATTCATGTAGGTATTGTAATCTTTTGCTGCATTGTTCTTGTGTATCTTTAATTGCGCATTTAATGTTTTTTTTTTTTTTTTTTCAAAAATAAAGTTAGCACGAAGGATACTTGATAAAGTTTATACATGATACATGCAAAGCAGGAAACGCTGACCCTGTCTTTAGGTTTTGTATTAACCTGGATTCATATCTTATGAGGGAACTTATTATATCCAACCATCGGTAAACAATTGTTGACCCTAGTTAACGATAAAAAAAAGAGGTCAATTTGTGTTATAGAACTTTATTGCGATCCTGTGCATATGTTCATTACTCGTTACAAACTGAATCTATTGCCAAAATTGTTGCCCAGTAAATATATGCATTTGTTTCAAAAATTCGTCCAATCCCTGAAATTAAAACACTTTTGAAATATCCTTTTCAAGTGTTAGAACATTGTATCTGTCTCATGACCGATGCACAATTGTTGAAAAAGGTATTTGCAAAAGAAATTTCGATTATTTTCTATTACTTCTGAAATCAATGGAACCAGTGAATATTGATTAATAATAATGTATGTAACAAATTTACAGTTGCTCCTTACATAAAAGCTGCCAGTGATGACATTATAACTGTACAGGAAGGAAAAAATGTCACAATGGCTTGCGAAGCTTACGGTTATCCACCACCAACTATAACATGGAAACGGGTAGTCGGAATCCGGCTCCCTAATGGTTGATGTCAGCTTACAATAAATATTCGAATATTAGGATGCCGAAGTCCTCAATAACAGAAGGGTATATCAATAAAAGAAAGATGAATATTTAAGTAAACTTACTACTGAAACAAAAAACTCAATCCCTCGTGCAGTTCATATACATTCCATTCCATACTACGTAACACTACAGTTGTATGACTTCTGGTTTACCTTTTTTCGCGTAATGTATTTCGTCCCCTTTCTAATTAAAATACACCTGCTATTTTATTTCGTATTTGATATTTTTTAAACTGAAATGTTTATTTCGTAGAAGAGAAAAACCAAAATCAAAGAATGATATGTTTTGATGATTTGTATAATAATTGCCGTGATTGCCGGCGGTGTTTTTCTGTTAAAAATAAGGTCCTTCCAGACAAATGCCAATTACAGCTTGGCATTATTAGGTAGATGTTTATAGTCGTTTCAATAGATATTTACAATTTAATACATTGTTTATTCATATTCAATGAAAAATCATGTTAAACATGTGCGTGCAAGTTTACTTCTCCTGGAGGAAGAATAATGAATTAAAGCGTCATCATGGATAGCCGGGCACAGACTGTTAGAAATAAACATATCACTTCTGTTTCTGTATTATCAGTACTAAGGGTTATAGGCCTCATAATACAGTTATTTTAACAAGGTTCATATTTTATATCGAACAAATAAAATTTAAAAACGTCACCTGTGCTTTTTCCATAGCATGAAGACGACAATGTGTTTCAAAATTGTATATATTCTAACGATATCACGTCCCTACTGTGCTTAAAATGAGATCGGACACAAAACATGTGAGCCATCAGTAGTTGAATGATTTTTAAATCTTACTAACACATAAATAATTTACAAATCAAGTTAAAAACTAAATACTTAAGGAATTCCGGGTGCGTCGACAGTGTAAATGTATCTCGCTATGCACGCATCACCCGCCATGCTAAGATCAGACGACTTTTCTGGTATCTAAAGATCTAAGACCGCGACATTTGTCGCTAGATAGTTGATACACAGACACATCGTAGCATTTAACCAATCCGCGATGGTGACCGTAAAAGTTATGAAGTGTCGATTTCAGTCGTTTATCCTTATAACTCGGTGCGAACAGCTTTTGTGAAAAAAAGCATCACAGAATAGACAAACGAGGAAAGTTAACACTAAAAAAGAAGCATCTTACTTAACTTTTTTGTGTTTCAGATGAGTCCTGTTGCCTTGCTTTTTTCTCTGTCTGGTGTATTTTATTTTGTTATGTCTGGTATGCTACTCGATATTATGATCCTGTCTATTGTTTTCGTTTTCTTAAAGAATTCAAACTTTAAAATTACATACTTCATAAGGCCTAGTGAATTTGTATGGTCTATTGGTAAGTCAAGATATATTAAATAGTCTGCCGCTGTATTATGACCAAGCACTGCACAGTTATGGTGGGGTTCGTGTTGCTCAGTCTTTAGTTTTCTATTGTGTTTTGTGTACAATTGTTTGTCTGTTTGTCTGTTTGTCTGTTTGCCTTTTTCTTTTTTAGCCATGGCGTTGTCAGTTTATTTTCGACTTATGAGTTTTAATGTCCTTTGGTATCTTTCGCCTCTCTTTTATGAATTATCGATCACAGTACACAATAACGGAGGATAACAGGCACTGTTGAACTTTCTGATGCATCACACTATAACCTTATTATTTGGTGGGGTGCTTATTACACACTATTTATTATACCTTGCTTGATGAACTGTTGTTTGAGTTGTTATTTGATGTTGTCTGCCACTTCCAACTTCTAGCTATAAAAACCAGGTTTAACTCACCATTTTCTTAGGAAAAAGGCTGCACCAAAAGTAAAAGGAAAATTCAAAACGGAAAGTCCCTTATCAAGTCAGAAATATGACAGTTGTTTTCCACATGTTTCGTTGGTTGCTAACTTTTGATTTAGACTTCCTCCTTTTTGAATTTACCTTGGAGTTCAGTAGGTTTGTTATACTTTTTTTTCTAAAATAATATGTCCTCTTCCATGTAGTATTTTTCAGAATGATTAGGGATAACCGATCTTATTTTTAAACTGTTGTATTTGCTTTATTTTCTAGGGGAAAAATACAAAATGGAAAACGATAAATATTATTACCAAAAAAAGAAAGATAAACAATACGAGACAAATAAAAGTCTATAAAACACTGAAAAGCATATGTAAGACTGTGAATTACAAACCCGTCCAATACCGGGGGTGAATTTAGATGCTCAAAAAGGGTAAGCAATTTGTGTTCCGCTAATGACGCCCATCGTGTTGTTAATGACTAATAAACTTTCGATGAGAAGTCGCAATGGTAATTTCATAATCTAGAAGAAAAGGACGAAATTATGGCTATGACGTAAGTTCATATGGAGAGTTGCCTCATTGACATTCAAACCATATCTTCTTATTTATATCATCTATGACACAGATATTCAGTAACGCTCAAACAATTGAATAACTGGTATTTCATAATCAGTTAATTAATATCTAAATCGAGTTCCAAATGCTCTACATGCCTGAAAATGATAATAAAAGAATCCGTAAGATCGACCCTTTGCGCAACTGTTGCCAACATATCCTAAAAATTCATGAAATACACATATTTATATCATTTAAAAACAAGAAAAAGAGGTATGATTGCCAAAGAGACAACTCGCCATCAAAGACCAAAATAACATAGAAGTTGACGACTAAAGGTTTGTTCTTTTTAACCGTTATAGAATAAAACATACACCACAGTTATTATGAACATTCGAAAAACTACTGTAAATTCAAAAAACAACTTGAATAATTTTTATGATAAACCTTTTTTTAACATAACTTTAATCTTTAAACCTTTTATTCCAGAACCGAATATATACAGGTTGAATATGTATACAAACGGGAAAGTGCCATCAACCCATCAGGTTTCAATACTTACATATATGTATGGATCCATCGTTAGCTTCATATTTGTATGAAGTACATTCAAGGTTGATGTTTCGACTGAAAGAAAACGTTGCCCTATCCTTCATGTACAACCAGGAAATCAAGTTTATACTTGCATAAGACTAAATATAAATAAGCTATTTGCCTTTTCAGTAAAATGCTTTAAATTGCTGAATCTGTATTTACAACACGTGTCATCACTACAAACCAGTAAAAGTCTGAAATGGCCTATATATGTACTCGACTGTACTGATTTTTACTCGACCAGTCTGAATTGGTCTGAAATTTACTTGATATTACTCGACTGTAGTCTGAACCATACTTAACAGTCTGAACCTGTACTCGACCTTTACTCGACCAGTACTTAACCATTTTATACGTGTCTAAACCATACTAGACATAGTCTGAACCATGCTCGACCTAGTCTGAACCATACTCGACCTAGTCTGAACCAACCTAGACCTATTTTATGTATCTATCTATTGTATTTCATCAATTTAGGAACTTTTTTTAACAACAGCTATTTCCCCTGGCTAGAAATTTGAAATCCAAAATGTATTCAATATAGCATTGAAACAAAATTTCACATAAAGATAATGTAATTATCAACACCATATTCATCAACACTTATATACATACATCACCTTTAAAATAAAAATAAAACAAGGTGATCAAAGGAAGTACTTTCTGGTCGGATTAAAAAAATATCATGTAATAAATTAAGTTTCATTAAATGAATTTTCATATACAAGATATCATCATTGATCATGTTCACATTGCTTTATGTACATTAAAAATTCTAGAAATTGAGCATTATTCAAATATCCTAAATGTTATTTGAAATTTTTAAATGTTTCAGATATATTTTATGGTTACTGGACAATTTTCACCGTTAACTTAAGCCTGGAATAAATATATGGTGTCAGTCGAGTTTAATTAATCATGCAGTGCACATTTTGATTTATTAAAATATATATAAAATAGTATAAATGCAACTTAATAAATTTAAAAAATGACACCTTTGTTTTGTAAAACCAAGAATTTAATATAACCATAATACTAGAACTTCTATAGCAATCCTTGATAACCTTTTAATAACATGAATAAAGGAAATGTGTTCCAAAGTTGCAGTAAAATTAATTTTAATTAAATTTAAATAAGTTTTGTCAAAATTAATTTTAATTAAATTTAAATAAGTTTTGTCAAAATTAAAGACACACAAGATGCACTTTAATAAGGTTTAATTACCTCAGTACATGTGTGTTTTACAGGTAAAAAGAAAACCCTGTTTTTCTTAAACTCGTGTAATACTTATCTAGTGAATTCAAAATGCCTTGTGATTTAAGTTTTGCAGGATGTTGTAATTTTAAATGGATGTTATTTAAAATTTATTACTCTCTGTCCAGGTGAGATCTTTTTAATGAGTTTGCCCTAAGCAGAAGGTATTACTTTATAGTATACCACTAATCAGAAGAACAATTTAATTCGTTTCTTTTATTTATTTTTTTTATCCCTTTTGATATATATTATATATATATCCCAAATTATAATAAGAATAGATATATTTGTGATATAAGGTTAAACAATTTCAGTGATTTTGTTGGCTGTTGTTACCTCATTAAAAAGATAGTTATATAACTATTGTATGTACATGTAACCATGAAACCTATGTAGTTTTTATTTAGGAATTTAGGAAAATTAAGTTTTGTTTAAAAAAAAACACAGGCCAAACAAGAAGCACCTTAATAAGGTTTTATTACCCTCAGTATAGCTAGGTGTGGTTTTCAGGTAAAAGATTTTTTTTTAACAAGACTCTAAAACTTTAAAATTAGAAAATTTAACTATCTCAATTTTATAGATCTGAGAATCATGTAAGGATGTAAAAATCTGTTTTTATATATATCTTTATTTTATTGTGGCTGTTGTCATGTCAGTTAAAATTTAAAAAAGTAAAGGTTATTAGGTCAAGTAAGGTTCAGACTGGTCGAGTATTGTTCAGACCTTTTGTCGAGTATGGTTCAGACTGAAAAAATAGGTCGAGAACTGGTCGAGTATTGGTCTAGTACAGGTTGAGAATGTGTTAAGACTGTTTCAGACTGGTCGAGTACTAGTTCAGACTGTTATTAATGGCAAAGATAAGGGTCTAGTACAAATCAGTACAGTCGAGTATGGTTAAGACTGGGATCGAGTAATATCAAGTAAAATTCAGACCGATTCAGACTGGTCGAGTAAAAATCAGAACAGTCGAGTACAGACATAGGCCATTTCAGACTTTTACTGGTTTGTAGTGCATGCTGTATATATACATTACATTCCCTTGCTAACTGATAACTTCTTAAGGAATAAGTACCATTTTTGACAAATCAATCACTAAAAAGCCAGAATTTCAAAAGAAAATGTACACAAAATTACTATAGATAATATCGTAATTCCTTGAAAAAGTCATGTAACACGTATATCTGGATAGAATGTTTTAACCTGCAATCAGCCAACTATTATACAAATAACCAGTGCACCAATAAATTTATGCTTTATTTGTACTTAAAATTGAGAATGGAAATGGGGAATATGTCAAAGAGACAACAACCCGACCAAAGAGCAGATAACAGCCGAAGGCCACCAATGGGTCTTCAACGCAGCGAGAAAACCCCGCACCCGGAGAAGGAGACTTGTTTATAAAGTCTCCTGTTACCCTGCGTCCATGTTGAGCAAGCAGTAATGTGAATATTTGTTTTTGTGCGACTGTTCATTTCAATGCTCTCTTCGTGGTCCGCGTTTAAACTATATCGATATCTTTGAAAAATCAGAAACAACTATTTGGATTTAAATAACCAAAGATTCAATCGCCGGGTGCAAGTTGCAGCTTAAAATAATATATGTACATTGTAGCAAATACAAAGCGAGCCTCGCTTTTTGAACTATTTCTAAAACTTGTACAAATAAATTCATATTTTCCGACAATTCACATATATTGTATATATTTATATGCATTTCAATCACTATATTAAACTAATTTTTCCGCTTATTTGGTTTCTAAATGCTTAGGATTCTATGTCCTTTGCTATGATTGTTTCTGAAATTTAGAGAAAAAAAACAATACATTTTCGACCGAAAATATGTAATGCATCAAGATGTTTGGCGGGGAAAATAATTTCATGGATTCTACAGGCAGAAATGAATGAATTACTTTATAAAAACAATATAATAAGAATGTCAGCAATTAATGATGAATTGCCAGGTATGTTTTTGAGACGGTCATATACTTTCAATATAGCTAGCTAGCTATAAACCAGGTTTAATCCACCATTTTCTGCATAAGGAAATGTCTGTAACAAGTCAGGAACATGACAGTTGTTTTCCATTCGTTTGATGTGTTTGAGCTTTTGATTATGCCATTTGATAAGGGACTTTCCGTTTTGAATTTTCCTTGGAGTTCGGTATTTTTGTTATTTTACGGTTTTGTACAGTATATATAGTGTCACTGTAGGAATATCATATTTCTTGTACTTGTAGTTTGTAATGTGAAGACACAAACATCTGACAAAGTATTTGAATCGCTTTAGCTTGTTGTTTCTATCAGTCTTGCATAAAAATATGCATTTGTTTGATTGATTTTTTTAGGGTGTTATTAAATATAATTAAATTTATCCAGTTTCCCTTTTCAGCCTTATTAATTAAAGAAGATAGTATCCTATATCTTAAAAGTGATATTCCCAATAAAGCGTGCAAATATTTAAAATATGCAATTTTCGAAAAAAGGTATACTTACTAGCCATACCCTTTTATTTGGCTACTGAGTGTGACAGACTTACTCGAAGAGACACACTTGTATTACTCAGAAAGCGATTTGTGTCCGTACCGGTCGACAGAGCAGCCAACAAAGTGATGGTGGTAAGACGACAATACTACACAGAAGGTCTTATGAATGTAAAAATAAATGCTTCTACATTCAGGTCCATGCGCTCTAAAGAAAGCAACGAGAATCAATTTTACAACATACTGTTCTATAAACGTTTTCAAATAATTTATGAACATCAGATCATGTGATCAAGCAATTAATCATCCTATTCACTTATATTTTTACGTTTTATGGTTCTTTGTTAGTTGCGTTTCTATATATTTTTATCAAATGATAAAACATTTTCAGTGATATGATTTCATGTTGTTTTGTACCATCTTTGATCAGCAGCTTTTAGTATTTTCTTTAGTTTTCCTTACATCAATTCAATCGTCTATTGATGATAAATAATGTGTATGTTAATGATTGATCACCTTGTTCTCTTCCTCCATACGTTTAAAAAATTTCAAACTACACTTAAAGCATCTAAATTATTAAAATATAGGTCAAAAGATAGAACGAATCGTCTTGTCTATTTGATAGCCTAGTATATAAATATAGAGCCTATGTCAATATGCAAATAGTGTACATCGACTTTCATTGGTATTGATTCATTCGCTCACATGATTGATAATCTAATCTAAATATAAATAAACGATAAATTCAGCTGCAAATGTCATATTACTACTTAGTGTATTTCCTTGTGCGCTTTTTATTTTATACTGTATACTTCTTTGATAGACTGGTACATTCTGATTAAACATAGTAATCTTATTTATCTCTGCTACATTATATAGATAACACATAGCTGATAGGGTGATAGAGTAGATTGTTACCCCGAAAAACATTGTCTATCGAGGTTGACAATCTGCCATTTCACCCTCTCAATTATGTTTTATTTAATTTATTATACTGAATGTTCTGCTATTACTGCCTATTAGATTTCAAAATCAATGCAATGAACTATGACGTCTTGTTCATAACAACCATCCCTATTTAATAAAGCACACACCTGATCAAGCGTCTCCGTGAAGGGTAATAGAGTATTTGCCATGGGATAGGGTATATTATCTTCCTCGTATTAACCAATCAAAATCTGGCATTTTAACATGAATTATAATAAATCCAAATAAGTTCATATGTTTCGTAGTTCGATAGTGGTGCTCATTAATAAAAGTACCAAAGACACACTAGTTGCACATGTTGTGTAAGCCCAAGGTAAACTACTTAAATTAAAAAAAAAAAAAAAACGTTTTTTATAACTTTTCATTAAATATCTTATACGAGATGTTGGCATGAGATAGCTTATACAGCTATTTTCCTTTTATTTTTATTTCTAAGGGGCATCATTTCTGTTAAAAAAAGGTTGCCGTCACTGTTCCAAAACATATCTGAGAACAGTCTTTGATATGAAATTAATAAAAATTCGAGAAATGTACGTGTAAAAAGTAAAATAATCAAAATACCGAACTCCGAGGAAAATTCAAAACGGAAAGTCCCTATTCAAATGGCAAAATCTAAAGCTCAAACACATCAAAAGAATGAATAACAACTGTCATATTCCTGACTTGGTACAGGCATTTTCTTATGTATAAAATAGTGGATTAAATCTGGATTTATAGCTAGCTAAACCTCTAACTTGTATGGCAGTTAAATGAAATTCCATTATATTGACATCAATGTGTGAATTAAACAAACATACATAATAGGTAAAAATGTCAAAAATAGGGGAACAGTAGTCAACATTGTGTTATTATCTTAATCACTATAAAAACAAACAAATATGTCAACAAAGAAAGACAAAAAAGGCATATAGACAAGGCACATACGAAAAAAAAAAAAGACAAGAATACAAAAATATACCATAGCACAATAACACAATGACGGGATGTATAAGTTCCGAGCCACGTCAAAGGGATATTACCAAAAATAAACTCAACAGTAAAAGTAACAATTTACAACGACAAATAAAAGAACACTATAACACGTTATTAAGATGATAAAAAACGTCAATACCTAGAATCTATACTTCAAGAATCGTGTATTATTTGTGAAGTTGATACGGATATTTATCAACAAGGTATTGGTATCTTCCGATGAACATTTTAGAAAAAGGACGAGACGTTCTTTGACATAACCCTGGTTCATCAACTAATTGCTCAGACACTGGTGACGTTTTATAAAGTCTAAGTAGCAACTGCAAGGTCTTGAAAACCAAACGATTAGGGAAATATATATCCCATATGCAAGTGAAGTTTGTATATTGCTACTAAGGTGGGGGAAATTGATAATTTCATAATTTAAACGTCTCGTTTGTCATAGATTCTGGAACTGAGATGATCGCTTATGTCAAATTCAAGGTTAAAGTCTAAAAATCAGACAGAGGAAGCCGTGTCTCTTGTTTCTTTAATTTCTAGTTCTGGAGGATATATTAATGAAACCAAATCAGAAAGGTTTTGATTCTTAATGGAAAGAACATCATCAATATATCTGAATGAGAAATATATTGATCTTGCTTCTTTGATCTTCTTGTTTTTGACAAGTGTCTGAAGGAACTCAGACTCATATGAATATAACAAGAGGTCGACAATGAGAGGCAGTTCGTTCACATAGGAATTCCGACAATTTGTTGAAAAAGTCTACCTCCAAATTGAACTAATATGTTGTCAATAAGAAACTTTAGCATACTGGAGTGTGACGTGTGAGGATGCTTACATTTCAACATTCAACATGGATTGTATTTCAAGTTGACAAAACTCTTGAAAAAATAATTGATCAACGATTATTTTTATACTTTTCCTAAACAATGCTGGTTTAAATATTCAGTATAGATTTCATAACAATCCTACAAAACATTGCTTACATCCACAAAAATAATAATGAATTTTGGACAATTTATTGAGTACGAATCGCTTTTCTTGATTAAAGTTCGCCAGAAACACTAAATCACAACGTATCGTGTCTGTTGTAACCACAACAAGCGTGGTGAGTAGGTATCTTCCTTCTGGGAAATGACAAACCGACTTTTGAAAACAGAAATTGTCCTATTTATTTGGTTAACACAAAAGTAATCTGTATATGAATAAAAGTACAGAGTTCTATTGATTTAAATATCTCAACTTTGATTTATAATTGGAGATACTTAACTCAGATGAATCAATTTTCTGAAGGAAAGTAGAGAAAATGTTTGTATTTCTATGTAGAAAGAAACGCTTTCAGATCTTTTTTTTTTAATTAGAAAGGATTTTATTTTAGAAATTTTCTCACATTATAATTCATGATTCCGACATTTAGTGTTCCTTTTACCATCATAATAATGTTGTTTTTTGTGTATAATATTTACAAAATTTGTCATTTTCGCACATCCTATTATCTGAAAATGAACGCATTGAGTGATTTATTTTCGTGTGCTAATGTCAATTTTAAAATGTTTGATTTAATTCAGCTGTATATCGAAGCCGTGATCTCGTGCATTGAAGGCTAGCATGCGATTTTGAAAGCCCGAGATGTTTTTGAAAAGTGGATAGTTTAATCAACTATTTAAGCTTTATGGTGAATTACAAATTATCTATTCTTACAATTTAATATTATATCTGACATATATGATAATGAATTGTCACCTTGTTCAAGGGTTACACAATATACCGATATAAATTTCGGTGGTCTTTCCCGTTGTCGTTTTTATTCGTCGTGCGAGGTTTCTGTCAAATCGACAGGTAAGTCATAAGCAGTTACAGATTTTCAACTTGTCATGCAAAAATTGAAAGTTAGTTGATTCATATTTTTCATTTATTAAATATAAATTTAAAATCAATTCTTTTTTTAATAAGGTTATATCATTTCTGGATACATTGATTATTTATTTTCAACATAATGATTAACTATAATATAGAAGTTACACATACAAAGAAATGTCCAGTGAACATTACTCAAATGACTCAAAATTAAAATCAGAAATCAGAAACAAGACAGAAAAACTGAGCAAAGGTGAGGAAAGACGTGACAGTTAGTAGATGTAAGTAAAAAAGTATAACAAAAATACCGAACTCCAAGACAAACTCAAAAGGAGAAGTCCATAAAAACTAATAAATTAAAAGTCATAATCAACGGAAAAAGTGAAAAACAACTGCCATATTCCTGACTTGGTACAGGCATTTTCCGAAGAAACTAGTGGGTTAAACCTAGTTTTATAGCTACCTAAACATACCACTTGCATGACAGTTGTTTATGAATCCGTTATATTGACAAAATAATGTGGTAAATTTGTCAACTAAAATAATTAGACAACTATCCATGGATATAAACTATTTATCTATTTGCATTAAAATATGTATATAAAAAACTATGTAACTAATTAACAATTATAAAGTAAGTTTAATCACCCTGTTTTTAAAGAAATCAATAAATTAGGGTACCTTGTTCGTGAAAGCTGCAACAATAAGGTAATTGTAACAGCTTTAGATTAATAAATAAATTATAATTGTAAACAAAACCCACACATAATTGATCTAAACGTACTCACAGTTACGGAAAAATAGTTCAAGGCCAGCTATAACTTATACATACATCATGTTTACCATACTAAACTAAAGCCAGTTCACTTTCAACGGATTTAGTGTAAGTTCTTTAACAGTTTGAGAAAAACCTGACCTTGCACTCTCTTGAAAAATTCTCGTTTGTCATACATATTGAATACCCTTTTATGGTTTAGTTCATGTTAGATATCCCTTAGTTTCTTTTGACTCATATTTACAGTCTTTGAGTTTTTTAAGTAATATAATATGAAAAGGAGAGTGAACAAGCTATATTTTGAAAAAAAACCGACTGCATGTACAAACATGTGAAGATAATAAAGTCTAGCGGTTCCTCTCTGGAAAAGAACCTTTATTATACTTGAATATTGAAACCATTATGTTTGTCAGTGATTAATTTTTTCAAACTTGTTTCTTAGCTAATGATATCTTTAAATTAAAAACAAAAGATTTCCATATTGTATCATTAGATTTGGGAAAAAATATAGACTCTCATAGAATGTCAGTAGCTCTGCCGAAATATTTTTCAGTACGGCGATATGTCATTTTATCAGTATTTAATTCTCTTTGATGAGTTTTTTTTTTAGAGTTTGATAGTTTATAAAAACTACAAGTAAGTATTAAAAGGTGTTGATGTTTAACCAAAGCAGCGTGATCCCTATTATCATTAATTTAAGACATATTAAAAAATCTGCAACAAATTAGCCTCATATCTTTATTTTGGAAACCAAAGGATATACAAAGATTGAAAAATACCAAACGGACATTTAAACTCATTAGTCGAAAAAGTTCCTGACAATGACATGGCAAAAAACGAAGCACGATAAAAACAACCAACAGTTTACAAAACACACCAATTATAGGTCACTGTACGGCCTTCAACAATGCGTAAAACCCATACTGCATAGTCATCTGTAAAAGGCCTCGAAATGACAAATGTTAAACAATTCAGACGAGAAAACTAACGGCCTGATTTATGTTCAAAATAATGACAGAAAAACAAATATGATATACAGCAACAAACGACAACCACTGAATTCCAGGCTCTTGACTTGGGACAGTCACATACAGAACGTGGCGGGTTTAACTAGTTTGAAGGCGCCAACCCTCCTCCATAACCTGGGGCAGTGGTGTAACGGCACAACATAAGTCCAGAAAACACTACATAGGACACCTAAGAGTATAATTTCCAAAACTCTCCAATGTTGTCTTTTTCATTAATATTATTTCTTCTAACAGTTTAAGTAACATTGTGCTTCTATTTTGCTACATCGAAAAGGACAATACATTCATATTGTCTTTTATATCCGTTATGACAAGTATTCTATTTCAAGTTTCGAAAACTAATACATGAGAAGCATACAAATACGAAATTCAACAGGGACTTTAGATTTTAATAGATACTAGAACACACCCGCGATATCGCGGGTCTGTGACTGAATTAAAGTACCTACGCCTTATTTTCAGCCTGGTTTTTAGTATTCGTTTTTCATTTGATAAAGTCATGCTGATTATAATGTGCACAGTTTTCTCTGCTTTCAAAATCTGTCTGTTTGAATCCGTCCTGGTTTTCTTACCACAACCAGAAACTACTTGTCAGTGAATTAATTTAGTATTGTCAATCCCTATATAATGACAAAGTTCAGGTGTGATTATGACCTGTGTATATAACAGGTAACAGGTACTATTGAGATCGGTATCGGATTCGACCCGGAACTTGTAAATTATTGGTAATGTTAATTATGTGGAAAACAAAAAGGCCTGGAATGGTGTTATTTTTAAGCAACACCATTGTCCTATATTAGTTATATATAAAGTTATATATAGATAGTAAAATGTTTCAGCCTATTCTGATCCATGGATGATAAATCTATCGTCCAAAACGTTGAATACAATTATACTCACATTTCGTCTGCGGACACGTTTATTATATGTGTTTGACATTCAGTTGCTATTTGTTTCAACCTTTTATTTTGTTATAATGTGTGAGCCTTTTTAAACTCTAGCGTCGGACATGATTCATATCATGGTAAAGATGGTACAGTTGAATTGATGTATTCATTGTTAGCCGTCCATACTCATTTTACCACTTATGGTATTTTTGTCATAATTAATGCATACAATTAAATACACAAAAAGTGTCAGAGAAAAACAAAGAATAATAATTGTTTCTTTGTGACCAGGTGATAATGTTGTCTTTTCTTTTATATTGATTATTACAGGAACACCTGACGTCATGGATTTAGAAAAGGATAGAGTGAATTATGTACGGCTAATATACCTTTTAAATGTTGTATCTCCGAAAGCTGTCAGAGTTGTCTTCAATAGAGAAATACATCCAACACAGTTAAAGAAGCACTTGAATAAAAGTAGAATAAAACTTCAGGGCAAGGCACAATTCATCAATAAAACCCAATGGAATCTTATATATCCATCACATGGTATGACCAATTAGGATTTTTGCTCTTTCAATGCTTTATCAACTATTATGTATATTCCTTCAATCGATGACAAAAATGATAATTATTTGCATAAACTGATTCCAATAAGTGAACTTGGACTTAAACAGAGTATGATTACAATTATATACCTATATGGAGATATTTTCTTTCAGAACGTTAGGTCATTCTTTCGAAGAATCAACCCTGACGATACCAAGTTTTAATGAAATATGCTTAAAGACGTAGAATAATGACCTGTTTAAAATCATAATTTTCCTGGTTAAAAATGCAAATTATAATTCACTTAAACATTTAATTCGTTTGATAGTTATCGTGTTTTGTTGCCAATTGAGGATTTAATTTTACTTTTTAATATTCCATCTTTGATAGGTTTAAGGCAGAAACAATTCTTTACTATAAAACCAGGTTTTATCCACCGTTTTCTACATAAGAAAATGCTTGTACCAAGTCAGGAATATGACAGTTGTTATCCATTCGTTTGATGTGTTTGAGCTTTCTATGTTGCCATTTGCCTAGGGACTTTCCGTTTTGAATTTTCCTCGGAGTTCGGTATTTTTGTTATTTTACTTTTTACTTCGTTTATTAGACAGAAATACCAAAAATCGTCTTTAACGCACATTTTAACGTTCGAAACAAATAATGTGAAGTTTGGTTTATTTATCTTTACAATAAAGGGACATTATGGGAGATGAAATTAATAATGCAAAACTTTTCATGACACTTTTAAAACAAGCCAGATTTAACACATTCGTGTGTAGGATTTTTAAAATCTTATTGATTCACACTGTATTGGAAATCATACTTTGACCTACATGTATGGATATTCGTTTTTGTGTTACATGTACATGTATCCTCATTTTCTATAAAAATAACAGCCACGTACTTTTTAAAGGGGGGAGGGGTGGGCGTTTAAAAAAATGTATTGCCATTCAAAAGAAAATTATTTTGAATAGTTCAACTCATTAAGCTTGAAAAAAAAGAAAAAACCCATAGCATCCCCTTTCATCAACTAAGTTGGTACAATAAATTACTTACAAATTGACTTGTATTTTTCATACACCGTTATCGGGCGGTAACTTCCTTCATGTAGTTACAGGTATATTTTCATTGAACCTGGAGCCGTAGGGTGTATTTAAACTGAAATCTGAACGCATCAGAAAAGAATATCCCACTTTAGTGTGGTCGGTAAAATAGGATGGAAATCCTGAAAATCTTTGCAGATATTAATATTTTTTATGGTAAATAATCAGATTATGCATATTTTTAAGGTTTTTCTTATCGTATAACACCCCTCCCCCTCGGGGTGTTATACGACAAGAAAAAACTTACAATATGCATTATTAATAACCTAATCAAGCCATCAATTAGGACTCCTTAGTTTTTATCTTGGAATCTTTATCATTGTCAGAATGTAGCCATTTTTTATCAGTACATCTATATATCAAAACTTTATAACGTCCACTTTTTCAAGTTCGTGATTCCCAAAATGTAATACTATTAGTATGTTGATATAATCGTCAAATTTGGCAGTGGATTATTTACCTTTCGATTTTTTGGTGCATATATCAGGACATGCCACTACAAAAGCAAATACGCGATATAAGATTGCTTTGTCATATGTTCAGTCTTAGATGCAATAACCTCCCTCTCGAAAATAATTGAACATCTGTTGGACCTTCACTCTACTATGTCTAAACAAACTTAACAAAACCAGTCATATTATTATTTCCAACAATGTTAGCAATTAAATGTTTTTTTATGATATTTTTAAATTCGGAAGATTCAAATATTATCCGCATCCTGCCAAATCTGACTGTTCTAGAGAGTCTACAGGGGCATATGAAATACACATTATCATATAATACATAACAACTCATTTGACTCACGTGTCAGTTTCATCCATATATATAATTTTTTTTTTTTCAAGAAAACTTTCTTATAAAATATATTGTTAGTGATATTATTAAAACAATAACATAAAACACAAACTTTCAATTTAAATACTATTATGAAAAAAAGAGTTTCCCAACCCTCACCATAATAGTAGTTCAAAACGGGAAAAAAAATCTGGACTTTAAGAGTTGAATGAATTAAATTTAAACTTTTAAGATTGCAATCTTGAAGTTATTACTGTTACAGAACTTATCAGAAAACAGATTCACCCTCTAAGCATGATTGTTGGGCGTGTTAAAATGCAGTTCTAAAGGTTGTATGGAAATGTATTTTGAAAAAAACCAAAACAACGGACACCAGTTATTTCAAATAGCTTTCAAGGCCTTCGTTATTGAACAAAAAAAAGGAAAACATATACAAACAATCAAGTAGGAAAGTACCTCTGTTTTTTATTTTTTTTTTTTCTCCTTTATCAAAAATAAAGGTAATTCTTTATTAAAAGATATCATTGAAGCTATGGATATACTTTAATTTTGTCATGTTTATTTCGGAATTGAGGAAATACTAAACAATTAAATGATTTTTTTTTTCTATCAATGCTTAAAGAGAACGGAATAAGTTACCGATATTCTCTATTCTAAAATTTCAATGAAATATGAAATAATAATAAAAAAGAAAGAAAGGAAAAGGAAAAACAATGGACAAATAGAACCAAACTCATAGAATTTAAACGACCGCAAATTTGTGAAAAAGAGGCAAAAGGGGAAATTTCACTATATAAGAAAATAAAACCGTGATTAGTTTTACTGCGAAATTCGTCCAGCAGTACTGCAATGTATAAATGTAAATCCGATAAAGCATCAATTTAGATTAAGCTTGAAAATGGCTAAAGCTTTGAACAATTTACTTGCCTTGTTGACATCTGTTTTTTTTGTGTTTTGATATTTTTGTCTGTCATTTAACAGGTGAACCGGATCCTGATTCTGAAAAGTTTGATATTACATTAATGGTTTTCCTTCTGCGTCATTTGACTACGATTGGAATATGTGACGAATTACCCTCAGTTCATGATAAAAGTGAAGGCGCAGCTATTTCCAGAGTAAAGTTCTACAGAAATAAATATTCACACACTAGCAATGGTTCTGTGACAGAGAAAGAATACTCAAATCTCGTACACGACATTGTAGAGGTATTAGTTAAACATCTAAATTTAGTTAATAGTGTTTATTAGCCACTCCTTGAAATACAATAATGGCATAATTAATACCAACTTAATTTGCTTTAAGAATAGATTGTTATTGTTTAAAAAGAATGGAATTCAGGTAGAATAAACCTTAAATATAAGTATAGGTTTCAAACCTTGTAAACAATATGAATATTATATGAATAAAAGAGATTGTATATAGACCAATCAAACAGTTGCCGAAACAACCAAAAAAGCCAAAAGACGTCCAAATGTCTGCACATAGTGTCTTCAACAATATAAAAATGTCTTTACAGCTGTCACAATATCTGATCCTTACCAAAACTATTACGGTAACTTAAAACATATTTTAAATAATATGCAGATCATACACCTTAATGAAATATAAACGAACGAAAAAAAATGTTCTCCTTTGTTTTAGAATATATGTTTGTTAGAACCAAGTTTAAAATCTGACTGCGACCACATTTTAGCTGAAGAGTTTGTTGAACGTTTAAGAGCTGATCCAACTCAATATGAACTATTGCAAAAACAAGTAACGTCCATGATGTTCATAAGACAAGTGTCAGAAGGTAACGTTCATTATATTCGTACTTGAAAAATATATGGCAGATTTAAACCGATTAAAAGTTCCATTGAATAAAGTAAATCGGATTAAACCGAATAAAAGCTCTATTTAATGTAAGTAAATCGCAGTCAATATCAAATAAGGATACTAATGCCAACAGTTAGGTTTCCACTTAACAGCACAGGTCACCGTGCCAATAGTTAGGTGTCCACCTAACACTATAGGTCACCGTGCCAATAGTTAGGTTCCACCTAACACCACAGATCACAGTGCCAATAGTTAGTTTTCCACCTAACACCACAGGTCACCGTGTCAATGGTTACGTTCCACCTAACACCACAGGTCAACGTGCAAATAGTTAGGTTTCAACCTACTACCACAGGTTAACGTGCCAATAGAAAGGTTCCACCAAACACCACCGATCACAGTGCCAACAGTTAGTTTTCCACCTAACACCACAGGTCACCGTGTCAATAGTTACGTTCCACCTAACACAACAGGTCAACGTGCCAATAGTTAGGTTCCAACCTACTACCACAGGTCAACGTGCCAATAGAAAGGTTCCACCTAACACCACAGATCACAGTGCCAATAGTTAGTTTTCCACCTAACACCACAGGTCACCGTGTCAATAGTTACGTTCCACCTAACACAACAGGTCAACGTGCCAATAGTTAGGTTCCAACCTACTACCACAGGTCAACGTGCCAATAGAAAGGTTCCACCTAACACCACAGGTCACCGTGCCAATAGTTAGGTTTCAACCTACTACCACAGGTCAACGCGCCAATAGTTAGGTTTCAACCTACTACCACAGGTCAACGTGCCAATAGAAAGGTGTCCACCTAACACCACAGGTCACCGTAGTGTCTTCGACAATGTCACAACTCATACCGCTTAGTAAGCTGCTACACATATAAGTCCAGAGGAAAACAAAATGGGAAAACAATTAAAAAAAATAAAATATTGGACAGTATTGAAACAGCTCACATAAGATCACATGGTTTAAGTCAACCATAAAGGGCTTGACTCATCAGATCGGTTTAACATAAAAGCAGCCAAAACAAAAACACACACAAAGTTCAGATCTAAATGTACTCGCAACTACCGAATATAAGAAAATGTCAATTTTCATATTTCAAATAACCTAAGGTACCGAAGACTGGTATAACTGTCAGAACATCTTTAACATATTAAGTGTTGTAAAAAAACATCTAAAACACTCAGTGTAAAAGCATGACCATGTGCAATAAGCAGGGCTTGTATATAAATATATATATATAAAAGTCTAAATTGAAAACAACGTTCAAACCTATGATTGCGTTGGATAAAACCGCAATTTTATACGTGTGCATGTAAAACAAATTTCTTGGTAGAGGGTCTAAATACAGCACAAACAACAATTTCCAAAAGACCCAAAAAGTGAAAAGTTTATTTTAACAAAACGCATTTGACTAACAGGTCGAACAACTAATGTTCCTAAACCCTGCTGACTGCCATTGGCGATTGCCAAATAAATTGATCATCAGATCTAACGTAATGGATTTTAATATTAGTTTAATACCAAACAGAAAACAATAAACTTATATATATATATATATATATATATAGTGTCTAAAAGTAGCAACAATCAACATTCGACCTATCTAGGTGTGGATCAGTTTGTAAATAAACTGATGCAGTTACTACATTAAATTATATAAGTGCCTAAGAATGTAACTTTAACACACTAATGAGTGTTATAAGATTAGTTGTTATATTTTATATTATTCACGCAATATTTCGCTAAACAAATTAGCTTCATCCGGCGTGTGCATCTCTCAAGGTGAAATCGGATGCATGACAAAAAATATTTTGTAGCTTGAACTACACAAAATTTGAGTATAAGTTTAACAAAATTTATTGATGTTCTGTAAAAATATATGTTTGTAAATTGTCTAGAATATATAAAATATTTTTGCCGCTTATTGTACATAGCAATTCTTAAATCAAAACAAATAGTTGTTTTAGTTAAATAGAATGAAGTTCAGGATGTATTCCTTTGGTTTTGGGTAGAACTGTTTTCATCTCTCTCATTAAGTCCATCAGGTTCAAGAGTACGTAGCTGATGCATCCAGAACCTTCTCTTTGTTTTCTCCTTTGGGAGTCCCAATTTTGGTTTACCTCAATTATTTGAAAGGTGATATTTTCAAAAGTATGCCCTGTTCTTAAGAGGTGTCTCGTAATTGGACAGTTTCTTCCTTTGTATAAAAAGACCGGTGATTGTTAAGTCTGATGTTGAATTTCGTTTCTGTTTCAAAAACTATTTTTATAGAACATCAATAAATTTTGTTAAACCCACACTCAAATTTTGTGTATTTCAAGCCACAAAACATTTTCCTGTCATGCATCCGATTCCACCTTGAGAGATGCACACGCCGGACGAAGCTAATTTGTTAGCGAAACACTGCGTGAATAATATAAAATATAACAACCAATTTTACAACACTCATCAGTATGTTAAAGTTACATTCTTAGGCACTATATATATATATATATATATATATATATATATATATATATATATATATAGTGTCTAAAAATAGCAACAATCAACATTCAATCTATCTAGGTGTGGATCAGTTTGTAAACTGATGGAATTAATGAGAGAGACGAAAACAGTTCTACCCAAAACCAAAGGAATAAATCCTGCACTTCATTCTATTTAACTAAAACAACTATTTGTTTTGATTTAAGAATGTACAATAAGCGGCAAAAATATTTTTATATATTCTAGACAATTTACAAACATATATTTTTATAGAACATCAATAAATTTTGTTAAACTTTAACTCAGATTTTGTGGTTCAAGCTACAAAGTGTTTTTGTCATGCATCCGATTTCGCCTTTGAGATGCACACGCCGGATGGGGCAAATTTGTTTAGCGAGTATTGCGTGAATAATATAAAATATAACAACTGGTTTCAAGTGCCTAAGAATGTAACTTTAACACACTGATGAGTGTTGTAAAATTGGTTGTTATATTTTATATTATTCACGCAGTGTTTCGCTAAGCAAATTAGCTTCGTCCGGTGTGCATCTCTCAAGGTGGTATCGGATGCATGACAGGAAAATGTTTTGTGGCTTGAACTACACAAAATTTGAGTGTGGGTTTAACAAAATTTATTGATGTTCTATAAAAATAGTTTTTGAAACAGAAACGAAATTCAACATCAGACTTAACAATCACCGGTCTTTTATACAAAAGGAAGAAACTGTCCAATTACGAGACACCTCTTAAGAACAGGGCATACTTTTGAAAATATCACCTTTCAAATAATTGAGGTAAACCAAAATTGGGACTCCCAAAGGAGAAAACAAAGAGAAAGGTTCTGGATGCATCAGCTACGTACTCTTGAACCTGGTGGACTTAATGAGAGAGATGAAAACAGTTCTACCCAAAATCAAAGGAATAAATCCTGAACTTCATTCTATTTAACTAAAACAACTATTTGTTTTGATTTAAGAATTGCTATGTACAATAAGCGGCAAAAATATTTTTATATATTCTAGACAATTTACAAACATATATTTTTATAGAACATCAATAAATTTTGTTAAACTTATACTCAAATTTTGTGTAGTTCAAGCTACAAAATATTTTTTGTCATGCATCCGATTTCACCTTGAGAGATGCACACGCCGGATGAAGCTAATTTGTTTAGCGAAATATTGCGTGAATAATATAAAATATAACAACTAATTTTATAACACTCATTAGTGTGTTAAAGTTACATTCTTACGCACTTATATATATATAAGAAATTGACAATGAGGGTCGGTTGAAACTTTACAACAAAATAGATGATTCCAGTTTCCCAATTGTCATCTTTCCAATTTTATGTAGCAACATTCCAGCAGCACTTGCATATGGAGTTTATATATCTATCATTTCTTTGATAGAGGACAGCTGCTCACATGAAAGCTATCAAGCCAAGAGTTCCAAGTTGTTAAGGTCAAATGATACCTTCGAAAATTTTACGGACACCATCACGAGTTGGTTCACCATTATGGAATAAAAGTTTCACTGATGACCACGGATAAGTTCCAATCGTCTTAACCACAATCCCGTTCTCCCTTTCCCCGAATGTGACCTACCGAATTAGACTTATCGCAGATTGTGTACTTACATGAACAACACGACGGGTGCCACGTGTGGAGCAGGATTTGCTTACCCTTTCGAAGCACCTGCGATCACCAACAGTTTTAATTGGGGTTCGTGTTGCTCAGTCTTATGTTTTCTATGGTGTGTTTAGTATACTGCTGTTTGTATCTGTTTTTTTTTTTTTTTTTTTTTTTTTTTGCCATGACGTTGTCAGTTAATTTTCGACTTACGAGTTTGAATATCCCTTTGGTATCTTTCGCCTTTCTTCAGATAATATCAAAACTGCCTGATCCATTTTAAACATCAATAGATTCCAGGAACAGTATGTTAAACATTATCATCCTACAGCAAATTCTTTATCAGCAAACGTGGATTGTAAATAATAATTACATGTTTTAAAAGTAAAGTGTGAATTCAAGTCGTGTTATTGTTTATATTGTCAATAAAACTATTTCGGTGACCACAGTCTAAGTGCTATTAACATATCATAGTATCAAATTCCAAATGAAAATAACACTTTATAAATTTTGTGCGGCCGAAACACTTTTCTGGATATACCTTCATCAGGTACGCTCAAACTTATTTGAAAGATAGGAATGTTTAAAAACGTAGAAACGTTAGAAGCTATATGACCCAAAGAGACCTAAAAATAATAGCCAAATTAATCTAATAGCAACTTGGCTTGAAAGAGTTTGAAATTTCTTCATAGTGCTAATTTTCTAACAGGGAATTTTGAAAGATATGTTATAAATCATGTCAATGCCGAAGGAACTTATGCAATATCAGAATTTGTTTTAAATTCTTAATCGGGTCTGTTAGATCATCATTATCATTAACATTAACATCATCATCTTTCTTCTTCTTCTTGGTTACAAATACAGGAAATTAAAAGTAGATGTGCCTTAGAGTTCATTCTGGGGTATTCTTCTTGGTTACAAATACAGGAAATTAAAAGTAGATGTGCCTTAGAGTTCATTCTGGGGTATTTTGAAGGATCCAAATAAGAGGGGTTTAGAAGGGAATAATTTTGTGTTAGAACTGTTGTGCTGCATTCCAGAAACTGTCATCAGTGACATTTATTTATATGTATACGACTGTTAGTGCATTTTTGTGTCCTTTAGTGTATAAAATGGGTGAGATTCGAGACATACACTTAAACTATGCATGACTAAATATGATTATGATTTTGAAAAAAAGGCAAGAATATCATAACCCGACCTTTATGATCAGAAAGCTTAGAAATACAATGAAAATGCTTCATTCATCATTCATGCTGTAATGGATGCAATTTCTGACGTCAGGAACTGAGAAGCCGTATAATCAAAATGGAGCTTCTTTTTCTAACACTGAATTATGTTTATGCAAGGTAAATTTATTTAATCATGTTTTGATATAATTAAAACGCTTTATTTTCAGAAAAAGGAAGACCTAAAAAGAATGAGTGGAAAAAAAAGTTAAAGAAATTCTACTATTCCGAGGATACCAAAGCGATTGAAAAACTCGTATCAGGTAATCAAATTATATTGATATCTGGCCTCTCGGGGTCAGGAAAATCGACTATAGCATTTCATATTGCGATGAATTTGGAAGATAAACAAGGATATGATCTCATTCCAGTTTCAACATGTGCTGATATAACTTCTGTTATTAACAATGGGCAAAAACAAGTATTCGTCTTAGATGACGTTTTTGGAGTAACTTCTTTTGATTCCTATCGCATTAACTGTTGGCAAAATAGTATGAATAATATAGATGATACATTTATGGAAAAAACGAAAACAAAGATTATCTTAACCTGTAGGTCAGATATTTATAAAATCGTCAAAGAAAGAGGTTTAGAAGGAATTATTTCAAACTGCAGTATTTATGAAATGCAAGGTTTATCATTGATGGAGAAAAGGGAAATAGCGAAACTTTATCTTCCAACGCAAATAGTCCTAGAAGATGCTGAAATTGAAAAATATCAAATTTTCCCTTTACTTTGCTCACTATGGTTTGACAATGCGTCACATCCAATTCCATTTGGAGAGATAAATTTAATGAAAGAATCAGATGAATCGTATTTAGCTCTTGCACTTCTAATAATATTTAATAATAAACTAGATGCATCCCTGACATACGATAATTATACAAGAATAATGCAGGATCTATACCCCCATCGCATGAATTATCCTCCGTCCCAACAGAAAATTTGGGAAATACTAAGCAATCACTGCTATATCAAAAAAGAGTCGTGCTTTTCATTCATTCATGACAAAATTTTTGATGTAGCTTCACAACAGATAGGAATGAAATTTATCAAATGTATCATAGAACACGGAAATTCTTCTTTCATTAGCAGTAAACTACGTTTAGAATCCCTTAAAACAATCCATAGTAATGAAATCTTATCAATACCAGTAGAATTTGAAGACGCATTCTTTGCCAGAACTATGAGGGATTTAAGAGCGGGAATGAATTGGGATGTATTAGGAAGCAACCAAACACAAATAAAAGATTACAGAGTAAAGTTAATTACTCATTTGAAGAATAATGAGATAAGTCTCCAAAAGACTTCAAAAGATGGATCAACAGCATTGCATGTTGTTGCAGCGCATGGTTATTACAACCTGACACAATTTTTTCTTGAAAAAGAAGCTTCGTTGATAAAATCATTAGATTATACAGGGAGAACACCATTACACTACGCAGCTTGTTATGGTAAAAATTTAATAGTAAAACTTCTTTTGAAGAATGGAAGTTTGATCAATGCCAAAGACTGTTATAATGTGACTCCTCTTATGCTGAGTTGTTACAACGGACATATGCCTGTAGTGAAGGAATTGCTAGACAACAAGGCCGATATTAACTGTGAAAATAAATATAGTTGGAGTGCATTACACATTGCTTGCTTTAAAGGACTGACGAGTATAGTTGAGTTAATACTGAAAAGAAATTGTAAAACTTTAAATAGCACAATAAGAAGTGGAGCAACACCTCTTTACCTTGCATGTGAAATAGGCAACGAGGTAATAGCTTCCACATTACTGCAAAATAATGCCGTAGTCAATTACGGCACTGGTACAGGGAGTACACCTTTGTTCATCGCAAGCCAGAAAGGTCATATAGGTTTGGTAGAATTACTTCTTAAGTTTGGCGCTTCTGTCAATAGGGAAACAATAAATGGATTTACACCTCTTCACGCTGCAGTATTATCGCACAGCACAGCGATCGTTCAATTGTTATTGGATCATGACGCTCTTGTTAATACAGTTGGAGGAGAAAGAATTATTTCTTTACATTTAGCTAGCGAAAATGATGACCAAACGATGATTGATTTCCTAATACAGAATGCTGCAGAAATTGAAACAGAAGATGTGTTTGGAGAAACAGCACTTTTCAAAGCATGCACAAACGGTTTTGAAAATATAGTAGAATATCTAACGTCCAAAGGAGCGTCTGTGAATCAAGGTAATAAACAAGGCCGCACACCTTTACATGTTTCATGCATTTCAGATAATAAACGTATGTGTTATCTCTTACTGAAGAAAGGTGCACTGATAAACCAGGTAGACGTAGAAGGTCATACACCCTTATACGAAGCTTGCAAGATGGGATTTGAAAGTATATGTCAGATATTAATAGAAAATGATGCAATTGTTAATCAAGGAAATATTCAAAGTTTGACTCCATTGCATGTATCATGTGTTAATAGACACTATGGGATTGTCGAGCTCCTGTTAGAGACAAATGCAACGATAAATCAATGTGATACATATGGAAATAACCCATTACATTATGTGTGTGAACATGGTCTTATTGAACTTGCCAAACGTTTTTGTGAACGCCATGCCTCAATCAACCAGTGCAATTACAGGGGAGAAATTCCGTTACATTTAGCTTGTCGCCGAGGACAATTAAATATTGTGAACTATTTACTGACACAAAATTGTGCAATTAATCATAACGATGTAGATGGAACAACACCTTTACACACAGCTTGTCATTACAATCATAAGGAAATAGTTGAGAAACTTATGCCACTATCTAAGTTGAATACACGCAACTCCGATGGTGAAACGGCGTTATTTATAGCATGCAAAAAATGTTTTGATAATACTGATATAGTTAAACTTTTATGTTATGATTCAAATGGCTTTCAAAATGATATTTCTGTAAATATATATAACAATGAAGGAATGACACCGCTGCATATTGCATGTAATTCTGGAAATGCAGATATGGTCGAGCTTTTGCTGAAGCTTAAAGCGAATATTGACCTTAGAAATAACAAAGGCGAAACGTGTCTATTGATGGTCTGCAAGTCGGGTATAATTCACATTGCTAAGTTATTAATCAAATGTAACGCCAACGTAAATATCGAGGATAAATTAAAAAAAACTCCATTATCTGTAGCACTGAAAAGCCATAATGCAACTCTTGTTAACCTACTACAGCGTCACAACGCAAAAGACTATAGAATACCAGAAAGAGAAGATAAACTTCATCAGGCCTGTAGAGAAGGAAACGAAAAAAAAGTTGGCAGTATATTAGAAAAAACATCAGACTCCGATTATATTAACAAAGATGATATACATGGATGGACTCCACTACACGTCGCCTGCACGATGAAAAATACAAATATTGTCAATTTATTACTCACAAAACGCGCGGACATTAATAGAATTACAAACACAGGAGCCACTCCGTTATATTTAGCTTGTTTCTATGGGAAAACTGAAATAGTAGAAATTTTAGTGTTTAATCGGGCAGACATAAATAAATGTAATCTTAATAGGTTTTCACCACTCCATATTTCTTGTTATTTTGGAAACAAAGCAATCTGTACAATTCTGCTGCAGACTGGCAGTGACAAAAATGCTGAAGACAATGATCACGAAACACCTCTGTCTATAGCATGTGAAATGGGACATTGTGAACTTGTAGAATTGCTTCTCGAAAATGAAGTACGGCTTGATAAGAAAAATGGTGATGGCAATGCACCAATTCACATAGCCTGCATAAAAGGGCACAGCAATATAGTAGAACGACTGGTCTCAATCAATCGGAGCATCGTTAACCTACCAAACAATAAAGGCTCAACGCCTCTACATCTCAGCTGTCAAAAGGGTCAACTAGAAATCGTAAGAGTTTTACTTAAAAATAATGCTTTGCTAAGTTTAACTGACCAAGATAATTGCGTTCCTTTTTTCTTAGCTTGTCTATATGGAAGAACAAATATAGTCGAAGAAATTTTAAATTTGCAAAATGGTCCAAGTGTTAATGATTTTTTTCAAAACGATTTGGTTCCCCTCCACGTAGCCTGTTCTTTCGGGCATCAAGAGTTGACTGAAACCCTATTAAACTGGAAGGATATTGAAGTTGAAATTCGTGATATAAATGGCATGACTGCACTTTATATGGCATGTCAAAGTGATAATATAAAACTAGCAAAATTATTACTTGACCACAAGGCCATAAGCACTCAAAGTGACAAAAGAGGAATTACTCCCCTCCATTTAGCATGTATACAATCCAATGCTGATATGGTCGATCTACTCTTGAAATTTGATGGTTTAGTCATGAAAAAAATGAAAGGTAAAGCAACTCCGCTGTATTATGCCTGCAAAAATAATAATATAGAAATAGCCCAACTTTTGCTTAGAAAAGATGTAGATGTTGACGATGGCGACAACAATTCTACGCCTTTACAAATGGCATGTTTGAACGGAAATTATCAGCTTGTACAAACTATTGTACAATACAAAGCGAACTTGAATAAACCTGATGATGAAGGTAGGACTCCACTATATCTAACATGTTCAGAGGGCCATAAAAAAATAGCCAAATTATTACTAAGCAATAATGCGAATGTCAATAAATGGGATACATCAATGCAAACGCCAATATTCATCTCATCGAAAGAAGGACATTCAGACGTGATTGACGTTTTGATAGAATACAATGCAGATATCAATAAACCAAATAAAGATGGCACAACACCCCTCCATGCTGCGTGTGAGAATAATCATACTGAAGTTGTAGCAGTGTTACTGAAAAACAACGCTGAAATCAATAATACCAATACCCAAAATGACACTCCCCTCCATATTGCATCTATCAAAGGATATGTAGAAATCGTTCAGATATTACTGAAAAAAGATGCGATCAATATCAATATCAGAAATATTTCTGGTAATACGCCGTTGCACAATGCCTGCATGATTGCGAATATAAAAGTAGTTGAACTACTTCTTCAAGCTAAACCCAAAGTTTGTTTGGCAAACAATGATAACATCACAGCGTTGTATATTGCTTGTAAAAGAAATTTATATCCCATCGTTTCATTACTGCTGAAATATACAGGATCTGTAGAAATAGAAACACGATCAGCAATATCAATGTTTACTCCTTTACATGTAGCTTGCATACAAGGCAATATTGATATAGTAAGACTTATATTAGAATATGTGAATGATGTTAAAAGTATGGATATTTTATGCTTAGAAGGACATAATCCATTGTATTATGCTATAATCAATAGGCATATTGAAATTGTAAATTTGCTGAGAAAGAAAGGTGAGGAACTACTGCAAAAAATAAAATCTTAAGAACACGAAAAATAAAAAAATCGAAATAAAGTGTCAATCTTCATTAACTTCCTATGTTTATCGTCCAATTGACAAAGATCCATCCATCACTGAGTGTTAAAAATACAGACACAAGAAAAGACAGCAAAAGAATAATTATGATCTTTTCGATAAGTCACTACCTAATACTTTCATACTAATCAAATGGAATCATTCGACATTGTATAAAGTCATTTAAAGAAATATTGGTTAACACACTTTGATCAGCTACAGCAGAAGGCACCTGAAAAGATATAAAACGCAAAAGCAAAATTTTATAAAGTATTATCCTCGACTGTATTTGGTGATATGCGACGTGGAGTTTGTTCAAGAGACAATTTTAACAATTATAACAAGGAAATACAAAATGTTTATAATGAATCGGCAACAAATGTATACTATAGAAATCATTACATGCAAGAGGAAAAGCTGTTCATAACTTCCACCAGCTGAAAGCGTACGAACTATAGCGGTGCAACTTACAACATTATTTGCGAAAAAGTCAGGTTTCATAACCAGTAAATCTTTTGTAGACGAAACGTTCATAATTTTAATCCCGGTATCTATGATGAGTTCATCTTTAACTCATTAACATTGAGATCATTCATATTTACATTCAGCTGTTTTGCATTAAAAATAATATAGTACTGTGTTTGTATACCATTCTGGTGCATATAAATGTTATCGCTAAATGTTTGACTTAGCAAATGACACTGGGTTGATCTTAGATCACCATAGATCTCATTTGTTTACTTATTGTATCCCGAAGTTATTTACCCGGTATAGGTTTTTTGAGTTTGTTGTACAAAAATGTATAAAAAAATCAATCCGGCATAACTAATCAGACCCACCCCCCTAATTTCGAAGTTCCAATTAGGATTGAAAAAAAGAAAAGTTAAAACCATCAATTACAATTTTGAAAAAAAGTGCATTGGGTTAACATCTCCAGTTGAAAATCAGACGATAATAGAGTGGGATTTCAAACCTATCACAAATCTGCAAAATGGTAATTCAACAATGAAATAAGTACTTATCTGATTTTTCTTACAGATCGCCGTAATTTTCTTTTGATTTTTGTTTTTACATTCATCTATTGTGGAGAAAAAATGGGTTCGTAATAACTTACCTTGAGATATAGATCATGTTGTAACTTTATACTTATAATGTCTCTTTCCAACGAGCCATCTTATGCACTCTTATTTTTAAATGTTTGTTTCCGGGCCATCCAATTTGAATTTCGTTCTGAAAATGCTTGACATATTTGTCACTGGACGTAAAGGAAGTAATCAGTCATTAAATCAATTTAGTGACCTATATAGTTTTTAGTCATTAGTGGTTAATTGTCTCAGCAAGACTTGCTCTTTTTAGATATTTTATTTTTAAACGAGAGTTTAAGTAGATTTGCAAGTTATGTTTTCTTTTGCAATGATAAGTTTAAAAAACTCGATAAAAGCGGATCCTACATATGGGAAAATACACAGAATACATGTAATTTAAATTCAATTTGTTGTAGTCTGAAATAAAAGGTTTTTGATGGTAAAGAAACATTCAGCTGAATATTATAACCCAATTAAACAATGACTTCAATTGTACAAATTCTAACAAAAATATGTAAAAGAGTTAAAAAGCGTCTAGCGACAGATAATTGCACTGATTTATTATCAAGGTTTTGCAGCCATGTAATGGGGATCATAATTAAATCATTAATTCTGTTTTACATTTCATTGTGATAGTTCGGCGAAATCTTCCGCTTTTCTTTACTCATGTTTCGTTTCCAGTTATTATTTTGATTAGTAATTTATTTTAGAGACAGTATTCTTCAATATCGCCGATAACTCAGTACGTTTGATAGATGATTTAATAACCTAGATAGATTGTTGCACAACAGTCCCTGTTAAATTCGTATACAATTAGTCTACTAAAATGTATACTTGTCTATCATCAAAGCCCGTTTATTCACCTCAAAATCTGTTAATAGTGTTGTCTACCTTTGATGTTTACCTTAACCTCAATTAAAAAAGTAATGCGAGCAGGAGTTAAATTGTATCGTATCCAGCCAATCAAGGGGAAGGGGAGTGGAACTGAAATGACTTGCCGATCTTGTCTTGGTTATTATATTTGCTGTTTCAAGTTTCACTTTATCTAGTGTAGCTTACGTAAAGGCAAAAATGAACACATTTTTTTCTTTAAGAGTAGTGATTTCAAATTGTTACAACGAGAAAAATGTCTGAGAGAATTTATCGTCAATCATAACTAGACGTCACTTATTATAGATAACTAAAGTTTGTTTCAGAATAAGAACAAAATTTTACCCCCTGTGATGTGTCTCGATCATGAAACATTGTAACGATGTGTGTGCATTCAATTTCATTGACATGCAATATTTTGAAAATATACTTTATATTATACGTTTACCTTATTGTTTATTTTAAAATACATATATACATCGGTGATCCGTTTATTTGGCAATCGCCAATGGCAGTCAGCAGGGTTTAAGAACATTTGTTGTTCGACCTGTTAGTCAAATGCGTTTTGTTAAAATATACTTTTTCACTTTTTTGGTCTTTTGGAAAATGTTGTTTATGCTGTATTTAGACCACTCTAACAAGAAATTTGCTTTGCATGCACACGTATAAAAATTGCGGTTTTTATCCAACGAAATCATAGGCTTCAACGTTGTTTTCAATTTAGACTTGTTTATATTTTTTCGTTTGGGCTTGTATTATATTTGACTTCGGGTTTATACAATCCGTTCATCCTATTTTGACTCCTCAAAATTCAAGAGTCAATCCTAAATTGAGGTAAATTGTATGGCATTCCAAATACCGTTTCGATTCCTAACATCACTGAAGAGACATTAATTGTCGAAATTCGGATATGGTGTACAAAAACCTTTGCACCTTTTGTTTGCGGTATACCATCTTTTCCGCAAGTTTATTGTTTTCTGTTTGGTATTACATAAAATATTAAGATCCATTTATTACATCGGTGATCCGTTTATTTGGCAATCGCTAATGGCAGTCAACAGGGTTTAAGAACATCCGTTGTTCGACCTGCTAGTCAAATGCGTTTTGTTAAAATATACTTTTCATTCTTTTGGTTTTTTGGAAAATGTTGATTGTGCTGTATTTAGACCCCTCTACCAAGAAATTTGTTTTGCATGCACACGTATAAAAATTGCGGTTTTTATCCAACGCAATCATACTAGGTTTGAACGTTGTTTTCAATTTAGACTTGATTATATATATAGTGCTAGCAGTTAATTACTAAGATGGTATGACGGACACAGAAGAGAAAACTCAATAACATAGAAATTGCCCTCTAAAACACGATATGTCTGATAGTATATGAGTATTTTAGAACTTGCCAGTGTTTGAAAAAAAGTAAAATAACAAAAACACCGAACTCCAAGGAAAATTCAAATCGGAAAGTCCCATATCAAATGGCAAAATCAAAACCTCAAACACATCAAACAAATTGAAAACAACTGTCATATTCCTGACTTGGTAAAGGCATTTCCGAATGTAGAAAAATGTGGATTTAACCTGGTTTTATAGCTAGCTAAACCTCTCACTTTTATGACAGTCGCGTACAATTCCATTATATTGACAACAATATGTGAACCAAACAAACAGATATAGTAGGTACAGATATAAAAAAAATAGGGGTACATCAGTGAACATTGTGTAATAATCTTAATCATTATGAAAACAAACAAATATTTCAACAAAGAAAAAGAAAATGGCATATATTTTTGTTTGCAAACAATGGCGATTTAGACGATGACTTAGTTTTTCTTTACCTTCATTTGATCTTTGGAAACGGAGAATGTGTCAAAGAGACATAAACCGAACATTTTGTTTTGTGAAAATCTTTGTCGACCCCAATAATTATTTCCTTTAAGTTTAAGGATTATATATCCCAAAAACAGAAACACAACTTCAGGAAAAAGGTATGTTTATCGTAAATGATTAATAGATTACAGAGGAAACAGAAATTAGGCAAAGCAATTATCATATATCTTTCGATGAGCATGTACACAAACAATCAAACAAAGTGTGAAAGTGGCACGACAGTGTCATTCTTTAAGAAAACTCCCTTTTTTCTATACATAGCTGGCAGAAGATAAGGTTAAAGGACTTCAGTTTGTTCGTTTATCTCTACTTATGAAATTTGAATGTCCCCTTGGTATCTTATTAGTGGAATTATAAAGCGGGAATCAATACTGAACCAAACTTTTTGACAGTTTCTAAGATCCTGTGTGTGCAATGTGTTGTGCCGTCTGATCCGTTAGCCTATATGTTGCTATATTAGGATAACTCTCAAATAAGGACTTCCAGCTGGAAATCCATTTCCAATCCTACGTACTGTTTTATGCTCATACTTTCGTAGGATCAGGTATATTTTATACTGTTTATATTATAATTGTCTTTTTGCTCAGATATAATAACTGATGTAAGGATATTGCGCTGCACTTGTGATGCGCAGTCAAACAGAAAGGTTCCAATCACTTGTGCATCTGTATCCCTGATATTGCTGATAAAGTAATGAAGCTGTGTGCTTCAAATAAAATTATTTCTCTGAGTTATAACATGCTAACCATTCTTGAGAACCTGATATCATCCCCTTGTTTTTGATGGGGTTCGTGTAGCTCAGTTCTTAGTTTTCTATGGTGTGTTTTGTGTAAAATAATTTGTCTTTTGGTGGTGTTTCGTTTTTTGCCATGGCGTTGTCAGTTTGTTATCGACTCATGAGTTTGAATTAATGTTTCTTATCATCTTCCTCCTTTCTTTTAAAAAAACTCATGTTCAGACACATTTCTACTATCTTCGGAACAATAATGATTTCGTAATTTCGTTGAAGATCATATGGTTATACCAACAACTACAAGTAAACAGGGCAACGACTGTATAAGAAAAAAGAAAATGCAATCAATCTTATAAAATCAGTACGACCAGTCAGTATTAAATATGTTGTTAATAGCATAACTAAATATTTTGACTTGGCTTCTGCGATTCAGTTTAGGTATATATTTAATATATGTATAAAGTTCATCCCAGTTGGTGTTAGGGTTTGTTTGCTTAGTTTTCTATGTAGTGTTGTGTAAGCTTGTTCTGGTTTTCGTCGTTTTCTGATATTTGCTGTTAAATTAAAATAGTCTTTTGTTCGACTTGTAATCTTTGAATGTCCCCTCGGTATCTCTACCCTCTTGTTTTGTGATAATACAGTTTGGCCCTTTAAATATTTGACTCAGAGCATTCCTACTGTAAGTTAATCCAGAATTAGCAAGAAAGGAAATTTGTATTCAAATTTAATATCATAATAATATTATAAGTGTGATGGCCAGCTATGTTGAGATCACTACGTTTTCGGAAAGTAAAATCAGTTTAAAGATCTCGAACAGTATGTCTATGATTGACAGTTTTGGTTTCAAAAGGTAAAAAACTTTATAAAAAAAGTGATCGTTTAGTAACAGTACATTAGTACGAAGGTATTACCAGCTTAGTAGTCAGAACTTCTGTGTTGACCTGACATATCATTGATGTGGTCATATCTATAAATTAACAAACTTTGAATTGTTTAAACAAGTAAAGATTTTCTACACCTAGGAATAGATTAACTAACCTGTGTTTGACAAAGCTTTTCGAAATGTTTGCGCCTTTAATACTCTTCATCTTCGTATTTGATTTGGCCTTTAACTTCTTTTTGATTGAGCGCCATTAATGAGTATTTTGTAGACGAAACAAGCGTCTGGCGTAACAAATTAGAGGCCTGGTATCTTTTATGAGTTTTTTTCCAATTCATAGAAAAGATAAAAACACCAATAACAAATATATTTGAAATAATGATGATAAAATTTTTCAAAGTTAAATCATTAAAGTGATATTAACCTAATTAAGTACATTTTCCCAGACAATTATTATCATTACTGATGTGTTCGAAATGCCAAACACGTGTTTTTGTCTGCGTTTATAAATGCATTTGAATATAAATTACTTGTAAAATAGAATTTAGTCATACATTGTTCTTCGATGTTTTAATAACGACTGGTTTGTTTTCTAAACACGTTGGGAAACATGTTTAATGTAACATGTGGGTGTATGGGCTATGTCATGGATTTTATAAAACTTTTTGCAAGCAACCAGCGCATATGGAACTGCATTTGAATATATTATGAAAAAAGATGAAGGTATCGTTTATAATATTAAAGGTGAAGCATATCGTATATTCGACAAAAAGTACAGAGTATTCATTTTTCATTATATCGAAAATCATCAAAATTACCTTTACAACATTTTGACATTGCTATGCAGTTCCGCATACTTCCGCATACTTTCATTGCCCATTCATAAAACTGCTAAGTTAAGATATTTAAAAACAATTTTATTCATAATTAAAGTTCTGACACTGACTATTAATTTAATCAGATTTAATCTGCTGGCCATTGACTGACAAGAAATCTGATATTTATGGAAAACAAAGGGGAATGAGTCAGGCTAATTATTCAAATTTTTATAAATATAATATTGATGCATATGAATAAAACATTCAGTTAACACAGCATTTACAACCATTACATTACAATTTCTACAACCCATATTGATATATTTTTCGATTATTTCATTTTAGAGAGCTTATATAAGAAAATATGAAAAGCATAATAATATGATAAAGGCGACAGTAGTTTACTAATGTTCATATCTCGTAAAACGATTAGGAAGAGGCAAATCAAGGTAACAAATAAAAAGAAGGAATCGAATGATCCTCAAAAGAGCGAGACAGGGTGCGTATTGTTTTGTATATAAAGAAGTCAACAACACAAAACCGTCTTATAAAAAAAACATCAATAGTCCATAGATACAAGATACAAGATATCTTATTGAGCCAATTATGGCACACACACTTGATAACGTAGTAATAATTCATAACAAAACAAAATAAATATATTAAAAAAAATATGATTTTTGATTGACAATGATAAGTTAGAATGAAATGACAAATAATGATAAAAAGAAACAAAATATAAACATGTAAGATCACACAATTGAAAAAAGCCACAATTGTGTTTATAACAATACAGATGATGTAATTTCTTTATCAGGGTCACGCTGCGATCATAATAAACCCTGATATTTAATAAAAATTAGATGTGGTATGATTGCCAATGAGACAACCATCCACCCCAGCCCAAAAAACTATCTATATATGTATATTCAAAATTAAAAAAAGATAAAGTTTTAACAAACATTGTTTGAAATTGTTTCCAATATTTCTGTTCTCTTTTTATACAATTTAAAAAGGGTAAGGTACGTATTAATGATTACAGATTTGTCCTCTGTTGAAATCAGCCTTATTGATTTATTCCTTTCCGAAAAATGTAAAAAAAAAATCTTTTTAATAATTCGTTAGAGTAAAATTGAGAATGAAAATGGGGAATATGTCAAAGAGACAACAATCCGACCAAAGAGCAGACAACAGCCGAAAGCCACCAATGGGTCTTCAACGCAGCGAGAAATCCCGCACCCAGAGGTGGTCCTCAGTTGGCCCCTAAATATAATTGTGTACTAGTTCAGTGAAAATGGACGTCACACTAAACTCCGAAACATATAAATGAACTTAAATTAAAAAAAACATACAAGACTAACAAAGTCCAGAGCTCCTGACTTGGAACAGGCGCAAAAATCTATCTCGCTCTTCACTTTAACCTTTGCATTTAAATACAGAGTGGAGCTCATCCTTCACATCTATTTTACATATGCGGTCTTCGACTCCCTGACCCAAGTATCGACCCTTTTCTTTTTCCTATTACCGATGAGGAGATAGGGTTTAAAAGCAAAGTTATCTTTAAATTTTTCATATGTTCTAAACTGGCAGAGTTCAAAGATTTTCCTTTATCACTGAATAATTTTTTTTTTTTTCAATATGTTAACACATTTTACTTTATTGATAATATAATTGATTTCGAACTTTTCTGGATTTGTAACCAGAAACTCCAAATTTAAGCATCCAACCCAGAAGTCCTTATTCTATTTTGTCATCGTATCATACGAATTAAAAGCTTCAATTAGCAAAGAATTCATCATGTCAACAGTTTTAACCATATGACACCAATACTTGACTATATTAATTTAAAAAGAGTATAATATGGACAAATGACTACTAGTTAATTAAATCGGACACATATATAACAATTTGATATTTAAAATCATTAAACATTTCATACATAATTAAATATTCGATGGCAACGATGGAAAAAAAATTATATTTTTTTAATGTTTTACAATTTATTTTCATAATACTTAATTGATTTTTCAGGGCAGTCTGAAGAAGATTTACCTGTATGTGTTGCTTAAGATGATTATTTCGGACAGGTAAAAAATCAGAGGTTTCATGCAATATTAGAGTGATTAGTGATTGGTAAGACAATTAAAGTTAATCAATAGTAGTATTGTTATTCAGTTTGCTACATGTCATTTTTGTTTTTCCTTTAGTTATATAAAAAGTAAAACAACAAAAATACCGAACTCCATGGGAAATTCAAAACGTAAAGTTATTTATAAAATGGCAAAATAAAAAGCTCAAAAACAGCTAACGAATGGATAACAATTGTCATATTCCTGACTTGGTACAGGCATTTCCTTATATAGAAAATGGTGAATTAAACCTGATTTTATAGCTAACTAAGCCTCACACTTGTATGACAGTCACATTAAATTCCATTATATTGATAACAATGTGAGAGCAAAACAAACAGACATACTGGGTGAAAATGTCAAAATTTGGGGTATAGCAGTCAACATTGTAATATAATCTTAATCACTATAAAAACGAATAACTGTCTCAACAAAAAAACACAAAATGGCATATAGACAAAGTACATAAGCAAAAATGAAAGACAAGAATTCAAAATTGACCATATCACAATAACATAATGGCGGGATGTATAAGTACCGAGCCACGTCATAAGTATATAAACAAAAATGGACTAAACATTAAAGATTAAAATATACAAGGACAAAAAAATGCTGTCTGTTCCATGGTCAGTTATATACAAGTGATGATTAGAAAACACATTTCGATTGGTGCTTAGAACTTGTTCTGTGTGTAAAAATGTTAAGAGAAATGTTGAAATTGTATCTGTAGATGGATACTCAAACTTTGAAGTATCCTTATCGGTTAGCGATTCATAATAAAAATGTGCACACGATCAACGATTTTACAGCCCTTTAAAATGACAAAAAGAAGCATTCAATTCTTAAAATAAGATTTTATGCCACAACCGTGAAATTACTAGTTATTCAAGATTTGTGTTTGTTTTATGGATTGTTGTCACATGGTCACAGGAGTCACGTGCTGTCCGGAATGTTAAATTTTATTTGGATATAAAATCTTATTTTGGAATGCATATCGATTGTTATCAGCCAATCAAAAATAAGGATTCTTATGAAACATACATGTAATGTGATTATTCGGTGACGGTGATGTCCCAATCGAGATAAGGATAATCTAGACTAATATATGTTTAAATCACACAGCCCTGAATATATTACCGTATAATTAATTTGATAAAAAAAAAGGATTATAACGGACGGATCAAGGATTTTAAGTAACCGTAAGAATGTCGCCGAGTACACATATGCAAACTTTTAAGTACTTTTTTTTTTTTGCCAAAAAAAATCATATTTTCCCGAATTTTTTAGGGGTACCCCACACCCCTTTAAGCCACCCCTAGTATTAGGATGAATGTAGGTGTTGACGAACATTAAAATCTACAAATTCACTGCCCTATTTGGGCCACTAGTAGGGGTACCTCCCTTAGGTCAACTAGTCACGTTAAAAAAGGGCATCAGGTCACAGGTCACTTAAAGCCAATTTAAGAAAGTCGATTTCGAACATTTTAAAAGGTCACAGATGCTTTTAAATGAGACATCAGGTCGCCAGGTCAACCACATACTCCCCAAGGTCAGAGGTCGTTTTGACCATTTTATAGCCACCTTTAAGGTATATTCAATTAGTTAGATGAACAATCAGTATAAATAGCATTAGGTAAAATATTTATCTGGATGGATACAACACCAAAATATATCTTCGTGGTGCTCAATCTCAAGTTTTGAGGTATTATTTTGTGAACAGTTGTTTATCTGTTAGTCATTTACCGGTATTTTATTTATGTCTGTGTATTCTTTTTGTCTGTTCATATTTAATTACCACCTTGGTATTTACCCGGTGTGTTCTTTTTGTCCCTACTCTATCTACTCTATTTTTTTCCCATATACGTGATTCCCAAACAATATCTATTTCCATTAACATACCCAAGGAAAATAAAATATTCACATTTTTATTTATAACTAGCTTCATCTAGAGTGGAAGTTGTATGGTACCAAGAAAACAGAGCAACATTAGAAAGAGAACAAATTAATGGCAGTGACAAATATGTATTAGAACAAAAAGAGGATCCGATATGAATGGCTGACGAGAGATGGTACAAACTGACAATAAAAAATGTACAAGGAAATGATTATGGAGATTATTATTGTACAGGGCAGAATGAACATGGAAAGGATCAAACTAAGATTACACTTTTTGGTATGTATATTACACTACATAGACGTTTTATAAGATTCTATAATTTTTATTGATCGCGGCATTCAAAAAACCAAAACTATTTCCCCAATTTTTTTGCAACATCTATGACTGCAAGTGCCCTCCCAAACAACGTAAAAACAATGCATAGAAAAACAAACGAAATGATTACTTTAACTCGTGATTTCATGATTATATCATAAAAACATGTAAATATAAGTATAGATTGCTACCTTTTGTAATGTTATAAGGTTGAAATATCGATTAAAAATGCGAAATTTTTAGTATAAAATTTCAAAAGGACACATTCAATTCTTAAATAATACATATCGTAAGTTGTCACATGTGGAGCAGGATCTGCTTACCCTTTCGGAGCACCTGAGATCATCCCCAGTTTTTGGTGGGGTACGTGTTGCTTAGTCTTTAGTTTCTATGTTGTGTGTTTTGTACTATTGTTTGTCTGTTTGTCTTTTTCTTTTTTAGCGTTGGTGTTGTCAGTTTATTTTCAATTTATGAGTTTGAATGTCCCTCTGGTATTTTTCGCCCCTCTTTTGTACTAATTAATTGAATTGTTTATTAATTCTGTGACGTGGGTTGTTTGTGTATTCAAAGACCTCACAATAACTTTGAGATGAACATTGTAAACCGTCTATCCAGTTAAAATTGGTCTCACTTATATTCTTTTGATGTGTTTCAGCTTTTGATTTTTTCCGTTTTGAATTTTCCTCAGAGTTCGGTATTTTTGTTATTTTTCTTTTTAGCAATTTAACAGACAACATACATATGATTGTGTGTCGCTGGTTTTTAATTTTATAAACTGATGCAAATTATATTGATAAACGTACTACAAAGAAAATCATATTTAGAATTCTATTCAAACATGTATCATTTTGAACTTAAGTAAGGTGTTAGGTTTTGAAGGCCTCCTTCACTGTGAATTTGCGATTAAACACAGCTGCAATAAAAAATTAATTAATGATAGCTGGATTATAAATTGGTACACCAGCCAGGCGTTTCTTGTTAAATAAACTCATTCACAGCGCTTGACTCAAGACAGCTGGAACCCAAAATCAATTACGGAATTTATGAAACATTGAATTACAAAAACTACAAAATGTTGCGTCAGATCTACGTAGGGCCAGAAGTCGAAAAACATTACCTTTTGGAATCGTTTATAAGTTGACAGCATATGCGGGCTGACTAAGTTAGACGAAAAAAAGCATTCAATTCTTAAAATAAGATTTTATGCCACAACCGTGAAATTACTAGTTATTCAAGATTTTTGTTTGTTTTATGGATTGTTATCACATGGTCACAGGAGTCACGTGCTGTCCGGAATGTTAAATTTTATTTGGATATAAAATCTTATTTTGGAATGCATATCGATTGTTATCAGCCAATCAAAAATAAGGATTCTTATGAAACATACATGTAATGTGATTATTCGGTGACGGTGATGTCCCAATCGAGATAAGGATAATATAGACTAATATATGTTTAAATCACACAGCCCTGAATATATTACCGTATAATTAATTTGATAAAAAAAAGGATTATAACGGACGGATCAAGGATTTTAAGTAACCGTAAGAATGTCGCCGAGTACACATATGCAAACTTTTAAGTACTTTTTTTTTTGCCAAAAAAAATCATATTTTCCCGAATTTTTTAGGGGTACCCCACACCCCTTTAAGCCACCCCTAGTATTAGGATGAATGTAGGTGTTGACGAACATTAAAATCTACAAATTCACTGCCCTATTTGGGCCACTAGTAGGGGTACCTCCCTTAGGTCAACTAGTCACGTTAAAAAAGGGCATCAGGTCACAGGATACTTAAAGCCAATTTAAGAAAGTCGATTTCGAACATTTTAAAAGGTCACAGATGCTTTTAAATGAGACATCAGGTCGCCAGGTCAACCACATACTCCCCAAGGTCAGAGGTCGTTTTGACCATTTTATAGCCACCTTTAAGGTATATTCAATTAGTTAGATGAACAATCAGTATAAATAGCATTAGGTAAAATATTTATCTGGATGGATACAACACCAAAATATATCTTCGTGGTGCTCAATCTCAAGTTTTGAGGTATTATTTTGTGAACAGTTGTTTATCTGTTAGTCATTTACCGGTATTTTATTTATGTCTGTGTATTCTTTTTGTCTGTTCATATTTAATTACCACCTTGGTATTTACCCGGTGTGTTCTTTTTGTCCCTACTCTATCTACTCTATTTTTTTCCCATATACGTGATTCCCAAACAATATCTATTTCCATTAACATACCCAAGGAAAATAAAATATTCTTATTTTTATTTATAACTAGCTTCATCTAGAGTGGAAGTTGTATGGTACCAAGAAAACAGAGCAACATTAGAAAGAGAACAAATTAATGGCAGTGACAAATATGTATTAGAACAAAAAGAGGATCCGATATGAATGGCTGACGAGAGATGGTACAAACTGACAATAAAAAATGTACAAGGAAATGATTATGGAGATTATTATTGTACAGGGCAGAATGAACATGGAAAGGATCAAACTAAGATTACACTTTTTGGTATGTATATTACACTACATAGACGTTTAATAAGATTCTATAATTTTTATTGATCGCGGCATTCAAAAAACCAAAACTATTTCCCCAATTTTTTTGCAACATCTATGACTGCAAGTGCCCTCCCAGACAACGTAAAAACAATGCATAGAAAAACAAACGAAATGATTACTTTAACTCGTGATTTCATGATTATATCATAAAAACATGTAAATATAAGTATAGATTGCTACCTTTTGTAATGTTATAAGGTTGAAATATCGATTAAAAATGCGAATTTTTTAGTATAAAATTTCAAAAGGACACATTCAATTCTTAAATAATACATATCGTAAGTTGTCACATGTGGAGCAGGATCTGCTTACCCTTTCGGAGCACCTGAGATCATCCCCAGTTTTTGGTGGGTACGTGTTGCTTAGTCTTTAGTTTCTATGTTGTGTGTTTTGTACTATTGTTTGTCTGTTTGTCTTTTCTTTTTAGCGTTGGTGTTGTCAGTTTATTTTCAATTTATGAGTTTGAATGTCCCTCTGGTATTTTTCGCCCCTCTTTTGTACTAATTAATTGAATTGTTTATTAATTCTGTGACGTGGGTTGTTTGTGTATTCAAAGACCTCACAATAACTTTGAGATGAACATTGTAAACCGTCTATCCAGTTAAAATTGGTCTCACTTATATTCTTTTGATGTGTTTCAGCTTTTGATTTTTTCCGTTTTGAATTTTCCTCAGAGTTCGGTATTTTGTTATTTTTCTTTTAGCAATTTAACAGACAACATACATATGATTGTGTGCCGCTGGTTTTTTAATTTTATAAACTGATGCAAATTATATTGATAAACGTACTACAAAGAAAATCATATTTAGAATTCTATTCAAACATGTATCATTTTGAACTTAAGTAAGGTGTTAGGTTTTGAAGGCCTCCTTCACTGTGAATTTGCGATTAAACACAGCTGCAATAAAAAATTAATTAATGATAGCTGGATTATAAATTGGTACACCAGCCAGGCGTTTCTTGTTAAATAAACTCATTCACAGCGCTTGACTCAAGACAGCTGGAACCCAAAATCAATTACGGAATTTATGAAACATTGAATTACAAAACTACAAAATGTTGCGTCAGATCTGCGTAGGGCCAGAAGTCGAAAAACATTACCTTTTGGAATCGTTTATAAGTTGACAGCATATGCGGGCTGACTAAGTTAGACCATCAGGGACGAAGCAAATGAAATTGATACTCCTCTGCGTTTTGTTTTTGTAGGCCTTTAAGAAATATTAATGAATTCACAATACACTTTTTTCCAAATTAAAATACAACCTTTTTTAAATTTAGAAATTATTAAGAAACTAAGGTTTCAACTCCCGCTGGCAAAGTGGACCTAATATCGGTTTTACTATTATTTTATGTCCTTTGTGGTTATATAGATCTGTATCTGTTTCGGTTCTTATACATACTTAGTTTTCAAATATTCGGCTTTGAGCGTTCCCCATGAAGGTTAATCCAGAATAGCACTACGGACGCATGAAATTAACAAAGCGTTATGTTCATTTTTTAGCTCATTTCAATTTTCAACTTTGTATTTTCAGAAACCATGTTATGTCAGGGGCTGGACTGCCCATAACCTGTAGCATTTGGAGATCAGAATGGACCATTTACCAATAAAGTGTTTATGGTTAAATGAATATTTAGTTCATTAATCTACTCACACTTAATTTGAAATTCCTGTAAACAATACTTCATATTATGTATTGTTCACTAGAAACTGATTGTATTGTTGATAATTAAGCTCAAGAACCACTGATGAAATTTTCAAAGGTGTTTTATTTGTATCATGGAATAAATTGCATTCATTAAACATCATATATAAAAATGGCCTCAAAGTTTTGAAAGCAGACCTATCTTTGTCCTGATGTTTGTATGGTTGAAATGTAATTATGTCTTGTTTCCAATATTTGAGTGCATTAAAAGCAGTCCCACCTTATTTTTTTCAAATACATGGCTACTTAAAGTGGTTGGGTCAGTTGGAATATATTTGAATCAAGCTGTATTGTTAAAAGCAAAGTACATCAGCTAAATCAATGACTTTTTCGTGACAAGGAATTTCACTCACCTAACCCAAAGGGCCAATACAATTCACCACTTTTCGTTGCATTATCACTTAAAATGTTTGTACCTTCAAATAGTTGTCTTGGTTCCTTAAGGAAACAGTTGTAACCAAACTTGACTACTACAACCATTCACACGTTTTTTGGTTGAAGACCTTAGTCCGATATTCATGTTATAAAACCTACAAAACCACTCTACCTAAATGGAGAACATAACCATAGAATCAACAAAAAAAAACAATAACCAATTTCTATAACAGGTTGATCTTTAAAAACTGAGTCAAGTGAAATTTTTTAATGTTTGATTGATCTATATGTCATGTCATTGACAGCCATCCATCATAAATCATTTCAACTCCTGTTTAAAACAAACAAAAGGAACTTCAGAAACATTCTGTACAACGCATATCTATTTTGTTGAAACTAGCTACGAGATATATAAAAAAAAATTTAAACCATGATTCGTTTTTGTTCAATCATTAATAAAAGTAAAATAGTGAAATAATAATTCACTTTTAGCAGCCAGTATAGTTCAATTTTGTCAAATAAGCTAAAAAAAACATCGATGATGAATTATTCATTTGCAAGTGAATAATTCGACCTCATTGAATCCGTATTCATGTGACCTTCAATTTAACCCCTTAGCTAGAGATGGATTACGCATGAATTATGCGTGTTCAGTTATTAAAAGGAACATTCCTTGTATCTAAAGATCTAAGAACACGCATTCATGTTGCTAGAAGTTGTGACATTCACATATCGTATCGGTCAACAAATTCATAATGACCATAAAACTAATGTAGTGTCGATTTCAGTCGTTCTTCTTCACAACCCTGTTGGAGCAAGAATTTGTTTAAGGAGCCCACTCCTGTAAGTAACGTCCGTATAGTGTGAACATGTTCATGAATGAGCTTGACATATTAACTAAGATATGTTATCGCAATTTGATGGGCGTGTGCCATTTCTGATAATGGCAATTTGACATTTCGAAAGTTGAAATACTCACGTTTGTCAAAGATTTGAGTTTGAAGTCATCCATTTGTGTCAGTATTGAGGAAAATGTCAAGATATTGGGCAGACCTTCTAGTTTCTGTAGTGTCCATTATCTCCATTTCACCTGGATACTACTGTGTAAAAATATAATAACAACAAATACCGATAAAGGTAAATTCAAAATTATTGTAAGTCCAGAAAAACTGACTAAACAGAACGCTCGACTAAATCAACCAATAGAACGACTGAAAACAAATGTGATATTTCTGACTTGGAAAATGCATTATTCCGAAGACTCAAACACATATTTTGTCGTAGTTGATGATCAATGAAATATAGTACAGTAACGTTAAACATCATAATATTAACACTTTCCCAATAAAGTACAAATTATATATAAATACGACAGTATACAAAATGAAAACAACTCTGCAAAAATGTTATGCGCCCAAAGCAATTATTTGCATCAGGGGCGCACAAAGATAAAACCCCAAAACCGGATGCACAAATATCGAGGCTCGTCAAGAGACAAAAAATGAAAACAACACGTTATAGATTTCATGAGTCAAAAGCGCTTCTCTGGATTTACCTTTATCAGGAACGGTCAAAGCCAAATACTTGAAAGCCAAGGATGCATAAGAACCAAAGCAACCGAAGAGCCATATGACCAAAAAGGACCAAAACAAATAGCCAAATCAAACAAATAAAAAGGAAATAATAGTACACAGACAAATAAAGGGAAAACTGCTAAAGTAAATTAAAACTAAGTGCCCAGTAGTCAGCACTTCTGTGTTGACATGAATATTCACTGATATTGTCATAATCATAAATTAAAGGTTAACAAAACTTTGAAGTTTTCGAAATATTAAGGATTTTCTACCCCATGAAAAGATAACATTTGACTTTGGCAAAACCTTTCGGAATGTTTGGTACTCAGTGCTTTTTAACTTCGTACTTTATTTGACCTTTTTAACTTTTTTTATTCGAGCGTCACTGATGAGTCTTTTGTAGACGAAACGGGCGTCTGATTACAAATTTTCAATCCTGGTATATATGATGAGTTTATGATACACAACTTCGGCACCTCGAATCTATAACTCATGACCGTCTTGTATTATTTGTGTAGTTGACCCTGAATATCTATTTCCGATGAACTTTTTGAGAAAAGGGAAGAGAGGTTCTTTGAAAAAAACCTGGCTTTTTTTTTTTTATTTGTTTAGACACAAATGACGTTTTATAAAGTCGGAATAGCAGCTTCATACTCTTGAATATCGTAGAATTGAGAAATGTATACTCGATACTTTTGTGCAGTTGCATGGTATGTTGCTGCTAGGATGAGGAGCATTTATAATTTAAAAATGTAATCATCTCGTTTGTCATTGACTCCGGTACTTGGATGACCGTTGACGTCAAATTTGAAATACTAGCATATGTCTAATTATGAGACCGCAGAAGCTGTGTCTGTGTTTTTTTTTTATCTATAGTTCGGGAGGTTAGATTAATCGGACCTAATCGGAAAATCAGAAAAGTTTGGATTGTTAATGGAGAGAACATCATCGATATATATTTATGTAAAATTAATTATCTAGCCTCTTTGATCTTCTTGATACTAGTGACGTAACTTGACCCTTTTCTCGAGTGAGGCATATGATTTGCAGCTAAGGGCTCAGGCCTCAGCATATATCATAGACCACGATGCTGATCATGATTGGGATTAATTGATTAAAGGTTGAAACTAAAGTTGTAAAAGAGTTTTCCTAATTCAAGGATACAAAGAGGCTAATTTTATAAAAGATTTATTTGTTGATTTTCGTTTGCCTAACGTTAAATGCTATTAACTATTTTATGCATAATCAGGATTAGAAAATCAAAGCATCGTCGATGTTGTGATCCAGCCATATTCATAGCTAGTCTGATATTCTTTCTGACCATACTTTTTTCAATATTTATTTCTCTTTTCATTTCCAATCTTACTGTGAAATGTCTATGCTATTGTCCGAAGGTAGGGAATTTCGCAATATTGATGCAACTATTGATATAAATATTGATATTTCAATTTTAGACTCTGTCAAATTTTTTTTTATAAATATTTGCAATTTAATGGCATTGACAAGAATGGGAAGGGAAATCGTCAAACAAGTAATATATCTTTTTATATGCCATTAATAATAATTGGCTTCATAATTTCCAGAAAGAGGCATTAAAAATCCGATTTCTCAACAACAAAAATAAAAACAAATAATAACTATTTTTTATCTAAATGGGTGTTCATTCTTCATTGAGAAAAAATACATTTCCTGTATTCAAATTATATGAACAAATACCTAATGCTGAGATATTTCCAATTACTGTTAAATAGTTATATAATGGGATATAAATTTAGAACAAACAAATAAATTTTATGGCAGAAAATGCTCAGGTAAGAGTTATGCAATTTTGTTTATTGTTTCAACCAAATTTCTGATAATTGTAACTTACTGATTAGAACTTGATTATTGACTTATGTGACAGATGATAATGACACTGTTTTTACAAGTGAAATAAAATTTGCTTGCATTTTGTATACATATGTTTTTCATTTTTTATCTTTTCATTGAAAATAACCCACATCTGATTAATCATTCAGCTAGCTAGCAAAATTAACAGAATATTTTAATGCTGTGTAGATCAAAATAAATAATACATTTGTAAGTATACTATTAAGGTCAAGAATGTGTGTATTCAGTTAGGTGTGTAATAAATAGTGTCTATTTAATTATGTAACAGGTCATAAGATATTAACTTTGGTGATTTAAGACTGGGGTTGTTTCCAATTAACACTTACACCTTTGAGTGTAATTATTTGAAAATCATGACAGTTGATAATCATAATTACTCTTACTTGCCTATGGAAAGAATTGGAGTAATACGGATGGTTGTTATGTACATGACGTCTTAGTTTATTACTTTGAATATGAAATTTAATAGACAGTAATAACAGAACATTCAGTATAATAAATTAAATAACACATATCTGAGAGGGTGATAGAGCAGATTGTTACCCCTCGAAAAGACATTGTCACCTTGACTATGCCTCAGTTGACAATGTAACAATCTGCTCTATCACCCTCTCAGCTATGTGTTATTTATATACTGTAAGTACCTTACTACTGAGCTACTAGACTGATGATACTATCTGGAACTAATGGCACCAGAAGAGGTATCTACCCAGTGATAGTAACAACATCTCTGCAACACTGAAGAGACATTTATGGTCGAAATGCAGATCTGGTGCAGTAAAACTTGTACCATTAATATTATAACATGAGAGATATATTCTACTGTAAGTACCTTACTACTGAGCTACTAGACTGGTGATACTATCTGGAACTAAAAGTGCACCAGAAGAGGTATTGACCCAGTGGTAGTAACAACTTCAAAATAGAACTAATTTTATACTGAAAGAGATTTGCATTTCAACCATTAATCTCTCTTCTGTGATACTCCATGTCAAAATGTTTGAAAATCCCAAATTTTATACAAATTTGGGAGAGTGCTTAGTTCACTTAAAAAGAGCTTTTTAAAAACTTCTTCCCATTATACTGGTACAACTACTACCAGTGGACTTCATAAAAATAAGAAGATGTGGTATGATTGAAAATGAAACAACTCTCCACCAGATATTTTTGTCTACCAGAAATATATTTAAAGAAGTTGATAAATGATGTTTATATATTTATTTATTTCACAGCATATCACAGAAACCATGACAACTAATAAAAAATGTAATTTAAACAATAAAAAAACAAAAGGTAAACAAAACTATAATTATATAATAAAAAAACATAAGTAAATATGGGTAATTCCTACAAAAGGAACACATAATGTAAAGTCATCAAGTATAATTATGGGACTACCCAATACACATGTAAAAGTATATATTAACAAAATGAGTAGAAGTCAAAACTACATTGTTAACAAGTTTTCATTGAAATTAAACAACTTGTACCAAATTTCTTGCAGGCAAATTTTTGCTGAAATGTTGCCAATGAATTATTTTCTATGTTTTTATAAAGTGCTCTTCTTTTCAATGGATCTGTCCTTAACATTCTTTTTTATACATAAAGATGATTAATCCAGAAAGAATTGGATTATGTCTGACAGTATGACCTATCTTACTAGCTATGGAATTATTTATATAAGGGTCTAGATGGGGGTCCTTCATTTCTGTATTCTAATCTTTTTTTGAGCATTTTTCTTTATCTTTAAAAATAATGCTTATTCTGTAAAATTCCTATGAAAATTATTTTACTATTAGATTTATTTGTTATTGCGTGATTTCTTTATTCTGTACATGGTTCATTTCCGTAATCAGTATTTTATTACCTAATTCTTTAATTTTTCACAGTTGTTTATACTTTTTGCACCCCATTACACTCTATTCATTATTTGTTTGACTCATTTTTCTCATTATTTTTTTGGTCATTATTCTCTATTCTGTAAACCCCATCCAGACCCTCTGATATAGTCCTTTTTTAAAGAAAATTGCAGGAACTAAGGAAATATCAAAACATCATAACATTTTTTAGATACAAAATAAAATTTGCTCATCTCAGTTCAGCAAAATCATAATAAAACACCTGCCATATTGATATGCATCTAATATGTACAATTAAAACTTTTGTTTGTAGGTTTACCAATTTCTGTGAGTAAATATTGATTTTTTACCCTCAGTCTGTAAATAAAGAACATGAATTTTGAATACAGTATGAAACATAAATCATCTATTTTTTTTGTTATGTTTAAAGTCAGAATCCATTAATTGAAAAAAATAAGGAACAAATTAATGTTCATTGATAATACAATATTTCTTAGCTGTTTTATTGCACATTTTTAATATTTGTGCACAAAAACAATAGTTTATTGGTGGACATCTTTTATTTAGACTTCAATAGTTCAATAAATAAAGCATACACTCTTAGCAAAAAGATGATACAGAGAAGAAAATTATAATTTTTGTTAAAGAGCTAATTTAACAATGAAAGAAAACATATTATTACATTACAGCACAAGAAAATAAACATGAGAGTTTTTCTTCACTGCTTATCTGACCAAAATAATGCAAAAAACATCATTATTTCAGAGTACAACAATTGAACATGAGATTCGAAAGCTAAATCTTTCAGGATAAACTACAAAGAGCTTAAACATCAAACTTTGATGAATCTACAATTCTACCACTCCTGAAATTGTATTAAGCTTAACAGATCCTCTCTAAATGGACCAATATATAAAATTTTGGGTCAACTTCTGCAGATGAGCCTTGCTGCATTAGTGTTAATCAAATTTTGTATACTTTTCACTTCCAGAAAAATTGTCATTGGATATTAAATATTTTTCATAATATACTTATATAGAAATACTTGATTTAAAAGTTGACTACTTTCAAAACATAATACCGGTATGTAATCTTATAATACTGTAACTAAGCATTCAGGTGCAACAATACCCCATAAAATCAGGTGACACTTTTATATATAAAGATGACCTCCAAAACCTACACCACATATAAAAAGTACAAATTAAGCTAGAGAATACCTCACAGAACATGGAAATCAAATGAAAATTTTCCAATACCAAGCAAATATGATCAAATTCCTGTCTTACAGAAGCATGGGAATATAAAGGTCTAAATTATATCTTGGATTGCAAATGATCAGTCATTTTTTTACAGAAACTTAATAAAGTATGTAATTTTTTTTATTAATATGAAAATTCTCATGCTGATCCATAAAGAATGGCAAATCAATAAGTAAGATTTTCAATAAGACAACTGTCACCTAGAGACCAAAGAAAGAGGATGTATACAACTATCATGACTATAGCATGCTCATTTGATCTTTGCATAGGTAAACATTTTAGATGATATTTTTTAAGTTCATACTGAGTCATGCTTATGTAGATATTTCTATTATTTTATCTGATGGTAAAACATATTTTTTTTTAAGTACAGAAAAATTTTTATCTAAAAAAAAAAAAAAAAACATTGTATTTTATCACAGTCTTTTTATATGTGCTTTCCTTTCAAGCAAGAGATAAGTAAGTTAACTAAACAAGATTGACATGGGGTATTGAAAATGATACATTTTATGTTTGATCCAGATTGAAAAATGAAAGAACATAAGATCAACATCTAAAACTAATCAAGCATAACTGAAGGAAAAATCAGAAATAAAAAAAATACAGAAAAAACTACTTTCACTTACAAAAACTAGGTCTCGGTCAGATAATTAAACATTTTAAAAAATACATAAGGAAATATATTGTACAAATACTGATAAACCAAGGCTTTCTCAATCTGGAATGGCATTTAACGGAATATGAAAAAATGTCAAATATTACTAGATTTATGGCATAAAATTATTGTTTATTGTATAAATTGTGAAAAAAAAATTTAATAAAGTTAAAGTTAGGCTTGTTTAAGGAATTTTTATCTTAAAAATCATCTTACAAACATTTCATTACAAATTTGAATAATAATATCATTGTGATAGTCAAATCTACTCTAAACCAAGACATTTACACCAGGGATTAATGAGTCCTTATTGGGAATGTGTATGTAGGAATTATTGGAACAATCCAATAGTTTTGGAATGCGGTACATTAAGATGATTGCAATGTTTCAATATATGGAAAAATGCCCCTGTGCATTGAATGCCATAATACAAAAAGTCATTTTTGAATAATATCATTTTTTGCTATACAAGATTTTTATCACATTAACTTTGATCACATATTTTAGATGACCGTAAGGTATATAGCCATCCATTCAACCCTACATTTACAGTCTTGTAAAACCAATCTGTTTAATTAATCATTAAATTTTACTTTTACAAAAGCACTTGCTTTTCCATTGAGAATGATTTGACTATTTTGGAAACACTCCTGATCTATCATCATTTGGAATAGGCTTCATAGTGTGCCCCTGGTGGTAACCTCATTAATCCCTTATCAATATATGGATTAATATATCGTTAATATATATATATATACACTCATTTAAAGGACTTTCAACATTTTACTTTTCAAATACTACACACAGTTTTTCACACATTTATAATATTCACAATATAATACATTTATGACTTCTTCTGTTCGGTAGTTCTTGGACTCCAAACAGTTCATGGTGTAAGACACATAGCTGGGTCATGAAGCCGTCATTAGGACAGATACAACGTTTTTCTCTGACAGACTTGATAGCTTCTCGGAATGTCATTCTTCGTTTCAACATTAAAAAGGCAATAATTATAGTAGCAGACCTACTAACACCTGACACACAGTGAACTAATACTTTACCTAAAAAATAAAGGAATTATGTAGTATTATTTTAATAGTCTACTAAATCTACAAGGACAATACTGTGACCTAACTTTTTTTGCTCTGTGTTGAAGGCCTCACTGTGACTTTGAGATGAAGAACAGCATTTCCTTTGCTTTTTGTGTGTTTTTACTGTGCATGTACTGATTTTGTGTCATAAGGATAAATTCACTCTATTGCATCCACAGTAAGATAAAGTTGTGTTTTTTACTGTGCATGTACTGATTTTGTGTCATAAGGATAAATTCACTCTATTGCATCCACAGTAAGGTAAAGTTGTGTTTTTTACTGTGCATGTACTGATTTTGTGTCATAAGGATAAATTCACTCTATTGCATCCACAGTAATGTAAAGTTGTGTTTTTTACTGTGCATGTACTGATTTTGTGTCATAAGGATAAATTCACTCTATTGCATCCACAGTAATGTAAAGTTGTGTTTTTACTGTGCATGTACTGACTGTGTCATAAGGATAAATTCACTCTATTGCATCCACAGTAAGATAAAGTTGTGTTTTTACTGTGCATGTACTGATTTTGTGTCATAAGGATAAATTCACTCTATTGCATCCACAGTAATATAAAGTTGTGTTTTTTACTGTGCATGTACTGATTTTGTGTCATAAGGATAAATTCACTCTATTGCATCCACAGTAATATAAAGTTGTGTTTTTGCTGTGCATGTACTGATTTTGTGTCATAAGGATAAATTCACTCTATTGCATCCACAGTAAGATAAAGTTGTGTTTTTTACTGTGCATGTACTGATTTTGTGTCATAAGGATAAATTCACTCTATTGCATCCACAGTAAGGTAAAGTTGTGTTTTTTACTGTGCATGTACTGATTTTGTGTCATAAGGATAAATTCACTCTATTGCATCCACAGTAAGGTAAAGTTGTGTTTTTTACTGTGCATGTACTGATTTTGTGTCATAAGGATAAATTCACTCTATTGCATCCACAGTAATGTAAAGTTGTGTTTTTTACTGTGCATGTACTGATTTTGTGTCATAAGGATAAATTCACTCTATTGCATCCACAGTAATATAAAGTTGTGTTTTTTACTGTGCATGTACTGATTTTGTGTCATAAGGATAAATTCACTCTATTGCATCCACAGTAATATAAAGTTGTGTTTTTTACTGTGCATGTACTGATTTTGTGTCATAAGGATAAATTCACTCTATTGCATCCACAGTAAGATAAAGTTGTGTTTTTTACTGTGCATGTACTGATTTTGTGTCATAAGGATAAATTCACTCTATTGCATCCACAGTAATATAAAGTTGTGTTTTTTACTGTGCATGTACTGATTTTGTGTCATAAGGATAAATTCACTCTATTGCATCCACAGTAATATAAAGTTGTGTTTTTTACTGTGCATGTACTGATTTTGTGTCATAAGGATAAATTCACTCTATTGCATCCACAGTAAGATAAAGTTGTGTTTTTTACTGTGCATGTACTGATTTTGTGTCATAAGGATAAATTCACTCTATTGCATCCACAGTAAGATAAAGTTGTGTTTTTTACTGTGCATGTACTGATTTTGTGTCATAAGGATAAATTCACTCTATTGCATCCACAGTAATATAAAGTTGTGTATTTTACTGTGCATGTACTGATTTTGTGTCATAAGGATAAATTCACTCTATTGCATCCACAGTAATATAAAGTTGTGTTTTTTACTGTGCATGTACTGATTTTGTGTCATAAGGATAAATTCACTCTATTGCATCCACAGTAATATAAAGTTGTGTTTTTTACTGTGCATGTACTGATTTTGTGTCATAAGGATAAATTCACTCTATTGCATCCACAGTAATATAAAGTTGTGTTTTTTACTGTGCATGTACTGATTTTGTGTCATAAGGATAAATTCACTCTATTGCATCCACAGTAATATAAAGTTGTGTTTTTTACTGTGCATGTACTGATTTTGTGTCATAAGGATAAATTCACTCTATTGCATCCACAGTAATATAAAGTTGTGTTTTTTACTGTGCATGTACTGATTTTGTGTCATAAGGATAAATTCACTCTATTGCATCCACAGTAATATAAAGTTGTGTTTTTTACTGTGCATGTACTGATTTTGTGTCATAAGGATAAATTCACTCTATTGCATCCACAGTAATATAAAGTTGTGTTTTTTACTGTGCATGTACTGATTTTGTGTCATAAGGATAAATTCACTCTATTGCATCCACAGTAATATAAAGTTGTGTTTTTTACTGTGCATGTACTGATTTTGTGTCATAAGGATAAATTCACTCTATTGCATCCACAGTAATATAAAGTTGTGTTTTTTACTGTGCATGTACTGATTTTGTGTCATAAGGATAAATTCACTCTATTGCATCCACAGTAATATAAAGTTGTGTTTTTTACTGTGCATGTACTGATTTTGTGTCATAAGGATAAATTCACTCTATTGCATCCACAGTAATATAAAGTTGTGTTTTTTACTGTGCATGTACTGATTTTGTGTCATAAGGATAAATTCACTCTATTGCATCCACAGTAAGGTAAAGTTGTGTTTTTTACTGTGCATGTACTGATTTTGTGTCATAAGGATAAATTCACTCTATTGCATCCACAGTAATATAAAGTTGTGTTTTTTACTGTGCATGTACTGATTTTGTGTCATAAGGATAAATTCACTCTATTGCATCCACAGTAATATAAAGTTGTGTTTTTTACTGTGCATGTACTGATTTTGTGTCATAAGGATAAATTCACTCTATTGCATCCACAGTAATATAAAGTTGTGTTTTTTACTGTGCATGTACTGATTTTGTGTCATAAGGATAAATTCACTCTATTGCATCCACAGTAATATAAAGTTGTGTTTTTTACTGTGCATGTACTGATTTTGTGTCATAAGGATAAATTCACTCTATTGCATCCACAGTAATATAAAGTTGTGTTTTTCCTATAACAATTAATATATTGGTCCTAAATACACATTAATAGTCTAATCTGGCAGAGAATTTCTGAGTAACACTTCTAATATACTGTGATAGTGTACTTTGCAATCTACCATTTATCTGTTTCCTCTTAAAAACAAAACCAATCTTTTACTTTTCTCGTTTCCCCGTAATAACAGATGTGGGCATATCAAATGGTCTGATTTTGAAGTTGCTTTTATTTTCTTCATTACAAACATTTAGTAAATAAACTGTTAACACAGAGATATGTTTCGCCTTTTTGTAATTTTGATAATGCAAATGTTGAAATTAAAATAGCAACACTTTAACATGTAAGTTTTGCAAATATTCAAAGTCAATGAACCATGACTGAAGTTACATGGCTAAACAATCTCCATGGAAATGAGATGTGCTAATACAACTGCATACAAATACCATTGACTTATCATAAGTAGTTCCCTTTAAACAAACCTAAACACAAACTAATACATGTAAACTAAACAAAATTTCAAAGTCAATAGACCATAACTGAGGGGGTAGGGCCAAATAATCTCCATGGTAATGAGATGAGCCAATGCTAATACAACTGCATACCAAATATCATTGACCTACCACTAGTGGTTCCCCATAAACTGACCTAATCACAAACTAATACATGAAAACTAAGCAAAAGTTTCAAAGTCAATAGACCATGACTGAGGGGCCAGGCCATATAATCTCAATGGAAATGAGATATGCCAACATTTATACAACTGCATACCAATTATCTTTAACTTACCACTAGTGGTTCCCCATAAACTGACCTAATCACAAACTAATACATTTAAAATAAGCAAAGTTTCAAAGTCAATAGACCATAACTGAGGGGGCGGGGCCAAATAATCTCCATGGTAATGAGATGTGCCAATGCTAATACAACTGCATACCAAATATCATTGACCTACCACTAGTGGTTCACCATAAACTAGACCTAATCACAAACTAATACATTGTTGACGCCGCTTCCGCCAACGCCGGAAACAGCATACCTATGTGTCGCTTTCTGACTCAGTCAAGGCGAGACAAAAACTGAAGTTGTTATAATTACCTCCCTTTTCCAGAGCTTGCTGTATAATATTTGCAGTAGGCCTGAAAAACTTTGATATATCAAATGACTCTGTGTCCGAGGCTTTAATACCATAAAATTTGATTCCCATGTCTTTGTAATACTTGGCATCTGTATTTACAAATATTGACCGTTGACCCTGAGCGCAATTAATTACATGTGTGATTCCAAGTTCTTTTAAGCTGTTTTTGTCCATGGCTATTTTCCTAAAAAACATATATAACTGACATGCATATAAAGTCAATACACTAAATTTTCACTGTAGAAATATTTTTCACTTCTGAGTACTGCATAAGTTTTCCACTTCTATAAATTTAAACAAGCATCTTTTACAATCAGAAGCTCATATGAGTAAATGTTTATAACAGTTTTTTTAAGAGTTCTTTTACTGCTTTGCCTATTATTTCTTATTTCGTAATTTACTTTTTACAACATTGTGACTTGGATGGAGTGTTGTCTCATTGGCACTCATACCACATCTTCTTATTTATATGTTTCCATTAATGTAGTAGTTGTTAAATAACTTTCATTTCTTGTTGTGGAGCCAAATTCCCACTGACTGACATATTTGATGGCATAGAGATCCATGCAAAGTTCTTACATCTTTAAACTATCACAAAAATACCAAACTCAGTCTCAATATTGGTTGGTGAATAAGCACAAAAGCAATTAACTTACCTAACATTTATGAATGCCATCTGATAAAAAAAAAGTTAGCATCGCATAAATATATACCTGTCTCCAAGGAATAATCCTGGATAGAAAGTTAGCATCGCATAAATATTTACCTGTCTCCAAGGAATAATCCTGGATAGAAAGTTAGTATTGCATAAATATTTACCTGTCTCCAAGGAATAATCCTGGATAGAAAGTTAGTATCGCATAAATATATACCTGTCTCCAAGGAATAATCCTGGATAGAAAGTTAGTATCGCATAAATATTTACCTGTCTCCAAGGAATAATCCCGGATAGAATGTTAGTATCGCATAGATATATACCTGTCTCCAAGGAATAATCCTGGATAGCATAAATATATACCTGTCTCCAAGGAATAATCCTGGATAGAAAGTTAGTATCGCATAAATATATACCTGTCTCCAAGGAATAATCCTGGATAGAAAGTAAGTATCGCATAAATATATACCTGTCTCCAAGGAATAATCCTGGATAGAAAAGTTAGTATCGCATAGACATGATAGATATATACCTGTCTCCAAGGAATAATCCTGGATAGAAAGTTAGCATCGCATAAATATTTACCTGTCTCCAAGGAATAATCCTGGATAGAAAGTTAGTATCGCATAAATATTTACCTGTCTCCAAGGAATAATCCTGGATAGAAAGTTAGTATCGCATAAATATTTACCTGTCTCCAAGGAATAATCCTGGATAGAAAGTTAGTATCGCATAAATATTTACCTGTCTCCAAGGAATAATCCTGGATAGAAAGTTAGTATCACATAAATATATACCTGTCTCCAAGGAATAATCCTGGATAGAAAGTTAGTATCCCATAAATATATACCTGTCTCCAAGGAATAATCCTGGATAGAAAATTAGTATCGCATAAATATATACCTGTCTCCAAGGAATAATCCCGGATAGACTTCATTATAATTATTTTCATTTCCTCCAGCAGTAGGTACAGCACACTTACTGCCCCTGTTTTGTGAGTGTGGATCCAACACATACTGCTTTGCCCAGTTTTGTAGATTCACTATTTTATATGTCATCAAGGTACATCAACCTGAAACCAAAAACAACAAAAAAATCATCATAATGTTATGGTGAAAATAAGGAAAGCTTGAAGTCTTCCATACATTTACTGAAAATATAAGTCATACAGATTCTAAGTAAACTGCACAAAGCTTTTGAATGAGGAGAGTTGAGAAAGATTATTCAACAGACTATGCAGCTATGAGCTACAATATGAACAATGTAGCTGTCCATTTTTCTTGGACAATCAAACTGAGGGAATACAATCTTAAGATTAAAGATAAGGGCCATGACAATGCATGATAGAAACTTATAAATAACTCATTATTTACATATCTGTGTACCTCAAGTTTTCTGTATCTCTATGACCTTTAAAACTATTAAATTACATCAGCTTTCGTAAAAAAACGAAATTAGCATGTCTTTGGTATAATATGACTATGAATACAATATGAGAGTTTCCCATCCTTCATGACCTTATCTAAATTATTCAATTTGGTAAAAAAAAAACTAACTATTTATTGAAATGATCTAAACTTTGTCAGTGGCATCAGAGATTTAATTTAAAATAATAGCATGCTTAAAGCCCATTTTAAAAAGTTATATCTATAAAATCACAGAACAATATATTTATGAAAAATATCTGTAATACTCTATCAGGTAATTAAATAATTTTTAGATTGTCATAAATGTTTTATTGCATTAAAATTGTACAATGTACTTAAAAGAAGAAAGTAAAAAAAAAGTATCAACCATCCCAACACAATGGCCACAACTCCCTAATTCAGTGAATTCTTTAAATTTTCAATAGATTAATGTCAATATTTGACTTTCCCTTTCAATAAAATCTTCATTTCAGAAAGATACATTTTTCAAACCATACTCATGATCATGATGATCGATATTCATTGTGATATTTGGAAAATTCTTAAAATCAAATAAAATAGAACAAAAAGCTTTATATTACATGTACGTGCAGCATGTCAGTGAAAAAGTAGTTTATACATAATATGGCCATTAAATGAGTTACCAATGGCTGGTATTTCACACACGTTTGACCAGCACTCTTATAAAGATCAAATTTAATTGATGTTCACAGCAGGTCTTTTGAACAAAATGTAGCGCATCTATTAAACTAAATTATAACATAATAGCTGAATATATATTAGATAGACACTTTTCTGTTATTGAAGACCATACATTCACCTTTAGATGTCTTTTCTTTTTTTGTGTTATTTCATATATTTGTTTATTATCAGTGATTATGCATCCTCATTTAATATATTTGTTTCTTATGTGTCATCATTTATTTAATATATTTGTTTATTATGTGTCATCATTTAATATATTTGTTTATTGTGTGTCATCATTTAATATATTTGTTTATACATCAGTTCAGAGATACGGTATTTAGTTGAATATGTCATGTGAATTCCATCACCACGTGACAAAAATGTAGGCATCGTCACTTCCAACACATGATGAGCAAACGAGTGAAAAAGTTTGATTCTATACTGCACAAACATTCAGGAAATTAAAATCTAATTAGATGGTCACCCATACATGTGACAGAGTTGTCAAGTCACAACTGGAGATTTGAGAATTGTCAGCTGGAGTTTGGGCCTCATAACTGGAGATTTTTAATCGACATATTTATCACCATTTTCAATGTTTATTTTGATGATAAAGCCACATATTTGCCCTTTAAGATGACAGTATTACTATTAATGTTTTCTCTCTGTATTGTTACTATGTGAAATATTTGTCAACAGGAAGCTGTACTTTTGTTTGTGATTTTTTTCCTTTCCTCATCTTTGTCTTTATTAGTGTGTTTCTCAGTTCCGTCATCCATTAATTATTTATGTGTTTCAAAGTGTTATTCCTTTGTTCTAGCTACTTTTAGTTTAGCCAGATTTAGCATACACTGTGTCAGTCTTTCTACGACAAGGGTGTTTTTTAACGACCTTGTCTACCCATGAGGGTCTTGCAGGGTTAGTCTTTCTGTAATTATGGGGGTTTTTTCACGACCTTGACTTGCTATAAAGCCCTCGCAGAGTCTTTCTGGGAGGTCAATACATATCTTATCAATTTCAATTTAAGCATTGAAAAGAACTACCTCTCAAATAATTTTCAAAATAATATTTTTTATTTGTCCTAAAACATTTAAAATCATTAAATTACCATCCTTATACACTAGGAAAACCAAACATCGAATTCGCCCGCTTACTACCGATAATGCCGAGCAAAACGCTAATATTATTGACTAGAGCTATTATTATTGACTAGATCGATTTTCTAGACATTCTGCACCTGTATTGATTTCGTATTTTAAATTAGCTGTCCGGCGCCATTTTCACTTTCCGTTCGGCAGATTTGACTTTTCCTTTAATCCCTCTGATACCATCAGATAACGACAGCCCTTTAACAGTCCGATTTAATTAAGAAGTAGCGCTCGCGATCGATATCGTAAACGTTGTTTTAAAGTTATTACAGTTATATATATATTTAATATATGTGTGGTATGTTCAACTAAATACAAGTACCATCAATGCAATTTCAGTGAAAATTTATCGCGGAAAATTATCGAGAGTCACATAAATTTATTTTTCTTAATATTCGAAATCACCTCATTTCAACCTCATTCAGAGCTTAGTTGTATTCACAAGCCGACCTACATGAGTATAATTCACATCACAGGAAACCGCATATTAGTAGGAGTGGCTATTTGTCAATTTCAATGACAAAGTAATATTTCATATAAGCATATTATGTCTAAATAGTTGATTGATTTAATAATAATCAAAAGATTCGTATTTCTGAAATCATAACTTCAACCATATATTTTAAATTTATGAAATTCAATACAAGTACTTATTATCATTATTTATTATAACTATATCATGTTTTTCCATTACTATATAGGTAGGGCCTACACTTGTAGGTATGTGCACTCTTAACAGGCACGCGATTTTATTCTATGATTCATACTTTTTATAGTTATGACATGAATTAATTAACAACCTATATTTTCTTGTTAAAGTGCTTCAAATTTTCGAGTTAATTCTTGGAGAATTTTGGGAGTATTCCCTCCGACTTTCGCGTAAATCCGCTACCTTTTGTTTATTGCATATCTCTCTCATCAGTGTCACACCAGTTAATTGCCCTAATACTTTCTATCTATGACGGCACGCGACTATCAGGGTATTTGAAAGTTCTTGCGTAATTTAACAATTGTATTTCCTGTCTATTTATAATCCGGTTGTATGTTGTAAACAGAATGCGGTCTTTGATTTCTACAATGCGATAAATATTTATTACAAAAAAAATAATCTTGATATTAACCTCGTTTTTTTTCTCACCGGGAAAATGATATTTTATTTACGAAAAGGCCTTTAAGGGTCATACCTGCGTATATACGGACACTGAAAAAATGTGGCGATTTTAAAGAAAATTATGACTCAAACTTTTGCAAATGCAAATTATACCATGCATTTTGTTTAAGTCAACGGCAATTTTTTACTACGATTGGTTGGCATTACTCTATAATATTTAAACCATTTCGGAGAAAATACTTCCATAGCTAAATCAACCTTGGTACACGAACACGCGTGACATATTTGTCAATGTCATGTGATATTCTGTATATTTATTGAATGAATAAATGTGTGTTAACTCCGTGCGATCTTTTCTGACCTAATTAATTTTAAATTAAAATTTGCTCTTTCTTGTGACTAGGTGAAAGATATAACATATGTATAACACCATGGTCATAGGTATGGCAGCAGTCGTGCTTTAATGGTGCTGCATTGACTTGTCGTTGCATAGTATTAATTTACGCACAATGCATGTAAACTTGTGTTTTATTTTGGACAGCGGTCTTAAAAGAAATAATTTGCCTCAGCTTTATTCTCTTTTAATGTGGAACGACAATTCCACGATTTACACGAAGTTAATTTTAGATTTTTTATTTGTTCCCCAATGTGTATTAATATTTTAGATTGCACTAGCACATAAAAATACAGCAGCGATCAGTGGTCAATTGTATAACTAAACATTCTGTGATTAAATTTATCTTGTATGCGCAAAGAGAGTAACTCGGGATGTTACATCACATAAAATTTATTTAACGAAATACAAATTGATTTTTAAAAGACATTTAATGAAACTGTCATAGACGTAATTTACATCTAAGTGATCAACAGATGTAGCTTGACCTTGAACTTGACTTTTGCTCACTTTATATTGAACGCTAAAATTAGCTGACATCAATTTTATCCTCTGTGCACGAGAATTTCATTCGGCGGCAAAAATCATGTAACAGTAAACATAGGTGACCTTACTGAATGACCGTGGAAAATCCAGTCAGTGTTAAATTCGCTGTGTAATAATCGAGGCTCTTGAAGGTCCATTTGCAATTAATTTACGAGAGTCTTAATTATAATCCTTTTCCAAATACATGAAATACGTCTTCTTTAACTATTTCTATTTTATTAGTCAACTCAATGACGTATGTTAGATATATACGTCCATGGTCAACAATATTCATTAGAGGTTAATGGAAATACGGTGCATGTCGTGTAGTAGGGCGTTGGTACAGATCCTCAGTGAATATGTGTAGATCGTAAAATTATGTCCACTTATTATTTTAACGTATCAATGTCTAAAAGTTACAAAAGTCGAGTGTGCGAGTTGCGAAGGCAGAGTTGCAAGTTAGTGAGCTATCGGGGACTAGGATGCAATTTGAAAAAAGGCAGGAGCTAATTGGCAAAAGGCAGAACAGAGGTTACAACTAAAAAAATGCAGGACATTTATTTTATTATAGCCCCCTAAAAGAAAACATATCAAGTGGTAGCCCTTCCGAAGTCGAGTTGCGAGTTACAAAACATAACGTTTCTCTAATTTCTTAATTTCTAATATTTAAACAGTCGTCAGAATTTTCAGTTTTACTTAGATTTGATAAACAAAGCATGCATGTACCTAAACTTTATGCATAGCATGAGGATGGGTACCGTATTTTGATTGCAGGATTTGAAAGAGTTGTTTGATACTTGTCTATACTAGCTTTTGACCATAAACAAGCTACTTCTGTCCAAGTTTGATACAAATCTATATTTTAAGAAAGTTATTAAAATTTTAAATACTTTAACCACAGCATGAATGTAATGTTACGTTGCAGAAAAACTAAGTCCATTTATGAGTTAAATACGGATAAACAGGATTCTTTTAAAAAATTATTTCTAGCTACTATCTTATGATTATAAACAAGCTTCTGTCCAAGTTTTAGAAATCCAGAATAGTTTAAGAAAGTTATTAAAATTTCAAAACTTAAACCACACTGACAGAGTGAATATTTGTGGACTCCGACGAATGAATGTATAGGATCGCTATGTCTCGCCTTTTGACAACAGTCAAATACTCGACTTTGACGGTAAAATGATCTACTAATCGATTGTCATCAGTATTTTTCATTATGAATTTTATATAGATATAAGAAGATGTGGTATGAGTGCCAATGAGACAACTCTCCATCCTAGTCAAAATTTATAAATGTAAACCATTATAGGTCAAAGCACGGTCTTCAACACGGAGCCTAGTTACATATTTTGGTCGTCTTTCTCTGGTCAAGGTTTGGTTTATTTTCATTGAACTTTTAAAATCTATTTCAACGAAAACGCATGTATTTTCTTATTTTTTTTACTGAAAATTCTTCTCCGGTCACAAATCAGCATGCAATATTTGCCACTGCACGTTCAGAAAGCAATAATCAGTTAATCTTACCTCCTCTTATATTGCAGTATTATAATAAATTTAAACATAATATCGAATTAATATTAGCAGAAATAAACACGCCTTGTCAATCTCCTATTACTTCAAATTTTCGAGACAAAGAAAACGTATTACAAGTTTAGTTTATTGAATAATGCCGTTATAAATATTGTAATGATCTACAATTACCCCTTTTTTATATTTCAAGAGTTTGTGTGAGATAATTTGCACATTACTTATATCAACGTATCATATGTTGCAGTAAATGGTATTGGTCAGTTACATAGTAATGTTTGATCTATGAGCTTGGTAAATTATACGCACATGTCATTGTGGACGAGTCAACATGCATATAGTCCGAGATTACTCTGACGTCCAACGGCTGTTTGCCAGACAAGCTGGGGCCGTGGGACGTCAGAGCTCGTCCCATATCAAAAAGTGGATATTTCCCCGTCCAAAATAGATGCGCTGCTTCGTTGCTTCTTGAGCCGACTGATGGCCTTGGAATTATATAAATCGGGCATCAATTTGTTCATTTTTCATTTATCTCTTCATTTATGTAAGTTTCACCTACCTGCCACCCTTTATTTTTCCATATTTAGACAGTTTTCACAGTGACCCGTCGATTTCTGCATTTTAACTTTCATTTTCAAATGGACGTAAAGTTACGAGAGACTTCGCGGCCTCGAGACTGAAGTATGCAAATTTTTATGCTAATTTCGGCAATAAACTTTTAGTAGTAACCATGATTACAATCGGAATACCCTCGGTCATTCAGTTTATTTGCATCTTAAATGAACGAGGTGTTAGATTATGTATTCATATTGACCCAGGGTCATATGCATAAATCAGCTTCCACAATGCAGAGCGGCTTACTTTTTCTCGTTGTCACGTGACAATTTTTCAAAATGAAAGTTAAAACACAGAAATCGATGGGTCACTGTGAAAACTGTCTAAATATGGAAAAATAAAGGGTGGCAGGTAGGTGAAACTTACATAAATGAAGAGATAAATGAAAATGAACAAATTGATGACCGATATATAATTCCAAGGCCGTCAGTCGGCTCAAGAAGCAACGAAGCAGCGCATCTATTTTGGACGGGAAATATCCACTTTTGATATGGGACGAGCTCTGACGTCCCACGGCCCCAGCTTGTCTGACAAACAGCCGTTGGACGTCAGAGTAATCTCGACTACATGCATATTGTGCATACGTGATGGTTTGAGTGTATTTCTTTCGTTTAAGCACATGACAGTTGTTTCAGAGGTTATACGTCGGTTGGACTTGTTCTGGTCTAACCTTTTCAGCATGATAATATTTCATTTTATTTCAAATTGTTGTCTTATCGGTCAATGTTTACAAACTCCTGATTGAGGATGTGTATTCGAAAGTTGACTTTGCGCATGTGTTAAAATTGAAGAAAATTTTCAGAGGCTCGGAATGGGAAAATTTATCCTGATATTGTATTTTGTGAGTTTTCAATGAAATAAAGTTTATTTGTGATTTATTTAACGGAAGTTAAATCATTTTGATAGTTTAAAGAAGTAATTGTGTCTAGGGATGAAAATACGAGATTCTAATTGTTATCTAAGAGGGGTACGTCTAAACACTGCCCAGGACCTCCTGAGTGCACTCAGGACTTAAACGTGCACCCAGGACTCTTTATAGTTATCGTATGTGCACACATGACGGATATAAGTATTCGTTGCATTCTGTTTATTTTAGTGGTAAACTTTGGTAGATTTTGAAAACAAACTTCGAGAGATATTTATTATTTTTATAAGATAATGGCAAGTGTCATTGATTACACAACTACTCAGCCTTGATTATCCAATCAACAAAATTGATTGGATTATCCTAATTGCTTATGAATATCATGTTATTAGTATAGTGTTTTGAATAAAATTGAATTAAACATTTAACTTGTTTCGAATTGTTTCATGTTACATGTATTAAATTTACTTTATGCGTAGTGCATTTTTACGATTATGGAGAAAATAAAAACTCCCTTTCAATGCATTTTAATACAGTTTCTCTTATGACCGTGACCTGTTATATATTTCTTGCATGAAGACATATTTCTCGTATCACACTGCTCGAGTGTGATACAAAAACTCAATTTTGAGTATTAGAAAATACCTAAATATGATAAATGACAGAAACTGAGAGGAAAACGGAGATAAATTAATATTTCAGAATTTATTTAAATTCATCCAAGGCTTGCAATACTGGACAAGTACAATTTCAATAAGAAATAAAATCTTACTATATGATTGATTGATTGTTGGTTGCTAAACGTCCAGTGGCAAATATTTCATGCATATTCAGGACGAGAACAAATTAACAATAAATACAAAAGGGTAGGTTCTGTAATAGGGCGTCCGGGATTAAGGTTGGAGAAATTTAGACTGCCACGGAAATGAGGGTATACTGAGAGGGACAGAAATTTAGCCTTGCAACAGGTCACCTACGGACCCCCAAAGAGTTGTTGCAGGGTTCTTAGCGTGCAAAGAGCGTGGCACTCTCTTTACACGAGGCATCGGATTTAACGTCCCCATTCTGACCGGACGTGGCTGCAAATTTGTACATCCCGCACAGCCAAACAGACGCCCACTTTAGCAAGCATTTTACTGCCGGTCGGAGGAAGACCAATGGTGACCATACTTCTACAGTCACCCTTGGGGCTCTTACTATATGAGATTTGATCATATGAAAATCGTATTTTGATAAGTACAGCAAGTTCAAGAAATGTATTACTGGACAAGAATGAGTTTTTTTTTTTTTTTTTGCATAAACAGTCTAAGATTTAGATCTTTGAACACAAAATTTCTATTGAAATTGGTAGATGGCAAAATAATCAGAGAGAAAATTTTATTTGTACTTATGTAATTCGGTGGTATTGGCGTCAAGTTTCATTATGTTTTAGAATATTCGGCAATAGACAAAAGTAGACAAACGCTGTTAAAACGGGTTTTGATCCCCAAGGACGCCACATTTGGCAATAAACTTTATCGATATGTTTTAACGTTTTCAAATGAAATTAATTGAATGGAAAATTTCCGACTTTGTGAAGATTTCTCAATTGGCTTCAATAATTACAAACAAAACGAAAGGTTTATTTAACATTTTGCAATTCAGTATGTTTATCATCTTTCAAAAGAAAATATTTTTGTTTGCCAAGTTTACTTGTATGTGTTTATTACCATCACTAATCACAGTGACACTCCTAATTATTAAAGATCAAACGACCTAATCAACATGATAATTGGTATTGAATGTGACCATCGGTCATGCATATCCCAAAATACGGCGCGTGCCGATAAAAACTTAAGTAAATTCTCAAATATTGTATTGATTTTATGAAAACAAAATTATCAGATCAAAATTAAATTATCTATCGAATGCATACCCTTAACGCACACTAAAACATCTATTACATGTCCTGAGTGCACTTTTTATGTGCTGAGTGCACTCAGGAGGTCCTGAGCGGTTTTAGACGCACCGATCTAAGAGATGGTGAATTCGCGCCACTCTTAGCTGTAGCTATGGGGACACTATGGGGATAGCTAAACTTTAGCAATTGGTACAACTACATAGCTGAGGTATAAAAACAAGGTAATGAAATGTGCCAATGCGAATACAACTGCATACCAAATATCATTGACCTACCACTAGTGGTTAACCATAATTTAGACCTAATCACAAACTAATACATGTAAACTAAACAAAATTTCAAAGTAAATAGACCATAACTGAGCGGGGCAGGGCCAAATAATCTCCATGGTAATGAGATGTGCCAATGCTAATACAACTGCATACCAAATATCATTGACCTACCACTAGTGGTTCCCCATAAACTGACCTAATCGCAAACTAATACATGAAAACTAAGTAAAAGTTTCAGTCAATAGACCATAACTGAGGGGGCGGGGCCAAATAATCTCCATGGTAATGAGATATGCCAATGATAATACAACTGCATACCAAATATTATTGACCTACCACTAGTGGTTCCCAATAAACTGACCTAATCACAAACTAATACATGAAAACTAAGCAAAAGTTTCAAAGTCAATAGACCATAACCGAGGGGCCGGGCCATATAATCTCCATGGAAATGAGATATGCCAACACTTATACAACTGCATACATGTACCAATTATATTTAACTTACCACTAGTGGTTCCCCATAAACTGACCTAATTACAAACAAATACATTTAACATGTTTAAAATAAGCAAAGTTTCAAAGTCAATAGACCATAACCATGATAACTGAGGGGGCAGGGCCAAATAATCTCCATGGTAATGAAATGTGCCAATGCGAATACAACTGCATACCAAATATCATTGACCTACCACTAGTGGTTAACCATAAACTAGACCTAATCACAAACTAATACATTGTTGACGCTGCCGCCGCCGCCGACACCAGAAACAGCATACCTATGTCTCGCTCTCCGTAAAAGTCAAGGCGAGACAAAAACTGAAGTTGTTATAATTACCTCCCTTTTCCAGAGCTTGCTGTATAATATTTGCAGTAGGCCTGAAAAACTTTGATATATCAAATGACTCTGTGTCCGAGGCTTTAATACCATAAAATTTGATTCCCATGTCTTTGTAATACTTGGCATCTGTATTTACAAATATTGACCGTTGACCCTGAGCGCAATTAATTACATGTGTGATTCCAAGTTCTTTTAAGCTGTTTTTGTCCATGGCTATTTTCCTAAAAAAAATATATAACTGACATGCATATAAAGTCAATACAGCATTGTACAGTAAATTTTCACTGTAGAAATATTTTTCACTTCTGAGTACTGCATAAGTTTTCCACTTCTTTAAATTTAAACAAGCATCTTTTACAATCAGAAGCTCATATGAGTAAATGTTTATAACAGTTTTTTTAAGAGTTCTTTTCCTGCTTTGCCTATTATTTCTTATTTCGTAATTTACTTTTTACACATTAAGACTTGGATGGAGAGTTGTCTCATTGGCACTCATACCACATCTTCTTATTTATATATAAAATATCATTCTGGTTTCCATTGATGTAGTATTTGTTAAATAACTTTCATTTCTTGTTGTGGAGCATTCACTACAAACCAGTAAAAGTCTGAAATGGCCTATATTTGTACTCGACTGAACTGATTTTTACTCGACCAGTCTGAATTGGTCTGAAATTTACTTGATATTACTCGACTGTAGTCTGAACCATACTAAACAGTCATAACTTGTACACGACCCTTACTCGACCAGTACTTGACCGTTTTATACGAGTCTGAACCATGCTTGACACAGTCTTAACCATTCTCGACCAAGTCTGAACCATGCTGGACCTAGTCTGAACCATACTCGACCTAGTCTGAACCATACTCGACCAAGTCTTAACCAACCTAAACCTATTTTTTGTATCTATCTATTGTATTTCATCAATTTAGGAACTGTTATACATACATACATATATATAAAATGTATATCACATTTAAAATTAAAATAAAACAAGGTGATCAAATTTCTGGTTGGATTAAAAAAATATCATGTAATAAATTAAGCTTAAGTTCGTTAAATGAATTTTTATATCGGTACGTCTAAAAAACCCTCAGGACCTCCTGAGTGCACTCAGAACATAAAAGTGCACTCAGGACATGTGATAGATGTTTTAGTGTGTGTTAAGGGTATGCATTTGATAGATAATTTAACTTTTGATCTGATTATTTTTGTTTTCATAAAATAAATTCAATATTTGAGAAGTTATTTAAGTTTTTATCGGCATGCGCCGTTTTTCTGGATATGCATGACCGATGATCATATTCAATACCAATTATCATGTTGATTAGGTCGTTTGATCTTTAATAATTAGGAGTGTCACTGTGATTAGTGATGGTAGTAAACACATACAAGTAAACTTGGCAAACAAAAAAGGTTTCCTTTGAAAAATAATAACCATAATGTTTTTGCAAAAATATTAAATAAACTTTTCGTTTTGTTTGTAATTATTGAAGCCAATTGAGAAAAATCTTCACAGTCGGGAAATTTTCCATTCAATTTATTTCATTTGAAAATGTTAAAAAAATATCGATAAAATTCATTGCAAAATGTGGCGTCCTTGGGGATCAAAACCCGGTTTTAACAGCGTTTGTCTACTTTTGTCTATTGCCGAACATTCTAAAACATAATGAAACTCATCGCCAATATCACCGGAATTACATAAAGTACAAATAAAATTTTCTCTCTGACTATTTTGCCATCTACCAATTTCAATAGAAATTTTTGTGTTCAAAGTTCTAAATCTACAAAAAGAATCACTATTTTTTTCATATAGAATATCAAAGTAGGCTTCGCAAGTTAGACTGTTTTTGCATAGTCTTTAATTGTTTCCCCCCCTAAATTTCTTGTAACCGCTGATAGTGATGAACATTATTAATAGACAGCTTACATATGCAAATTTTATTTAAAAAAATATTTTGCCATTAAACTCATTCTTGTCCAGTAATACATTTCTTGAACTTGCTGTACTTATCAAAATACGATTTTCATATGATCAAATCTCATATAGTAAGATTTTATTTCTTATTAAAATTGTTCTTGTCCAGTATTACAAGCCTTGAATGAATTTAAATAAATTCTGAAATATTAATCTATCTCCATTTTCGTCTCAGCTTCTGTCATTAATCATATTTAGGTATTTTTCTAATAATCAAAATAAAGTTTTTGTATCACAGTCCATTCAGTGGGATACGAGAAATATGTCTTCATGCAAGAAATATATAACAGGTCACGATCATAAAAAAAACTGTATTAAAATGCATTGAAAGGGAGTTTTTTACTTTTTTCGTCATAATCGTAAAAATGCACTACGCATAAAGTAAATCTAATACATGTAACATGAAACAATTCCGAAACAACTTAAATGTATAATTCAATTTTATTCAAAACACTGTTCTAATAACATGATATTCATAAGCAATTAGGATAATCATATCAATTTTGTTGATTGGATAATTCACGGCTGAGTAGTTGTGTAATCAATGACACGTGCCCTCATAATTTTATAAAAATAATAAATATCTCTCGAAGTTCATTTTCAAAATCTACCAAAATTTACCACTAAAATAAATAGTGTGCAATGAATACATATATCTGTCCTGTGTGCATATACCATAACTATAAAGAGTCCTGGGTGCACTTTTAAAGTCCTGAGCAGTGTTTAGACGTACCGTTTTTATATACATGATATCATGTTCACACTGATTTATGCACATCAAAAATACTAGAACTTTCAACCATTATTTAAATATCTTAAATGTTATTCAAATTTTTTATCAAAATATATATAAAATAGTATATATAGCAACTTAATAAATGTTAATATTGACACCTTTGTTTTGTAAAACCAAAAATTTAATACAATAATAATAATAAAACTTTCATAGCAATCATTGATAACCTTTTAAAAGGAAATGTATTCCAAAGTTGCAGTAGAAATTTATTTTAATTAAATTTAAATATGTTTTGTCAAAATTAAAGACATGGCATACATGAAGCACTTTAATAAGGTTTAATGGTTTAATTACCTCAGTACAGGTGTGTTTTACAGGTAAAAGAAAACCTTATTTTTCCTAAACTTGTGTATTACTTATCTAGTGAATTCAAAAGGCCTTGTTATTTAAGTTTAACAGGATGTTGTAATTTTCAATGGATGTTATTTAAAATTTGTTACTCTCTGACCAGGTGTGATCTTTTTAATCAGTGTTCCCCAAGCAGGATGTATTACTTTATAGTTGACCCCTAATCAGAAGAAAATTTTTATTCATTTCTTAATTTTTTATCCCTTTTTAAAATACATATATATCCCAAATTATAAATAGGAAAAGTAATTTTGTTGGCTTTTGTTACCTCATTAAAAAGATAGTTATATAACTATTGTATGTAACCATGAAACCTAAGTTCAGAAAGTCACAGGACAGAAAGTCACAAATTTGACAAGGATAAAAAGTCACATATAATTTGTATATGTGACTTTTTATCCTTGTCAATTTTGTTTTCTTAACAATTATTTGATCATTATTGATGTTGTTTCAAGAAAAATACAAAATGTTTTTAAAAATAAGTGTTTTATTGTTCAAAGAAAAATAATCTCAAAACTGAATTGTGACTTTTTGTCCTGTGACTTTCTGTCCTCCATTCATTTTTATTTAGGATTATAGGAAAATCAAGTTTTGTTTAAAAAAAAAAACACATGCCAAACAAAAAGCACCTTATTTTTAATAAGGTTTTATTACCCTCAGTATAGGTCATGTAGGTGTGGTTTTCAGGTAAAAAAAAGTCTTTTATTTAACAAGACTTAGACTTTAAAATAAGATAATTTAACTATCTTGATTTGACAAATCTAAGAGAATCATGTATTCTTAAAGGATGTAAAAATCTGTTTTTATATATATCTTTATTTAATTGTGGCTGTTGTCATGTCAGTTAAAAAGAAAGTTATTTTAACAATCAAAATTATAAAGAAGAGGTTATTTGGTCAAGTATGGTTCAGACTGGTTGAGTACTGTTCAGACCTTTTGTCGAGTATGGTTCAGACTGAAAAAATAGGTCGAGAGCTGGTCAAGTATTGTCGAGTACAGGTCAAGACTGGGTTAAGACTGTTTCAGACTGGTCGAGTAATAGCTGAGACTATTTTCAATAGCAAAGATAAGGGTCAAGTACAAATCAGTACAGTCGAGTATGGTTAAGACTGGGTCGAGTAATATTAAGTAAAAATCAGACCAATTCAGACTGGTCGAGTAAAAATCAGTACAGTCCAGTACAGATTTAGGCCATTTCAGACTTTTACTGGTTTGTAGTAATTTGGAAAGCCTCATTGTGAAACTAAATCCCCACTGACTGAATTATTTGATGGCATAGAGATCCATGCAAAGTTCTTACATCTTTAAACTATCACAAAAATACCAAACTCAGTCTCAATATTGGTTGGTGAATAAGCACAAAAGTAATTTACTTACCTTACATTTATGAATGCCATCTGATACAAAAAAGTTAGCATCGCATAAATATATACCTGTCTCCAAGGAATAATCCCGGATAGAAAGTTAGTACCGCATAAATATTTACCTGTCTCCAAGGAATAATCCCGAATAAAAGTTAGTATTGCATAAATATTTACCTGTCTCCAAGGAATAATCCAGGATAGAAAGTATAGTATCGCGGATAAATATTTACCTGTCTCCAATGAATAATCCCCGGATAGAAAGTTAGTATCGCATAAATATTTACCTGTCTCCAAGGAATAATCCTGGATAGAAAGTTAGTATCACATAAATATATACCTGTCTCCAAGGAATAATCCTGGATAGAAAGTTAGTATCACATAAATATTTACCTGTCTCCAAGGAATAATCCCGGATAGAAAGTTAGTATCGCATAAATATTTACCTGTCTCCAAGGAATAATCCTGGATAGAAAGTTAATATCACATAAATATTTACCTGTCTCCAAGGAATAATCCTGGATAGAAAGTTAGTATCGTATAAATATATACCAGTCTCCAAGGAATAATCCTGGATAGTAAATATTTACATGTCTCAAGGAATAATCCTGGATAGAAAGTTAGTACACATAAATATTTACCTGTCTCCAAGGAATAATCCCGGATAGAAAGTATCATATAAATATTTACCTGTCTCCAAGGAATAATCCTGGATAGAAAGTAAGAAGCTACCATTTGATTCTTTAGGGGAATGTATTTAAAAAAAATTTTTGCAAAGTTGTCTGTCCAGCAAATATTTTTACTCATAACTCCTGTCCTGCATTTTTCCAATTTTCATCCTTGCGTGAAAGAACTTGTGAACACAACCGTAGAATTGTACACAAAATAGGTGTGCATTGCCCGTCAATAAGGACAATCGATCATGCTTACATTTAAACCTTTCATCATACCAGGGTATTGGCAGATATTACTTTGTTGTAACATTCTAATCATTCTGTTAATTCAATCTAATTTGAAAGCGGAAATATTTTCACTGCATTTAATAAAAGAAGTTTAAGTTTTTTGTACAGGTTCAATAATATTACGATAGCCGACATAATTGACATGTATGCATGGCACATTTGCCACTGAACATATATAAAACAAATATCATTTAATCAAAAACAAATTTTGAAGATATTAAGCGATTAATTATATGAGGGCAAGATATAAGTTATAATGTCTATACTAGGGTAAAGCTCTCGGTCACAAAGAAAACATTACAATGGCAAACAAGACTGTATGTGATTTTGGGCTAGAAAAAAATTGAACTTAAGATAAGTTATAGAAGAGAACAATGGTTATGGATTTTCTTTTCCCATGTGATAACCAATGACAATAGTAGATGCACTTGGGCAAATATCAAACTCGCCCGACTATGAAAGAAATATTTGCCACTGGATATTTTAAGCAAACAACAATATAATTATATTTAAAGTATAAATTCCGTGTAATAAAATCTCTGCATTTGGCTTTCGACACATACAAACAAAACAAAAACACTTTATTTACCACGAATTCATATTTCAATGCACTTTTAAACTTGTTATAAAGACAAACAACCAAAGATAAATGGGGTCGTTCAGTCGAGGATTAGTGGTCGTTAAAGAGTCGGAAAAGAAATCAGAATTCATATCAGGTATTAATACATCTCCATTGATCGGTATCACTCGCATATTTCCTCAGTGCACATACTCATTTCACGCCACAGGTCAAGTCGTTACATTTTAAAATGTTTATTAAAAATCGTAATGTTGAATGATTGGCAGACAAACATTCCGTAGCTTTCAAAAATACGTTTCATTTTAATGATTATTTTTCCTGGTCCTAAATATTTATTCTCAATCTTTCCCCACAGGCTTAGAGTTTAATAATACATGCCGATCAATACACGCTAATCTCATTTTAACCCTTGAACTAGTTCACTTAATTGTAATCTCTTCCCGCCATTCAAAGGCTCGTTGTAAACTGATCATAGGCGGAACCAGTGGGTGGGGAAAGTTTGGAATTACTGAAGCATGACTGAGCCCCCTTTATGTCAGTCAGCCCCACACCTTATGAAAAATTCTGGATCCGCCACTGCCGATGTCCAACACATTTATTTTGCAGCGTTAACGATTTCCACATTTGAAATGATATACATGATTTTAAATCTTAATTAAAAAAAATTTCTTACACCAATTCTGTAATAAATCGAACTAATTTAGCTGTATACTAAAATTAATTATCATCATGTGTAACAACAGTTTAAAACATAAATGTAATCCTGAAAAATCCTACCCTTCACCCCTGAATATCAAATTAATGGTCCCCTTAGATAAATAGGATCATCGAAATTTAGACTGTTATTGCATGATAGTATATCACTAATATATGTGGGAGATTGGTTATTCTCTTTGGAAAATATGAACTGGTTGTAATAACAATGTTAATTAAATGTCTGACAAAAACACTGGAATATAACAAATAGACTGGTACATGTATGTGAACCATAAGCCCCCCTTTCCTCCTTTATTCTAGCAATCTAAAACATAAATTAGATATCACGAGTCTGTCGTGTGTACATACCAAAAGTACGCACCTGCAATCATGAACATTTCAATTTAATAAGTACCCTTTAAATCTGCTTTACCGTATTGTCAATCCTTAATATGTCAATCAATGTATTACTCCGTTATTGATTGACATTTAGATCAATATTACGTCTCGCCTACTGATAAAGGTATCCTTTGATGGTAATAAAGTTACAGTTGATTGACAAGTGGCAATAAGTGATAAATCGTTCATGTGTGCAGATGAACCCAAACGAGTTCAATTGATGGGGAATGTCAATTTCATAGATTGATTAAAGGAAATTCAAAAAGGTATTTACCATCTAATAAGCGACAGATGCAATAATTATTGTATTTCCCTATTTGAAAATTTTAATTGCATTATTTAGATGTGTATATTATTTATTACGTTATATAACTTTAGAACAACGTAAATAACTCGAGCTCGAGGTCTTCTTTAAAATTAATCGTACTGTTAAAGGGTCGTCGTTATCTGATGGTATCAGAGGATTAAAGGAAAAGTCAAATCTGCCGAGCGGAAAGTGAAAAATGGCGCGGACAGCTAATTTAAAATACGAAATCCAATACAGGTGCAGAATGTCTAGAAAATCGATCTAGTCAATAATAATAGCTCTAGTCAATAATATTAGCGTTTTGCTCGGCATTATCGGTAGTAAGCGGCGAATCGATGTTTGGTTTTCCTAGTGATATGATTCCTTGATCAATTTGTATTTTATTCATATTCTTTTATCAATTTACATTATTTTAAGGAGCTCGAGGGTAACTTAAAACAAGATATAACAAGGGAAGTAACCCAAAATTTCTTTTAATTGTTTTCAAATACACAAAGCTTTTATTACATAATGGTAGTTAGCCTGAGGTAAAAATCGTTGATTAATAGTATGTTTAACACCCAAGTTGTCAAGTGAAGCCATATAATTATACAAGTCCTTTGATTTACAGGTAAAAATTACCTTCATCAGTGACACAAAAACGTAATTAATGTTGACATTTATGGTAATAAAAAATGGAGACTGACAAATTTTTTGGGGTTCAAATTTTGAAAAAGACGGAAGATTTGAATTATTAAGAGAGAAACTGAAGAGGGCTAAAAATCGAGATTTTGACTCCAGAAGAATCACATGTCTGGTTGTTTAAAATTTCAAAAAATTAAACTATAGCTTAATTATTCCCGGTTTTTTTTTTTTAAAATTTTTTTAACCTTTAAAGTTTATTTTTTTTAAATGATTAAATTTATTTTTATCACACCAATTAATTGGTTATAAACTTATGCAACCGATTCAGTTCAATCGATTTTGGTAATTTTATGATAATTCAGTTTCATTGGAACATTTTTATAGACATTAAAGTTATGTAATTTGTTGTCGGCTTAATGCTTTGTGGTTTAATTATTATTTATTATGGGTTGCAGATCCATATTTAAAACATTTTTCGCATGACCGGTTATTCTTTCATTATTTTATTGGGTCTCGGAATTTGTAGTTTGTAGCTCTTTTATACAGGAAAATTGGGCTTAAGAGCTGGTTGTCTCCAGATTTGTTTTGTTTTGTATTTTTTTGTATTTTACAATTCCCTTCTTTTCAACTATACCTTTAACCAAAGGGGATCTATGTTGTATTTGTCTGTTTAAATGGAAATGCTGTTTTTTTCGTTTATTTCTTGGTATTTGTTTAATGTCTTATCATGAATAATTTATGGTCCTTAAATTGTTGGGTGGAGGGCTATGGGAATTTGGGTTGCCATTTTGGTTTATTTCTACAATTTATGATAATAGGAGATGTTGTCTCATTCCTCACTTTATAAGGGATTTTACCTTAAATTGTAAAGGCCATAAAAATTTTATTTGTAATGAACATGGTTTAAAAACAATTTGGTTCGGATCATACTAATGAAAGTTGAAAGGTTGCCCTGTTTAAAAAGGTCAAGGATTGGGTTGAAATAAAGTTCTAAATTTAAAAATTAAAAAAGGTTTTTAAATTAGCATTTTTATGTTTTGGAAAAAGGTCGGTTTTAAATTGATATAATGGTAAGTCGAATTGTCAATTGTTCAACCTTTTTAAATTGAATTTTGGTTCTTTTAAGCTAAATTAAATTTAAAATTGATTTAAGGGGTTTAAATTACAAAGGTCAAGTAAATTTAATTTTTGGCTTTTTTAAATTTAAATCAGTCAAATTAATTTTATTTGAATTTGCAAATTGAAATCTGGGTTCGATTGGAATTATTTTTATTGATTTATTTGGGGTTTTAATTTAACTAATCCAAAGGGAAAATTTATTGATTTAATTACCATTATTAATTTTGTTTTTGGAATTATTGCAATTATTCTTAACTTTGTTTTAATATTTTAAATCAAAGCTCAATAATTGATAGTTAATGAACTTTAATTTTAGTTTAATTTGCCCAGTTAATCTTCAATTCATCAAAATTTATTTTTTCAAATGTAAATTTAATTATTATATTGAATTATTATTAATTTGATTAGATTGGCTATAGGTTAAATATTCATTTATTTGTTCTAATAACTTATTTCATGTAATTTATATATTTTATCAATCTATTAAATATATTTATTATATAATGTATATAATTTTAACTGATTAATTTAGCATTGTTTACAGTGACTATTTTTATGACATTGTGCGTATGATAATAATGTTATAATGTTTATCTTTAAGTCTTACATTATTTCATTATGAATTTTCTAATATTATGATGCTTCAATAGCATGTTCATGTTCCAATGAGAAGTTAGCATAACAATATTTGTAAATTACTATTAATCTAAATGTTCAATACATTCAGAATTGGTATGTTATAAAGATTGAGACATCTCACTAAATCTTCATTATGAGTTTCTTTAAATATATAAAAATTTCATTTGTAACGAGATTTAATTATGAATATCAAGTTGCATAAATTTAATGATGCATGTAATTTATGAATTTTGTTTAAATTATTGTTTTATGAAAATAATAATTAAATTCAAATTATCATGTCACTTTAATGACAGTATGTATTGGAGTATAATTATTTGCATACCTTAGGAATACATATATTATCATAATTGAAGTTGTTTGAATAATTGTTTGGTCATTATACTATTACGTGATTTTGTGATCAATTGTTTTAATATCAATCGTATTAATTATAATTTGTGTATAGGATGAGTCTTTATTTTTAACTGATTTTGGCCTTTCATAAGTCAAAAATGGTCTCATTCTTTAGTGATGTTTGCACTGCTAGAGTTTTGATTGTTAATTTTTGAGTTGGTTTCTAATTGATTGTTTCATTTATAATTGTTAGGGTCCAGTTAAAGTTTTGAGACTTTAATACTGCTATCTATAGTTACATTATTATTTTAGTGGCATAGGTGAAACTTGTCTATTGAAAAAAAGTCTTGATTCTAATGCTCATGACAATATTGAATTATGACATTAGATGTAAAAGTCCATATGAAACAACGTAGTTATAGAACATATGGTAACTTTGAAAGAAGATAGACTATCAAAAGACAAGTATTATTTAGAGGATTCACATTGAAAGACTTTGAAGAAAGTGTTAATTATCTTTAATAGTTTGAGTCATATAATATTTAATGTTTACTACTTTGAAATTATTTAGTAAAAATGAACTTTATGTGTTTACAAAATGTAACTGTGATGTTACAATTTTGCTAAACTACACGTTAAATCAATTATGAAATTCATAATGAAATTGTTAATGAATGTATATAATCACTAGATATTCAAATTAATGAATGCATTTAATCCTTTCAAAACTCCCATCAATTTTAATATTAACAATTTAATAAGTCAAGAACCATATGATTAAATAATAAATTATAGTAACTCCTTAGATTATACTTTTCTAGATAATGAAATCATATAAATCAAATGTTATAAAAATATCAAATATATTATATAAAAGAACTTAATACAACATATAGTTAAATTTATTTATTTAAGAATGTTAGGTAAATATTTACATAATGATTCAAATCTTGGACATGATTAAATATTTTAAATTATTAACAAACTTGAATAATCATGTTATATATTCGATACTGGTCAATTATGATGTATCATATTCCTTACTACTAGTTTTTATTAATTTTCAAATCTGTCTTTTACAAAGTGATTTTAATATCTTTATACCATTTTTTCCTCTTAAATATGCTGTATGTTTAATGTTACTCTTTTATATAGCTTCCCTAATTACATATTGGTTAGATGTTTATTGTTAGCTAGTAGATTCATGGCATATTCAGTTAAATTTTACTTAAATTTTTTCATAATTTTTATTTTGAATTCATATATGCTCTGAATTTTAACGTTATAAGAAATTTTTCAAATAAGATGTATAATTATAAAATATATTTCAGAATACAATTGCCATGAAAGAAAATTGATCATGTCTTTTTGTTATATCTGAAATATATAGTTTAAATTAACTGTTGAATTTAGATTTTTATAGAATGTATGTTTACGATAAGTTTATAGAGAATACATTACTTTATACTTATTATTAATATTATTATTGTTACAGTTTACAGAAAAAAGTGCTGTTAATGTTTCTAGAAATAGAACATAATCAGTTTTACACTATCATATATTGAATTAAAATTAGAATTAAATTGGGAAATGTATCTTTAATTCATTACAAATTTAGATAAAATCCTTTAGAATCAAGTTAATTTTTAATATTATTTGTAAATTCAATGTATTAAAATTTACAAGAAATTATTAGATAAATTTATTATGAATTTAAACTTTAGTTATAATTATTCCAAGTGTACCAAATGATAAAATGTACAATAGCTAATAATCAATATAATTAATTCTATAAACTAATATGAAAATTATATTATATAATCAAGTAAATTTTATAGATCGATTTATAAGACAATCTGTAGCTTATTAATTCTTTATAACTTCTTTAATTTGATAAATATTTATAATTTAATTCCAGGTGAATTTGCTATGAAAAATATGCAGTTAATATCATATGGAAATTGTCATTTCAATTCTTAGGTAATTTTATTGACTCTTATTTTAATTTATAGGACCATATTAATTTTCATAACATATTTTTAGGTTTCATCACATTTTGATTTTGATCCAATTTCCCAAATTCCTTTACTTAATAATTCTAATCATCTATGTTAATCATCCTTCTATGTAATTTAATAATGTCATTTTATTTAACTTAATATTTATCAGCAAATCTGTAAGATTATATGAAGTCGTTACTATTATGAATATATCAACATTACAATAAATATTACATTGTGTAATAAATATACAAATAAATAATTAATTTATTATTGTTTAAATAGATTTTTGATAACTATAGGTCATCATTATTAATCTGTTTACAATCATATTTTGTTAAGTACTTTACATTACATCTGTTGACATATTAATTGTTATATATAAGAATTTATACTTAAGTAAATTGACTTTAACTATATTGATTATTGATTTTCAAGTAAGTTTAAAAAATTATAAATGATTTGAACCTTAATTAATAAGTTTTTTCAAAGACTATTAAATGTTAAATGCATTTAATTGATTTTAAAAATAATCATTCTATAAATTTATTACCCATAATTAATTAACAATCTACTAATTTAAACAAGATTACATTTTATCATTACAATAATATAAAAACTTTTTAATCATGTATGAAATATATTAATGAATTTTAAATGAAATAAATAATTTAAATTTAATTAGGAACAGAATAATGAAATTCATGATAATAACAATTTAATTATTAAAATTTTAAAATTCACTATAAATTTAAATTTTTTGTTTAATGAAATATATAATGTTTAAATTTGTATTTTAAAATTGCTTCATTTATATTTTAATTTTTATGTTATAAATTAATATCAATTATTAATAAAGTGTTATTAAGATTAATTTTAAATTATATAAATCAATTTATATATAGAATTAAGTTAATAGATAAAAGTAATTTACATGTCATATGATATGTTTATTTACATTGATTAAATATTATCACAAGTTAAGTGAATTGTTTCAAAGTAGTACTGTGAATTTCATCATGTTTTATATTAATGTTTAAAGTATTTAATAATTACTATAAATTTATTAAGTTTATTAAATCTGTATAATTCTGAAAATCTAAATAAATTGTTAACTAAATTAATGTTTGGATCAAAGTAATGTTATTGAAAATGATCTAAATTAATTTATGTAATAAATTAACTAATTAAATATTTTTACTAATTAATTTCTTCTGAATAGTTTTAACATTATAATCAATGTAATGTATTTTATTGTTTATATTTTTTAAATTCTTGTGTATAAATGTTATAGATAATACAATGATTAATAATACATTGGATTAATGTTAGGATTCATAATATATTATAATATTTATATTATAAATAATCATTGAAATCTCATAAACCTATTTCATTGTTTAAAATTATTACATCATTATTTTTCAATTATATTTAAGTTTAAAATTTAAAAAGTTGATAGTGTATAATAATTTAAATTTTAAGTTTAAGTTCAAACTTTTAATAGTATCATAAGGTTTATTTACGATGTCTTATACATTTGTTCAATAACGGTCTAAATTTCTTAACTTTTATGAAGTTTAAATTGCTTCTGATTTATCAAATTTCTAAAATCATAATTTCAATGAAATTCTATTCTTGTTAATGATTATTAATTGACATTTTGTTTCATTATGTTATGATATTAATTTTAATATTTATTCTAATAATTTAATGATGTTTTAAATTAAAAGATTAAATAATTATAGTACAGAAATTATTTAATAAAAGTTTAAATATTACTAGAATATTTGATATCTATACATAGAAAATATTTACATGATAAGGTAATTATGACATAATCGTAATATCTATTAAGAAGTCTTTCAATCTTACGAGTAAACATATTATGATAAAATATTTAATTTCTATCGTTAAAATCATTTTAGATAGTTTCTTTAACAGGTATATTATCACTATACAACTACAGTTCAAAATTTATAAATTTATGAATATGTAAAGATTAAAGTTTCACAGGATTCATTAGTCAGTATTACATTTATTTTTATATCTGTCAAGCATATGTTATATCAACATAAACTTATCAGTTTATACATCCAACTTTTGTAATATTCTTTTAAGCATAAAATGTATTACTGAGCTAAATTAAACTTATAAAGGTATAGATATGTAGTTATCATTCTTTTATTGGATATAGTTGTCACTCAATTTAATATGATATTCAAAACGGGTTTCTATAAATTATATGAAATTAATTCTAAGTATGTCCTTAGTTCTTATGATGTAGATATAATTTGGTAAATTTTCTTGATATCATTTGTACTACTTCATGTTTAATTCATGCATTTATGTGTATTGTTTGTTTTACTTCTATCTGGATTTGATTTTATGTTACATTGTTGTATATCGTACTTCTCTTAAGATCAGTCTTGTTGTTAATGTCTAAGATAGTATTACGTTTTATTCCTGTCCATTTATTTTAGTAAGCCTTAGCTTTTAGTCTGTATAATTTTGTTTAGTCTTATGACGTATATTACTGATAGCCTATAATTTTTAGGCATTAGCTATATATGATATTTTCTCTAATAACCCTATAGAGTTATACCGGACTGATAAAAAAAGGTCTGGTCCAGTTAAGAAAAATGGTTTACTGGACCAAATGTCCAGTTGATTTCTCAAAGCCTTGGGAACCACGGCGCCTGTAGCCCTTGTTGTGGAAATTAGATATTTCCTAAGTTGGAAAGTATCATTTTTCTGTGTTTTACATGTCAAGTTTGTGTGTTTGTAACTGGGTAAAAAAAACTTTTGGGTCAATGCAATGTTATTTTGATTGAAGTCAGCTTACAAATTAGAAAAAACTGAATTTGAAATAAAAGTTTGGCGTAAAAGTTTTTTCTAGAAGCTAATAGAAAAAGTATAAATTTTCCATCAGAAAACAAAGATCATAGGACAGACCTTTAAGGGCAGAGGGGTGAACATAAAGGGCTATAGGGAGCACCGAGAAGGCAGATGGGATTTGTGGATAGCTAGGACACTGATTAATACATGTACACTATCCTCAGTTTTTGTAACATTTATTTTGCAGAAAGGAGAGAAAGTTCTTGTTTTAAAGAAGAGATATAGACCTGACAATGAGAACCAAACTGACAGGGCTATGTCTGAACCCCCAGACAAACTTTCTGGAGATGACTTTGATGGTGGTGGGATGTCAAAGGTCAAAAGTGAAGGTCATCTGAGTGTTAAGGACAATAACTCTGAGACATCATCATTGAGAGGAAGTATGGATACACTATCTGCTTCATCTCTAGCATCTTCTACTGTAAGTATGGGCAATAATCCTAGATATCTGCCTGGTAATGTCTAATCATGTAGATAGCATCAAACTATTTTACTTAAAGTGGTTTAGGGATTTTAGATTAATAGAATCTATATATTCATGTTATTCATAGATGCAAAAATTATTTTCTATGATTTGAAAAAAATTAAATGTGTGTCATCAAACTTTTTTTTAAACTATAGGATATGAAATTTCATTAATTTAGAAGGATTGTATATGGAATAACTCATAATTTTGTGAAAAGAATGAATAGATGACAAGTTTTTATAAGACCGCAAAAAATTTGCATTTGTATAATGCTATATATGTCATCGTCATCTGAAGACACATTTGGTTTCCGGACAATAGCTTTAGTTTTAGTGAATGGATCTCTATGAAATTTTACCAGAAGTTTCAATACCACAAAAGGAAGGTTGGGATTGATTTTCGGGTAATGGTACCAACAGTTTAGGAATTGGGGGCCAAAATGGGGCCAAAAACAAGCATTTTTCTAGTTTCAGGACAATAACTTGTGTGTAAGTGTATGGATCTCTTTGAAAATGTGCCACAAGCTTCCATACCACAAAGGGAAGGCTGGGATTGAGTTTGGGGGTAATTGCCCCAAATGTTCAGGAATTAGGGGCCAAAAACAAGCATTTTTCTAGTTTCCAGCCAATAACTTGTGTTTAAGTGTATGGATCTCTCTGAAATTGTACTACAAGGTTCCATACCACAAAGGGAAGGTTGGGATTGAGTTTGGGGGTAATTGCCCCAAACGTTTAGAAATAAGGGACAAAAAGGGACCAAAACAAGCATTATTCTAGTTTCCAGACAATAACTTTTGTTAAAGTTTATGGAACTCTCTGAAATTGTACATTTTTCCTGAAAAGAAAATAATTTTCAAAATTCAAAAAAATTTAGGGAGGGGAGATTTTTTTTCAAATTTTTTTGGGGGTTTCATATTTTTTTCTTCAATATTTTTGAAAATTTTCTTTGGGGGATTTTTTTTCAATTTTTATTTTGGGGGTTAATACTTTTTTCTTCAAGATTTTTCAAAATTTCTCTCAAATTTTTTTTGGGGAGACAAATTTTTTTGGGAGATTTTTTTATTTCATAATTTTTTGTTTTTTTTCCCCAAAATTTTTTCTATTTTTGCATTGATTATTTCTGATTTATATAAAAAAGCAACAAATATTGATATGGCAGGAGATACACACCAAACAGGATGTGTAAATTATTATATATAACAGATTAACTATGTATTGTGCAATAGCACAGTATTGTGCAATAGCAAGAAATCTTCAATTGAAAATAAATACAAATCTTTTAATCAATTTCAGTGGAATTAATTTAAAGTCTTTAATTTTTGGGGGTTCTAATCTTGTACTACTATTTTGGATATTGGACCCCATTTTTAAATTGGTCTACATTGAGGTCCAAAGGGTCCAAAATTAAACTTTGTTTGACTTCATCAAAAACTGAATTATTGTGGCGCTATGATATGCTGAATCTTATTGTGCATTTAGATTTTTTATTTTGGGCCCTGTTTTCAAATTAGTCCATATTAAGGTTTGAAGGGTCCAAAATTAAACTTTGTTTGATTTCAACTAAAATTAAATTTTTGGTGTTTTTTTATATGCTGAATCTAACCATGTTGTTAGATTTTAGATATCACCAGATCACTATCAGACCAAACTAGGTAAATTAAATGTCCCATTTCAAATTTTTAAGATCTTTGACCACATTTATTTTGTGTCAGAAACCTATTTTATGCCAAAAATTTGATCACAATCCTAATTCAGCATGTTCAGACAGTGTCAAGCTTGAATATTGTGTTCAAACTTGCCCCAACTGTTCAGGGTTCGACCTCTGTGGTTGTATCAGGCTGTGCTTGGCGAAGCATTTTATTGAAATAGCATTAAAAGAAGAGGCATTGTTAATTGAATATATAGTTGAACAATATCAGAAGAAAATTGAGGTTCATCAATCAGTTTACAGTAAAATCTGAATAAAATAAAGTGTAAAATTTAGTTATTTAGGTGACAAACACAACCATCATTCAACATATGTATGGAGAAAAATGAAATCAATTACCTGAGAAACTTCATCCATTTGTTACTTAGTGTTATTTAGTATGTTTAGTAAGATCCTGACTAATATAAAAAATGTTACCTACTACTACAAGATTGTAAACAGTGTACTTCTGTGTGTCCCTTTATATCACTAAAAATAGATTATCAATGTTTGATCAATATTTAGAAATATTCTTTTATATGGTCATGATGGTGTATTGACCAAAATTACAATCGTAACAGCTGTTACATAGAATTCATTAAAATCATAGTGTAACATGTGTTATATTTTATTAATTAATAATAAAATGTGGCAATCATTGGCTACAAGGGTTAAAGACTGCTTAAAAGTAAGTTTAGATACTTATTTTTAATTTTAAAATAATGAAATAAAACATCTTTAAAATTGAAATTGCTTATGCATATTGCAGATATTTTTTTTTAATGTATTTGAATATTTGTCTGTTTGGATTGATTTGAGTATGTATCATGTGTATTGCATTTTGCTTTTTGTGTGTAATACAGTTGTGACAGTCATGACAGTACATAAAATTGAATATAAGTCAATGCATGCTTCACATATTATTTTGTTACTTCTAGACAAAATTCAGTTATTGTGGATTAATTTCTTTGTGGGGACCAATTTTCTTGGATTTTGGAAAAACTGCATTTTCATGGGTATTTGATTTCATGGTTTTGCCAAAGTCTACCTAAAGCTTATAGAAAGTTTTTACCTCGTTCAACATCTAAATTCCTAGTTTCCCTTTACCCAGGAAATCCACGTAAATTGGTATACACAAATAATAAATTGATATATCACAAATAATAATAAATTGGTATATCACAAATAATAATAAATTGGTATACACAAATAATAATAAATTGGTATATCACAAATAATAATAAACTGGTATACACACATGACACAAATACTAATGAATCCACAATAATACAATAGTAAGGTACCAATCGTTGTCTAAATAAGAGTTCTTCAGTTGATTTGATTTTGATTTTTGGTGTTTTAACGCCACTTTTAAGTCTTTTGGGCTATTTCGTGGCGGCCAGTTTTTATTAGTGGAGGAAGCCGTAGTGCCCCGAGAAAACCACCAACCTTCGATAGGAAAACTGACAATCCTAATCAATTAAGATTGGAGTCGAGTGCACCTGCACGAGCGGGGTTCGAACTCACAATCTCAGTGTTGACTGGCTAGTGATTACAGTAGTAACTACTTAGACCACTCGGCCACCATGCAAACTGAGCCAAAATATTGGAAAAAGTAAAATAACAAAAATACTGAACTCCAAGAGAAATTCAAAACGGAAAGTCCTTTATAAAATGACAAAATCAAAAGCTCAAACACATCAAACGAAAGGAAAACAACTGTCATATTCCTGACTTGATTTGAGAATTGAAAATTGAGATGGACTGTTTAATAAACTCAGAACATAAATGCATGAATGTAGTTGTAAATGTAAACAAAAAATAGATTGTAGCATATTAGAATATTTCTTTGTGACCTTACAGACTTGCTCTAAAAACTTTAGGGATATGAAATATTGAAATCAAAGCTAGTATGTGAATAATTTACAGGCGTTTTGGATAGTAGAAAATCAATCCTTCCACTTTATGTCACTAACATATATATGGTTAATATTAATGAATAAATCTAAGGAATTTATTTCATTGAAAATATTTTTCTCATTACATGAAGTATAAATATAAGTAGGTGTACAGTTTACAGCTAAAAACATGTCAAAATATACTGCATGGTAACATTTGTTTGAATATTCAAAACTTGTTGATTGACTACATCTGTTTACATTATTTTTGTGTAATGTTCATCTGTCTGTATATTTAATGCATGGTTTTGTACTAACAATTGTTACTTTCAGACTTCCCAGAATTCCTCAGATCCTCAGCAAAATGAGCAAATGTCCAAATCAAAAGAGGATGTCAATGATTCTGTGATAAGTGTAAAAGATCGAGCCAAACATTTGAACAAAATACAGTCGGAAAGTGAATTACAGCTGACAAGTGAACCAAATTTACGACGAAAGGATATCACCAGACATGTAAACATTTTTCTTCGTATTAGGTTTTTCATTTTTTTTTTATAGTTTATATACACATATACTAAAAATATAACATGTAAAAATAGTGAACATTTGTGAATAATGCTTGGCAAAATTACCATGTAGAGCTAAAGGTTAAAATATAGGAAATATAGAAGACCAATAATGCCATCATACAAGTTTACCTTAGATCGCTTTGGCTATTCTCTTTAGATCCCTTTTGGTCGTACAGCTCAATACATGTTTTTCCGATATTTATACATCCTTGACTATCAAAGTTTTGGATTTGAGTGCTCTTGATGAAGGTAAATCTAGGAAAGTGCTTTGGATGTCCAACGTTAATGTAAACATGGTAAAAGTGATTTGGGCACACCAAGTTTATGAAGTATTGTTTTCATTTATTATATACTTAGTAGTAAATACATGTAAATTGTACGTGTAATACACTGAATGGCAATCGTGCTGTATCCGCCATCCGTGATGATATCGATATCAGTCACGGTTGCAAAGGCTTTATCAAATCCCTAATCTGTATGACGTCAAGTAATCGATATCAGTCACGGTTACAAAGGCTATATCTAACCCCTATTATGTATTTCGTCATGTCTCGTGAAAAAAATCTAAATTAGTTGTACTTGAGGTACATGTATATAATAAAGTGTATATGATATGGCTTTTTTTCAATATCACACACCATATCAATCCTAAACCAATATAATCCCCGAGCAGAGCTCTTGGGATTATATTGATTGGTGTCTCTGGTTGATACAGGTGTAATATTGAAAAAGCCATCTGATATTCTCTATTTACAAGATGGATGGTCACTTAAGACATGATAAATAAAATAATTTTATAGAAGAAAAGTTTCTTTTAAAGTTTTACAATAGAAATATTGTTTTTAATTTTTACGAACAAATCAATATTGAAGAGTGATATTATATGGTTAACATAAACTTGAAATGTTCATACAAAAATTTGCTGTATAATGGAAGTTTTAAGAGTAAGACATGTATGCAGTAATAAAAGGAGCTTTCCTATACTGTGGATTCATTATTTATTCATGGGGTGCTTACTTTCTGGATTTCATGGGTATAGGAGAACCAATAACTTCAACAAAAAACCAAATTTTGTGTAGAATTATATGAATAATTTGTTATAACCACAATTGCACACTCCAAAATCCAAAATAGATGAGTTCACAGTATGCCCCAAATAAAAATAGGCATATCATAAAGCACAGTATATATATATATATACTATCAATAAAGGAAACATATTAAGCCATAGCTTAGATTGCTTTAAATCATTGTATGATTCAAGAATCAATTCAGGATATCATTAGAATTATTATACTCTTTTTGATGTTTTATAAAGAAAAATCACACATGTCATGCATTTAATTGCTTTTCCTGTACTGATTTTTATTGTAGAACATTCTTTAATGAACTTTTTGTTAGTCAACTGGAAGTGATTAAAAGGGGGAGGGTTAAGATCTAGAAAAAAGAAAGTAGCCCTTTTAGTAGCAATAAACAAAAGAACTATGTCAGTTGGACATGCTTTGATACTATATCTGCCCTTGAATTTTTACTAGATAATATTTTTGTTCGCTTTGGAGATTCCGTATATCGTCAGGTTATCGGAATTCCAATGGGGACTAACTGTGCACCACTTATTGCGGACCTGTTTTTGTATTGCTATGAGTTACAATTTATGACTAAAATCAGCAAAGACCCATCGAAACAACATCTGATACAAAAATTTAATAATACTTTTAGATATTTGGATGATATATTGGCTCTCAATAATGACGACTTCAGTATGTATACTAAAGAAATTTATCCTGTTGAACTTACTTTAAATAAAGCTAATACTAACAATGACCACTGCCCTTTCCTCGATCTTGATATCTATATCATTAACGGAAAGCTTAATACAAAAATTTATGATAAAAGAGATGATTTTCATTTCCTATCGTTAATTATCCATTTTAGATGGTGACGCCCTTGTCACAATCTTACGGTGTTTATATATCTCAACTTGTACGATTCGCTCGTGTATGTAACAACGTTTCAGATTTTAACGAAAGAAATTTATGTATTACAGAAAATTATTACACCAGGGTTTTCGATATCACAAACTAGTCAAAACATTTACTAAATTTTATCATCGGTACAAGGACATCATTCGTAAATATAGCTCAACATGCAGACTTCTTATACGCTCAGGTATTTCACATCCAATCTTTTATGGTAATATTCTTTATAAAGCACTAAAATGTCAGTATTCACCTCAGAAGCTAACAAAACCTTTAAATAGACTTATTAAGAAGGGATATAGTTACGATACTGTTGTCAGGTCATTAAAGATTGCATATTTTGGCTTTAATATTGATTCACTTATAGGGTCTTTGCATCGAACTAAACACATTTATTTAAAACCAGTTGTTGGCATGACACGGGTTATGCTCTTCTCATATATTTTATGATGGTATGATACTAAACCCTAACGGAGGGATTGTGCCTGATATTCATATGATGAAGACATAATCTTTCAATCAGTTTAATTGAGGTCTGGAGCTGGCATGTCAGTTAACTGCTAGTAGTCTGTTGTTATTTATGTATTATTGTCATTTTGTTTATTTTCTTTGTTACATCTTCTGACATCGGACTCGGACTTCTCTTTAACTGACTTTTAATGTGCGTATTGTTATGCGCTTACTTTTCTACATTGGCTAGAGGTATAGGGGAGGTTGAGATCTCATAAACATGTTAAACCCTCGCATTTTTGCGCCTGTCCCAAGTCAGGAGCCTCTGGCCTTTGTTAGTCTTGTATTATTTTTACTTTTAGTTTCTTGTGTATAATTTGAGTTTAGTATGACGTCCATTATCACTGAACCAGTATATATATTTGTTTAGGGGCCAGCTTAAGGACGCCTCGGTGCGGAATTTCGCTGCATTGAAGACCTATTGGTGACCTTCTGTTGTTGTCTGTTCTGTGGTCGGGTTGTTGTCTCTTTGACACATTCCCCATTTCCATTCTCAATTTTACTACAACATATTTATGGGCCTCTCCCTAATCAGGAGCCTTGTCATTGGTTATCTCATGCTGTCTATTGGTTTTATATGACCGCAAAAATTTGCGGCTGTATAATGGTATGGAGTTGTCGTCCGAAGACATTTGGTTTCCAGACAATTACTTGAATAATTGTATGGATCTCTATAAAATTGTACCACAAGGTTCCATACTACAAAAGGAATGTTGGGATTGATTTTGGGGGTTATTGTCCTCACTGTTTAAAAATTAGGGGTCAAAAACAAGCATTTTTCTTGTTTCAGGATAATTACTTGTGTATAAGCATATGGATCTCTATATCTATGAAATTGTATCTCAAGGTTCCATACCTCAAAATTAAGGTTGGGAATGATTTTGGGGGTTATGGCCCAAACCATTTAGGAATTAGGGGCCAAAAAACAAATATTGTCTGGTTTCCGGACAATAACTTGAGTATAAGTGTAAAGATCTCTGAAATTGTACCACAAGGTTCCATACCTCTTAAGGAAGGTTGGGATTGATTTTCGGGGTTACAGCCCTAACTAATTAGGAATTAGGGGCCAAAAACAATACTTTTCAAATTGCAAATTTCAATGGGGTTTAATTAAAAGTCTTGAATTCTTGGGGTTCTTTGATATGCTGAATCTAACTGTGTATTTAAGTTTTGGATTGCAATTGTTGGCCCTGTTTTTAAATTGGTCCAAATCAGGGTCCAAAATTAAACTTTGTTTAATTTCAGCAAAAATTGAATTATAGGGGTTCTTTGATGTGCCGAGTCTATCTGTGTATTTAGATTTTGAATTTTGGGTCCAGTTTTCAAATTGGTCCAAATAAAGGTCCAAAGGGTCCAAAATTCAACTTTGTTTCAACTTTGATTTCAGCAAAAATTGAACTGCTGGGGTTCTTTGATATGCTGAATCTAACTGTGTAATTAGATTTTTGATTTTGGGCCTGGTTTTCAAATTGGTCCACATAAGGGTCCAAAGGGTCCAAATTTAAATTCTTTGAGTTCTTTGATATGCTGAATCTATACATGTATTTAGATTTTAGATTTTGGGCCCAGTTTTCAAGTTGGTCCAAATCAGGGTCCAAAATTAAACTTGGTTTGATTTCATCAAATAGTAAATACTTGGGGTTCTTTGATATTCTGAATCTAACCATGCAATTAGATTTTGGATATTGGACCATAATAGGTAAAAGTCCAATTTCAAATTTTTAAGATTTAAGCTCTTAGACCACATTCATTCTGTGTCAGAAACCTTTGCTATGTCAAATATTTAATCACAATCCAAATTCAAAGCTGTATCAAGCTTGAATATTTAATGTAGTGTCCATACTTGCTCCAACTGTTCAGGATTAGACCTCTGTGGTCGTATCCAGCTGCACCCTGCAAAATATTTTATTATATGTTGGGTTGCTGTCTTATATACACATTATAAACATGTTGAATGATTTTTATTATCTTATGTCAAGTATGTCAAAAGATATATTCATTCCAGAGTGACTTTTTCTAAATGTTTAAACTGGTATTTGCTTCATTGTTTATCATTATTTCTGCTAGACCTATATGAATGCAATGTTTATGATAAAAATCTAATTGGATTGAAATTAAATGATTTAACATTTAGATATACTAGCAATGACTTATAAATGTTGTCATAATGACATTTCCATATTGATATTAGATGTGGTATGATTCCCAATGAGACAACTATCCATCATAGTCTATATGACTTGGATGTAAGCATCTATAGGAAACCCTACAGCCTTCAAAATGAGCAAAACCCATGCATGCATTGGCTAAACTTACAAAAAAAAAGAGTTAAAAAGCATGAACATTCAGTCTGTAGATATCTGCATGTTTCTAGAAAATGATAGATTTCTTAACATTTCAAAATTTGTTTTTATTGTTTTAATGAAAGAATATAAAATCTCTACAATTGCTATCCAACCAAAATGCAGTACAAAACTTTAATGCAAAGAACACAGCTAATTGTGTGTACGAAAATGTATTTGAGATTTTACATGATAGTTGCATTTATTTGCATGACACATTTTATCATACATGTAGAAGTTATGAATTTGCTGGTGCATCTTGTTGATTTATTTATGTAAATATATGGAGACAAAGTACAAGTTTATAAAACTCATCAGAATGTACACATGCAGATACTGATCTACCATTTGATCTGTATTGGATGCATCAATTTGTCTCAGCATTTGACCTATACAGAGAAATTATTGGACATTTCACTAACACAAGTCTATTTTTCAGAAAAAGGGTGAAGGTTTGGTACCATTAAAACGTTTAAACCCGCTGCATTTGTTTGCACCTGTCCTAAGTCAGGAATCTGATGTTCAGTAGTTGTCGTTTGTTGATGTGGTTCATAAGTGTTTCTCGTTTCTCGTTTTATATAGATTAGACCGTTGGTTTTCCGCTTGAATGGTTTTACACTAGTAATTTTGGGGTCCTTTATAGCTTACTGTTCGGTGTGAGCCTAGGCTCCGTGTTGAAGACCGTACTTTGACCTATAATGGTTTACATTTATAAATTTTGACTTGATGGAGAGTTGTCTCATTGGCACTCATACCACATCTTCTTATATCTATTAATTTGTGTATTGTGAGTTCCTATATGAGGTCTAGTGAGATATATGAACTGTTTATAAAAGCAATGAGACAACTATCCTCAGAGACAAAGGAAAAGAGTGCACTATAAGAAAATAAGAAGAAGTGGTATGATTGCCAAAGAGACAAGTCTCTACTTATAAAGACCAAAAGACAAAGATGTGAACAATATGTCTTGTTTAATGTTATCCACCGTTCCTGGACAACAACAGAGTAGAGTTTATAATTATCCTTATCTGTTTGTTTTGAGCTCAGACTTCTAAAATAATTATATGTTTACTTAGCTTTTGTGAGGTTAGCTGTCATGTACCGGTACACAGAAAATGAAGCTTTATTTCACAAAAGGTAGGATGAACAAATTCTTTAATGCTTTAGACACTCAACACGTTATATATGTCTAGCAGCTGAATCACTGCAATGAGTAAAGTCTGGTTTAGAATGGAAGATAACTTATCACTAGTGATTCAAAATTAATGGGAGGGCAGTGTTCAAAGGTCCTTTTTCCAAAACCTCCACCCATTCAATTTTGATTAGCAATTTAAAGCAATGTTGTTTGAGAAGTTGCTACTAACCCTACTACACCTATATTATTATAATAACATGCCTTTACCCTACTCTTACAGTTAATTCTTTAATAACCCTGCTTAAATCATATGCGAAATACACAACTTATAATAATCCACAAAACTTATACTGCTTAAAGGATATATAATTACCAGGGTAGTGTAAATTATTATGATTAGAACTTTTTTTAGCAGCTTAAAACTTCATTACAATAACTGATTATCAGATGCTCTGGGAAATAGAGTATTACAATCAAGTACTAGTAAATTACATAATATATCACAATGAATATAATAATTTTATATATATTTCAGACAAGAGACAATAAAGAGAATGATGTTGATGATGATTCACATTCCTCTGGTGGCGGCTATACATCAGTAAGTCCTATAACGTGTCCCTTGTAATATCTTATATAGTATATTTCTGATTATCTTGTGATTTCCAGAGTTATCTGTCCTTTTTCCCCAAGAGTATTGCCATACAATATTTTTATTACCTTTTATAATGTCATTAAAACCACACTCAGAATGAGGGGCCAGGGTAGACTGTTTTAGTCTGTCACTCTAAATTTCTGTTGCATTTATCTCAGGAATTACAAATATTAGCTTCCTGAAATTTGTTGTTAGGCTTCATGTCAGCATGTTTTTATTTGTGACACGGTTTCAGATTCATTGCCTATCAAATTCCTGTTAACTTAATACTTGATTATTCTAAAAATAACGGATATGTATGAAATTTTCATCACTCTTTTCTAGGGAACTACAAATAATAGCTGTCTGAAATTTGTTATCAGGTTTTATTAACTGATTGTTTATCAATCATGCTAAATATGTATATGTTATTCAAAATACATACTGGCCATGAATGAAACTTTTTTCAAGGATTTTGTCCAAAAGAAAAGAAAATCTGATCTATCATCCCTTTTGTGTTACAGTAGTCAGAAAACTGGTATAAATACTTAATTTATTCTGGCTTAAGGAATGGTATGACTTTTTATATGATATACATATGTGTTATCACCCAGAAAGTAAAAGAACCAATCAATACCTTTTATACTATTATTGAAATACATGTATTTATTTTGTTTACAGTATACACCAGAACAAAAAGAATGGCTGGTTACATGTTCTTCTGGAGAATATCATGAAATACACAGAGTGTTAACTAAACATCCATTCATAGCAAAAACAAGGGTAAGATATTTAAAACTTGGAAGAAATCTAGGTTACTGTGGATTCATTTAATTACATGGATACAAATTTTCAAAGATTGAGGAAAATTTTATTTTTCGTGAATATTTGATTTTGTGAATATTTAATTTTGTGGATTTGCCAAAGTCTGTACACAAGACTTTAGAAAATGTTAACTTAGCTGAACATTTAAATTTGTGGTTTACCTATACCAAAGAAATCCATGAAAAGTGGTATCCCATGATTAATAATGAATCCACAGTATGCTTAATTGTATGAATATCAAAGAATCTGGCACATATGTAAACAACTACAGGTCAGCCATGGAAAATTGAACCCCCTTTTTATAGACTTCAGATTTTCAAATTGTCATAGCTATTCAAACTACTTTAAATAATTGTAATGCTTTACCTAATGTACGTTTGATGTTCATTTAAAGGAAATATACGGGTTCAATATCCCATGGGGGTGGGCAATTTCCGCTATGGAAAATTGACTGCAGGTTAAATTTTCCATATGGAAAATTGATCACTGGTTCAATTCTTAGAGGGTTCAAATTTTTATATGACACTGGCCATCTCTATTTGTATAAATTTTTCAAAAAGACATCATTTTGTGTTTATCATATGCATTTTATAGGATAATTTCCTACCAACCAATTTCCTCTTTTCTCTTATACCAATAGGGATTTCCTATCACCTTCCCTATTACTTTTGTCAATGCCATTCTCTTCAATGCGTTAGAACTGTAAGTAATGTTCATGGTATTAATTATAAGGATTTATTACTGCTTGTAAAAGTCTTGTTACAATTATTTATGACATAGAGCATCAACTATTCTGACTTATATCAGGAAATTTACAATAAGGGTGTTAATCTGATAAATAAATAATAACAATCATGACAATAATGTAATTGTCAGTATTGTTTTATAAGGTTTTATTGACAACTTATTAGGGCCATCATTATTGATTGGTTTGCAAAGTCAGTATTGTATAAGGGTCTTTTCATTTACATCTTTTGACTTTATATTAATTGTTTTGTTAAAAGTTATTTAAAAGTAGAATATTATTCCTACTTACCCTAGCTATGTGTTGTACTTTATTTGCTTCCTTATTTCAACAGTGAACTTTAATAACAATAAGAAAAAGGATACTAAAGGAATCCTTGAGAATACATAAGAATTATATTTTTTCAAAAACCTAATCATAAGATAAGTGCTTATCATAAAGATTATAGAAGTGAAACATTTATTGATTTGTTAAAAATTAATGCTACCATATCTAATAATATTTTATTACCCTTATATTCATTATATTCAACTAATATCTGACAATAAGTTATAAAACACAGTCTCTTTTTATCATGTTTATGCATATTATATTCTAAAAATTTTAATTTGAAAAATCATATTGTGTAATGATTATATATGAAATTGAGAGGAAGACAGAAAATGAAATTGAAATGAATATAAACAATAATTGAATTCATCTTTATGTTTTAGGACTTCACGAATGTAAGTATAAAATATTTACATATTTAACTGAAAAACCACTTTTATGAATTTGTGTTAAATTGGAATGAAATAAAATCACATAAACCGCTGTTACAATTTTTGTCATTTTGAAAAGTTTTGATTCAACAATCATAAATCCAGCATATATTGGTATGTAAGTGCCTGTTTACTTTTGAAATATCTTAATCTTATAAAAAGATTGCAGTAGTAAAAATCAAGATATATATATATAAATTAATATAAAATAATTTTAAAAAGTATGATTAACGTTCAATAATGAATGTTGTTTGTTACATGTACTTATGCATTACTATCACAAAGGACTTTAACAGTGAATAGAAAGTCAGCAAGCTTAAGGTAACATTGCTTTCATACAGATTTGTTTTCTGTGTAAGTGGTCAGTTCTGATTTTAATATTATGTCTAGAAGATTTTAAGAATTGTCTGTTTTTGAAATCTTGATTTCTCAAGATTTACTGAGAAAATTCTTAAATATTACATTCAGTTTGAACTGACCAATTGCAAGAAAATTGATTCACCACATGTATGGTTTCGTGTGTGAAAAAAGCCAATGCTTCAAATGAAATAGTATTTCAAAACATAAAATTTATAACTGACTGGGATCAGATGATTTTAATAAAAAAAAAATTAAAAAAATTGATACTCAGAATTAGATTCTGTACTGATGAAGATTGATAAATAATAGAAATGTTATTTGTAAATATGTTTTTGACTGATGTTTATGTTTTTTTTTTCTTTTTCATGCTCTTTAACATTGGATAAACAGGGTGTAAGTATTAATACATTGGTAGAACTTCTAGTAAAATTGCTTCAGTTGATAAAATAATATTTATGATAATATATCAATCTGATTAAAATACAGGTCCTAGGCTTTGTTTACAAGGATCAGTAACAACACTCAGTTTTACTTTCTTTTCTAATAATTATTACACCAACCAATGACATCTCCAAATTAAGGTGTGTATAATTTGGGCATATAACAGAAAGTAGAATGCATGCAGTGTCATGAGTGTTGTCAATCTTTGTAAGTTAAGTGTTGACACAGGATTTGCATTTATAATCAGATTGGCTTATACATTTAGATTTTTTATAGCGATCTTCCTAAAAGTTTCCAACTTATAATCAAGGGTCTTTAATTGTTTCTTATTGTTTATCATGTTTCAAGCACAGTCCTGTGTCCACAACACCTTTTAAATACATACATATACTTCTTTGTAAGGCATTAAAACAATGTAGACTTTGTACAATGATGTGTTAAATGACATTAATTCATGTGTTTCTTTCTTTTTCATGTTACTTCCTTATTTTGGACCATTGTGTGTTTCCTGACACATTAGTATGTAAGTATATAATAAAGTTTTCAAAAAATATTTGTAGTTTCTAAAATAAATTATAGTATGCAACACTATTGAATTGTTATAATCAAACAAAGATTAAAAGTTACTATAAGTCATGTTAGAATTATTTATGACATAGGGCATCAAATATTCTTACATATAAGGAAATATACTTTAACGAAAGAAATTTATGTATTACAGAAAATTATTACACCAGGGTTTTCGATATCACAAACTAGTCAAAACATTTACTAAATTTTATCATCGGTACAAGGACATCATTCAGAATATAGCTCAACATGCAGACTTCTTATACGCTCAGGTATTTCACATCCAATCTTTATGGTAATATTCTTTATAAAGCACTAAAATGTCAGTATTCACCTCAGAAGCTAACAAAACCTTTAAATAGACTTATTAAGAAGGGATATAGTTACGATACTGTTGTCAGGTCATTAAAGATTGCATATTTTGGCTTTAATATTGATTCACTTATAGGGTCTTTGCATCGAACTAAACACATTTATTTAAAACCAGTTGTTGGCATGACACGGGTTATGCTCTTCTCATATATTTTATGATGGTATGATACTAAACCCCTAACGGAGGGATTGTGCCTGATATTCATATGATGAAGACATAATCTTTCAATCAGTTTAATTGAGGTCTGGATTAATGATGGTGCTAATCTGATTTATATATAATAACAATCATGACAATAATGTAATTATCATTATTGTTTTATTTGGTTTTATTGATGACTTATTAGGCCTATACAAATAATTGATTGGTTAGTTAAGTCAAATTGTTCTTCATATAAACGTTTTTAATATTTGTAAAATTGTCTTTTATTAATTATGTTGAATAAGTAATTGTCATTACGTTTATATTTTCCTTAAACTTGGTGTATGAATACCATAATATTGTAATGAGGACATAATGATTTGAAAACCTCTGACTTAAGCAGTTTTAAAAGTTACCAAGGGCAGATTTATTTTTTGGTGGAAGAAGATTTTCAATCTTCTGAAATCCAATACTGCTGGATGGTCAAGTCTAAACATTGAACATTTTCAGTGACTATTGTGTAACAGCACAACATAAGTACAAACATTAAAAATCAGTTTTGAAGGGTTTTGAACCGCTTTTAAATATGATAACAACTATAACACTTCATGATTGATTGTTGGTATTGCTCAAATTTAAGTTTCCGAGGAGATTTAATGGTTAATACCTGCCTACTTTCAAAATCTACATTGGATATATTTAGCCCTTTTCAAAATGTGTTTAAACTGAAACAAAAAAACAAGAAACTGTGAACAACTTTACCAATTCATGATTGATTGATTGGTTTTTTGTGTTAAACTCCATTTTCAGCACACTTTACTAAAATCATGGTGGCCAGTTTTTATTGACAAAGGAAGCCAGAATAACTAAAGTGAATAACCACCTTCGACAGAAAAACTTTCAAGTGAATCCTAATCCATTCCTTGTATATTTGCTTCCCTCAGGTTGAACACGCTGAGGTGCAATGTATGGAATTATAGAAAATTTAATTTGAATCAACAATATTTTATGTTTAGATTAATCTGTTTTGGTTTTAGACATGATTATAAAGTATATTATTTTTGGAAGAAAAAAATATGTTGAAAGCAATAATGGCACATAGCAGGCTGGGTTGGTGTGGTCTGCTTTCATAGTAATTCAAGTTATCCTTTCATGTATCTTCTTCCACCTGAGAGCTATCAGCTCTTTGATTTTTATTTTCTGAAGAAAATATTTTGTTCATTTGTAGACAGCATTGCATTGGGCAGCTAAGCATGGTAAACCAGAGGTGTGTAAATTACTGTTATCAAGGCCTGGTGTAGATACCGACACTAGATCTGTAAGTCAGAAAAATAATTTAAACAAATATTTTATGCATAAGAGATAGAAAATATATTTAGAGTGAGCCAAAGGAAAACTATGTGACAAGATCACTTTTTATACTCATCAAAAACTTTATTGACAAGTTAGAAAAATATCCCAGGGACTGTCAACAATGATTTAGAAATGTATAAACAGCACTAGGCAGCAGCAATCCTATGAAATTATATTGATACAAAACTTATTGACCACAATAAGTGGATGTTCTCTGAATTAAAACTTTTGAATAATTATTAATGCCACCACTGCAGATAATGGAGCCATACTTCTAAAATACTTTTATAAATATTGAAGATACAGCCATTTAACTTTTAATTAATTTAATTACAGTTACACAAGAGTGAATTATGGACACGCCTTCAGGCTTTGTAGAAATCATTGCACATCAGCATTCACCTTTAATTCATTCACACTTTATATATATTTTTACTTTAATGTAGACTGTTGAAAGTTAATTTCCTTACAGGAGAGACAATGTTGTCATTTAAAACTTTGCTTCCTCAATTTAGGAAGAGGAACAATAAAATATAAGAAAATTTGAAGATATTTTTATATATTTTAATAAATTTTCCTTTTTGTATTTCATGTTTTTTCTGAAACAACAGAATGTAAGTATGAATTAGTTAACTACCAAAAATTGTACAGCAGAATATAACATGCATAATTCATAGCCATCAATACATAGTGAAATGAGTAAAGACAAAATATTATTTAGAAATAAAATCTGTGTAGAAATATCCTCTTATCATTGATGCATATCCTTTTACAGTAGGAATCGTCTTGGTGGTCTTCTTGTAGTGTCCTCACCTTGAGGTTCGACCCCACACCAGGTCAAACCAAAGACTTCATAATTGGTATTTGCTGCTTCTCTGCTAAGCATGCAGCATTAAGTAGTAAAAGCAAAGACTGGATGGCTCAGAATAATGTGTTGTGCAGGGTAACATGTCTTACCTTGTGAACTAGGATAGTTAAAATCTGGTTCAACTTGTTGGTCCGATACAAAACAGGTTCATATTAATATCGCATTAACATGTTCTGAATAAAACGGGTTCATATTAATATCGCATTAACATGTTCTGAATAAAACGGGTTCATATTAATATCGCATTAACATGTTCTCAATAAAAACTGGCCACCATGATTTTAGTAAAGTGTGCTTAAAGTGGGGTTTAACACCAGCATCAATCAATCAATCATGAAGATCACAAAAAACATTTTATTAAAATTAAATATGTCAATAAAGGTTTTGATTTTGTAAATATTGCCGGTATTTTTAATGATCATTCTGTTAAAGAACAAATTCCTGGCTATTTTGATAATACTGAACTCCCTCTTATTTGTTATGTTTACAAAAAATCTACCCGAAAATATGTGTTTAATTACAGCGAAGTGTGTAAAGATGTTAATATCAGTGACAATACACCTACCTCATGAAATTGCAGTAATTCCGAATACATTTATGGCCCCAGTTCCCATGTTATCACAGGAGACCTTAACATCGTTCGTGACCGAGAGTTCAAATCATTCCTCAGTAAAGGACCTAAATATCGTCCCCCGTCAATTATTAATTGGAATGAGTGTAGTAACATCATCCATGACTCACTCCGTACTTCCTGCTCTAAATGGATAAAACGAGAAAAAGCTGACAAGAAATCATTAGATTCTTTTTTTAATTCGGTAATAAACATAGTTGATATACGTATTCAACATTTTAAAGATCATTTTACTCCTAACAACAACCATAATAGCCCAATTTCTCGTATCAAACATAAGCTAAAAGAACTCGCCAAGGAATATGTTTTTGTCCCGGCTGATAAGGCTGCTAACAATATCATTATTGTTTGACGTAAATTTTACATTGAGGTTCTACAAAAGGAAATCACCAATTCACCAACATTCCAACTGACTCCATTTTCGGAAAATGACATCTGTAACAAACATAAACTTTTAGCTACCTCTTTACAAGCAGAACCAAATACAATGAAAGTTCCAACTATGTACTGGCTTCCGAAGCTGCACAAAACTCCTTACCAATATAGATTTATTTCGTCTTCAAGCCATTGTTCCACTACTAAACTATCTATTCTACTTACTAGTACACTTGGTACAATCAAAAACCTGGTAATAAATTGTTCAAATAAGGCCTTTGAAAATAGTGGAATTAATTACTTTTGGAGTGTAAAAAATTCGTTGGAAGTACTTGATAAATTGCATGCTTATATTGGTGATTTCGAATCTGTTCAAAGTTTTGATTTTTCTACCCTATATACCACACACCTGATTAAATGGGCATTTAAAACGTCAGAATGCGAATATATATGTTCAAAATCTTTTAGGTCATTTTTTAGTAACAACAAACAAAAGAACTATGTCAATTGGACCTGCTTTGATACTATAACTGCCCTTGAATTTTTACTAGATAACATTTTTTTTCGCTATGGAGATTCCATATATCATCAGGTTATCGGAATTCCCATGGGGACTAACTGTGCACCAGTTATTGCAGACCTGTTTCTGTATTGTTATGATTTACAATTTATGACTAAAATCAGCAAAGACCCATCGAAGCAACATCTGATCCAAAAATTTAATAACACTTTTAGATATTTGGATGATATATTGGCTCTCAATAATGACGACTTCAGTATGTACACTTAAGAGATTTATCCTGCCGAACTGACTTTAAATAAAGCTAATAATAACAATGAATACTGCCATTTCCTGGATCTTGATATCTATATCTTTAACGGGAAGCTTAATACCAAAATTTATGATAAAAGAGATGATTTTTCATTTCCTATTGTTAATTATCCATTTTTAGATGGTGACGTTCCCTTGTCACCATCTTATAGTGTTTATATATATTTCAACTTGTTCGATTCGCTCGTGTATGTAACAGCGTATTTGATTTCAACGAAAGAAATTTCTGTATTACTGAAAAATTATTACACCAGGGTTTTCGATATCACAAACTAGTCAAAACATTTACTAAATTTTATCATCAGTACAAGGACATCATTCGTAAATATAAATCAACATGCAGACATCTTATACGTTCAGGTATTTCACATCCAATATTTTATGGTAATATTCTTTACAAAGCACAAAAATATCGGCATTCACCTCAAAAGCTAACCAAACCTTTTAACAGACTTATTCGGAAAGGATATAGTTACGATATTGTTGTCAAGTCATTAAGGATTGTATATTTTGGTATTTATATTGATTCACTCCTAGGGTCTTTGCATTGGAAATAAACACATTTATTCTAAAACCAGTTGTTGGCATGATACGGGTTATGTTCTCATATATTTTATGATGGTATGATACTAAACCCCTAATGGGAGGGATTGTTCTTGATTTTCATATGATGAAGACATAATCTTTCAATCAGTTTAATTGAGGTCTGGAGCTGGCATGTCAGTAACTGCTAGTAGTCCTTTGTTCATTTATGTATCATTGTCATTTTGCTTAGTTTTTGTTATCTATTCTGAAATCGGACACGGACTTCTTTTAAACTGAGTTTTACTGTGCGTATTGCTATGTGTTTCTTTATTCTACATTGACTAGAGGTATAGGGGGAGGGTTGAGATCTCACAAAACATGTTTAACCCCGCCACATTTTTGCACCTGCCCAAGTCAGGAGCCTCTGGCCTTTGTTAGTCTTGTATGTTTTTTAATTTGAGTTCATTTATATGTTTTGGAGTTTAGTGTGACATCCATTTTCACTGAACTAGTACACAATTTTATTTAGGGGCCGGCTGAGGACCACCTCCGGGTGCGGGATTTTCTCGCTGCGTTGAAGACCCATTGTTGGCCTTCGGCTGTTGTCTGCTCTTTGGTTGGGTTGTTGTCTCTTTGACATATTCCCCATTTCCATTCTCAATTTTATCTTGTCCTGAAAATGCATTTAATTTACCATTGGAGGTTAAACAGCCATCCATCATCATCTCATTATCACTTATATTTATAGTAACTGATTAACATGTTAATGTAGACATTAGCAGTAATCATCATTTAATAGTATTAGAAATTTCATATGTTTCCTAATATTTGTTAAGAAGTTACGTAGATTCTGAAATTTTTTAGTTCATTTATTACAACTGTTGAACAATGTTGTACGACAATGCAAGATAAATTATTGTGATTTCAGAAAATGCTGCATGCAAATAATACCAACGAAAATGCAGGATTTTATTTTTTGCAACACCTATCCCGTCCCAATTTTGGCAGTAATAAGAACACCAGAAAAATTTCAGAATTAGCACTATTATCAAAATCATCAGTTAGTTAAAGACAACAAAAGATGTATGATGATGTTTTGCATTTTTAAATTCTAATATGACGTGCTTCTTTCGCTTTGTAAACAACACCGTGATAAAATTCTCGATATATCTATACTTAGCGCAGACTCAGAGATGTGCATATTGGTGGCTGTTACTATTTACCTCCTACTTAAATCCACATATATCGTAACCTATGTGCAAACACTATGTCGATTTCGTTGTGTTCAAATTGAAATTGAAAAAGAAACTACAGAACTATTATTTTGTCTTTTGCATAATTACAGCATGAAAATTCAGTACACAATATACATAGATATAAATATTTCTCACTGTACACTGTTGATAGCAACAAGATAGTAATACAACATAACAATAATGTATTTCACAAAATACACTGTTTATACAAATTTAAAAGATATAAAAGTAAATTAGAAGTTAATGAAATAAAATCTACACAATGAGTATGGTTTAAAAAAGACTGTGCAGTATTTTTATTATTGATTCTTGTTATTTTTTTAATGAATCTGATCTGAGTATGATTAATCTTTAATGAAATAGACATTCTTGTTTAATAATCTATGAAGTTGTTATTTTGATGAAGAAATGACATATTTAATTTATTTGTGTTTTCTTTTCTTTCATACTTGATATTGTTTCATCCTGTTAACAGGGGGTAAGTTTAATTCTTTAAGTTTCAGTTACCTTTTAAAATTTACACTTAGATTTGAAAAACATTATGTGCATGAAATATACAGGGTACATATAGTGAAGATGAAAACTCTCAACACACAAAATATGAAACAAAAATAGACATCTAAATGTCACAAAAATAGGTATCATTCACTTATAGAGAGGAAAAGAGTTAATGAATGAAGATTTTATGAACAAAAATCATCAGAGAGAAATATCCATTTTGAATATACTGGTTCTACCAGATCAAAGCTTACACAAAGACTTCAACAGTCTGTTGAAGTCTTTGTGTAATCTTTGATCTGGTTTGAACAGTATAGATAATAGATTTCACATGTACTTAGAAACTTCAGCTGAACTTAGTTACAGCATAAACAATGCATACTTTTACCAATTTTTTTGCAAGAGGCCATTTCTATCAACCTAAAAAATTGTCAGGCTTTGAACCAAAATTGCTTCATTTTATACTAGTAGATCAATTATGTCAAGCTGTTTCATTGCCATACTTGAATAGCTCTAAATTGCCAAGTTATTACACATGTCTCGTTACAGGGATATACAGCATTACATTTAGCTGCTATGCATGGTCACGAGAACATTATTGAACTTCTAGTACAAACTTACAGTAAGTAATTGCATAATTTGTTAAACTATTTATAAGTAGAAAAAAATAGTCAGATGAATTAATAAGGGTCAAAAATGAATTTGAAAGCCTTCGTTTTGTCAAGTTATACTATGTCAGCATGGAAGAGTGTAGAAAGTGTAAATTTGAAAAAAAATCAATAATTGGCATCAACCTACCATGTTACGCCAGAAAATCGCCTTTTAATTTTAAATAGCCAACAAAAGACACAAATCAATAATAAATTTAACAAGATTTATTATACACAAGTTTACAAGAAGTATTACACAAAAAGAAATGTCAACTAAACTGTCAAAAATATATGTCTGATCTTTTGTCTTTTCTTTATCCGAAAATCTTCACGGGAATCCACAGAATATTACGTCCAATAGGTCACAATTTAGTAGGATGTTGTTAGTAAATAAAAGTGTCAATCCAACTGCTGAGACTGTTGATGTCTATCAATGTCTAAGTCTATCTCTGTCTATGTCTATCTATGTCTATGTCTATCTAACTTTAGGGTCTGCATTCTTATATATATATATATATTCAAACGGAAACTTCTAGATAACGCTAAATGTTTAAATTACGCATCTTTTGTTATGATCATTCTGGAAACGCTATGTAAGTGAAATAGAAAGTTTTAATCATTCCATGAGTATCAATGATTATTCCAGTGATTTCTAAACTGCATAATTGTAACACAATGTGTATTATTTTGTACACAATATAAAAAAATGTAAACATTCTTAGGCCACACAAAACAAATTAGGCCAACTAAATAAATATGATAGTTACAATATCATAACAACCATCATAGGAATTAATAGAATAAGATGTTGGGGGATGTCAATAAGACAACAACAGGAGTTAACCAAAATAAACAATGATGGACAACACAATATGACAAACTTTAAATAAATCAGATAAACTTCAAAAGTAAGATTTTGCTTTGCAAGTAATGCTTTACAAACTCTTTAAAGTACTAATGCATGGTACTAATTAAATGTTTTAATTACAGAAGCTGATTCCAACATCAGAGATTACAGTGGGAAGAAAGCTAAGCAGTACCTTAGAAATTCAGCCTCTACGAAAGCCCAACGTAAGACTTTTGATTTATCTTGCTCTATAAAATCAGATGGGGTTGACATGGGCAGTATAACCATTGCTGGTCCTGATTTACCACCGAACACTAAGGTCCAGTTACGGAGCTCTGTTAGACCAGAGCCTCCCACTGAGAGACGGTCAAGGGGCTCTATAACTATACAACACCTATGTCTACAGGATCAAACTATTAATAGCAGTACATCATAATGTTTTGTTAGTTTGTCCTCGTGTTGTTCAGTCTTACTTGTGATACATGTATATTTACAGTTTATATTTATCTCAGAGAATGGTTGTGGCATTATAGGATTTTTTATTAAAATGTGATAGCTGCATATTGTTCATGATAAGGATTGAGATTTCAGGAATATTTAATGCATTATTGGACCCTAGTCTCTTAAAATTTTTATTTAAACATTTTTGGTAACTTGTATTCCATTTTTGCCATGAGATTTATGTCTCACTTATCTTTATATTTTATTTATATTGATGTTTCATGTTAGAATAAGGCTAAGGAAAGATTTACTTAATCTAAAAACTACTTCATAAAATGGTTTTGTCATCTTCACAAGAAATTATGATTCTTAAGATTTGGAAATTCACAAACCTGAAGGATAAGATTTCAATATAGATTAGTAGAATTATCAACATCAACAGTTTGGGGCAATATTAATGGAGCTAAGAAAAATCAGTGGTTTTGTTGTTTTGTTTTGTTTTTTATTTACTTTTTTTCTCCTGTTAGTGACAATTATTTAGAAAACATTAATCAAAATCTGGTTACTGATATGAAAAGATAAAAGGTGGTTGAACAAATATAGGAATTGTTTTTATAATTATTGATATTTTATAACTTATAAAATGATTAAATAAAAAAACATAAATTTTATATTATATTTTAAAGTATTTTAAAATTCATATTTAATGGAAATTTAAGCCTGTTATAACAACATTTAATGGATTGAAGTAGTAATAAATACCTGACAAATTTTGGCACTTGTATCACTGGTTTCAGGGTCTTAACAAATAGATACATACTCAGGAAATTGACAATGAATATTTCTTTTATTAATTACTAAAAGATTAGTCAATGGTCAATATATATATATATCTGCACAAAATTATTATTTAAAATTGTCAGTGGCAAGATTTTAATTTTTACGGTACCTGATTCATTCCATGCTAAAATACATCATATCTATTTAATGTATTGACAAAATTTAACATGAAGCCAACTTCATTGATTATATTACTTTTATCATATATGAATATATATTTATTTAATTAAATTATTTAATTTTACTAATATTGTAATTTATGAATTTTATTGCATTATTTTGATATATCTGCTGAACCTTTGTCATAATTCTGAACTTGTTCTCTAGACTTTTATCTATTGCTTTTTGTATTGTATATTTATGTTTTATATACAAATGAATATGATAAAAATGTCTTGTTTTGTCTTGTTTAGTAGAAAAAGGCCTTCATATATAGATACAGAAATTGCAAACATTTCCAGTATAATGGTCTGCACTTTCTAAAAAGTATAAAAATATCAATATTCTGGTGCAACTTTACGCCAGACTTTATTCACTGGAGAAAATTTTAAAGTTAACAGCTTAATTGGATAAAAGAGATTTATAAGTAAATTCATGTTTAATTTAGTGTTTAACATTGCATTCCTTAGCCCTCATATTTAGTCACTAACCTTGCAAATATTTCCAGAAGCATGCGATTAATGTTTGAAATGTTTGCTTTGGTCTTACAGTATGAGCCTGGCATAACAATGTATGTATAAGACACATTTAGAGTCGTCTTTCTTTGTATGGCTTCACTTGCTAGAAAACAATTTTGACAAAGGTTTTAATTTGTTTCAGTATGAAGTGAATATATGTGCAAAAATTGAGACAAAGTTCTGTAAAAAATATAACAGTATGATTTACTTCAATATTCTTTGATATAATTTTTTATTCAAATTTACAACCATTAACTTTTGATCTAACTGTGATTGATTGATGATAACTTTTAATCTAAAAGTGAATGATCGGTGATAACTTTTGATCTAACTGTGACTTTTGATTTAATGGTGATTGATCAATGATAACTTTTAAGATGTCAGATTCGTCATTATATTACGCTTACATTTAAATGCTTATTGTTTCTTCTTTTTTATATATTTCACTCTATTTTTATACAGATTAATGAGATTGAAGGTGAAACTTTAAATAAACAAATGACTTCTAGATTAAATAAAAGTATGTTGTTTGATTTTAGGTGCTTTCAAAAGAGGGTCAATCCGACACAACTCAAATCAGAGTGAGGTCTTTCTTTATTCCTTAAATCTTGGGCTGACTGAGGAACCAATATTTGATCAGTGATAAACTGCATGAGCTTATTGCGTGCTTTTTACTTTAGACAATATAGTGATCCTGAATTAATCAAACATATTTCATGCTATTCAGCTGGCTAACATTTTATTTTTTATTGTACAGTGAGATTTTTCTAAAATTTATTGCACATGGAAAATCAATTATTTGATTTAAAGATTTTTGTACATTTGGAACTTGTCGTATAAAAGAACAATTATGGATACAATTTCAAATACTTCTATGTCTTATTAACTGTTAATGTTATGAAAAGTTCAATTTTTCTTGATACAATGTATATAAAAACAAAAACAAAACATTTCTATGACATAATTCATAAGTGCTTATTTTTAAAAATAAAGTAATAATTTTTGTTAATTATTCATAGGTGTTTGTTTGAAAAAAAGTAAAAAATTAAAGTTCATACTAATTTACACAGTAAAACAGGCTCATTTGGAAGACCTGTTATGAATATAACTTGGACATCTAGATTTGACTTTGTTTGTCTGTGTGGATGCCATTAAATTTGGTGACTTGCTTAGTAACATATAAAGGTCAATTAATGACACTTCAGATACTATATTACCCATAAACATTGTACAGTGAAATACATTTGTATAACAGTTCTTTTATGTGACACACTTTGATTTTAAAAGTAACATGTCTATGGTTATATTTGATATATGAAACACGTAGGTCAATTTTTTTCTTTAATACTTCATTTCTCAGAAACAGAGATAACATCTACATGGATGGAAAGACGTTTCTCTGTAACATTAACTTATTGGCCATTGTGACCCTTTTTTTTATGCTAAGACATTTTATCAGATACTGATGGTGGTATATTAGTCATATTTTGATGCAGTCTAACATTTTTTGTTAGTAATTGACCTTTGTTTTGTAACAATTGTTGAAGGTCGTAGTTGTTTACATCCTATGTATCCACAGCAACAATACCACATCTCTAGAATTTTTAAAATTTCGAAACGGAAACAAATTCTAAGTTTCCTATAATTGATTGATTAAATTTTTTGGCGGTCAGTTTGTATTGGTGGAGGAAACCGGGGTGCCGGATAGAACCACTGACCTTTGGTAGGAAAACTGACAATCCTAGTCAATTAAGATTGGAGTCAAGCGCACCTGCCACGTGTTGACAGACTAGTGATACAGTAGTTTGACAACTTAGACAACTTGGCTGCCGAGGCCCCCTAAGTATCCTATAATGACCCTGATGTTATCATATGGTATGGCCTTCAATAATGAGCAAACCCAGCATAGTAAGCTATAAACAGCCCTGATAAGACAAAATGAAAAGAAATTCAAAAGAAAAGACCAACAGCCTGATTATGAAAAAAAAAACGACCAAACAAACAAAATATAAGGCGGAAAGCAACCAAAGACAACCACTTAATTACAGGCTTCTAACTTGGGACAGGCATGACATGCACATAAAGAATGTGGCAGGGTTATACTTGTTTGTGAGCATTCAACCCTCCCCTAACCTAGAACAGCAGCGTAACAACTCAGTATAAAAACAAATTTTAGAATCTTCTGGAAAACGTTGACTCATCAAATCAGCACTAAGCACATAAAAAAGACCATAGCAAAAAGAACACAAGATATTGATATCCGAGTACTGGTAGCTACTGAAAACTAGTACAAAGCCAATTGTAACTACTGTGGATTCTTTATTATTCGTGGATTTCATGGGTAAAGATGAATCAAGAATTTAAATACTCAACTAAGTACAAATTTTCAATAGACTTGTAAGCAGACTTTTTGAAAAACCACAAATATCCGCGAAAGTACAAGTTTTCTATAATCAGCGATAATTTGTACACACAAAAATAAATAAATCCAAAGTAATAACATGAATAAATAAACCATGTTTTCCCAGCCAAAAATATCAATACGTACACATCCAATGAACTTAATGTAAAATTGATAACCTTTCAGAATTTTATTCAAAGAATTGTATCCAAATTTACAGGTTTTTTAAACAACATAGACATAAATTTAGGATTTGATATCCACACTGAATAAAAGTTTCTACAGGTACATCAAAACTTCCATACCATGTTTCTATGAAAGAATTAAGGAAAAGTATTTAGTTATTTGTGGTAAAGATATCCCAGACTTAAATTTACCAGTAAAACATATCTTACTTTCATTGAAATCTAAAACTTCACTAAAGACTGGGGCAAGCACAGGAGTTGGGGAAACACTGTAAGAAGGGGCCAACACATACATCACCAAAAAATGAAATTTAACAATAGGCCTATTTAGTTAAAGTTGTAAATAAGCAGGATTTTCTTTGTGATTAAACACCTGAGCAGAGTCAATCTGGAAGACAGCATTCATATTTTGATAGGATGACCTCATGACAAGGGAACTACGTGTAAATGTATATAATGTAAGTAGCAAGTTAAAAGATATTAATTCAAAAAAAGTTTAGATTCAGGATAGAGATTTGATATTTAAAAATTTCAAGACTGAATAGTTCTGCTTTAAAAAATCAAAATCATAGTTTTGTGATAAATGAAAAAAAAAAGATCACTACCAACAAAGCTGAAGATTGTTTGTCTGTCATTTAATCTGGACAAACTAAGATATACAAATAGTAGAAGTATGTTTTAGAAGTAGCCAAACCTAATTAATATTGATACACATTTTTAAATGCTGCATGAGTGGATTAGAAGAGAAATATATGTGTAAGTACATGTTTTAGTACCCCTAGATGTGTGTGTAACTCTAAGCATGTGTACCATTTCTTGTTATAACACTGTTCTTTTGATATACCGGTACATAGTAATCTCGTCACAAAAAGAATTTTGACTTGGGAATATATGAAATTTGTTTTATGTCTAATTTTCTGCTATGGTCAATTAGTTCGTTACTTTGTAGAATAATAGATACCATGCACAATCTGCAAACTTTGGTAAATAGAGATTTTGACCTTCGTTTAGTATTCACATTGTCATTGAAATTTTTCTTTAAAATTTACAAATTGATATACAAGATTTGAAATAGTAATATGGAAGAATATTTTAGCCAACACCAGGGTTTCGTTCACTGGACATGAGTTGAGATCAATTTCAGTACCCACCTTCTTTTCTCAATTTCTTTTACATTATTTGTTTTCTGTATATTATGACATTTGTTAAGTGTTTGTTTTATGTACCTATACATGACATTTGGTTCATTCTTAGATCCTTGTATGCAACTGTGTCTATGGAAAGATGGCTAATTAGGTCCTTTTAGTTTTTCAACAGTTTTAGCCTTTTAGGTTTTTAAAATTAGAAACATCTAGGGTATTGTGGCTTTGACATCTGCTTTTATTGTTGACTGTATTTACATGAAACTTGAACTTAAATGTTGAACCCTAATTGGCCTTATATTTATGCTGAAGTGCATGTGGAGGAATCATATAATTGGAGTTTTCCCAGGGTATATGCACATTTGTACCAGGTAAATCTGACCCATTAAGTTCTGAAATTGTCATTGAAACTTGTGTCACATAGTTTATTGAATGTAGGTAAAACATGGTATTGTCACAGTTTTTATACAGTGGTTGTACTAGACTACCAAGTTTTTTAAGAAGCAAACGGTTGTACTTGTTTTTATCATGACAAAAAATTGTGGCAAATTTTTCTGTACATATCCATTTATGTAAATAAAAAGCAGTGAATGAAATGATACACCTTTATAATATGGAATAGAAAGTAGTTCTTAGTAAATATTTCTATAGTTTTGAATATTAGATGTTTCTATGTTGTTCACTATGCTTACAGAATTAACATATTGTTACAGCTTTTTTTGTTGTGTTCAACAAAATTATCTTTCAGGCTTACTAAGTAACTAGTTTATATCCACAAATTATATTTTTTTAACTTTATAAATTCCCATTCAAAAGTTTTGATTTGAGATATGAGATATTTTGACATCAGTATTTGAGATTATATATGAACAGTAATAAAGTGAGCAACATACACAAATCTCATTTTAATGATTTAGTCATTTTCTGATTTTCTTGTAATTTCTTGAAAAGGTGAAAGGTGTTGGTTTGCATTTAATTTTACAATATAAGTGATTTTTACAGATGCATCCACCAAAGACATATACATGTACCTTTAATGCACTGATCTATCTGTTAGCTTCTACAATTTATACTTTTGCCTTATTTTCATGTGCCTTGATTTTATTAATTGAAAAGGTTCATTTAGTATATTTATGACAGTTTGCAACAGTTTCAGCAAAGGTTAACTTAGTTTATCTCTGTGTATACTTTATGCTTCATAGTTTCTGCCATGGAATGAATCTCCATTTTTCTTTTTTCATTCATTTCTAACATTTTTATTAACTTTTATATATTACTGATCATTTCATCCCTAGCAATATTTGGTTATGAAAAAGGAATTGAAATGACTAGTTTAGTATGAAGAAATATAACAATTTTTTATCATTATTGCAACCCTTTACAACATGCCAAACTATAGTGCAGAAAGTCTAGCTTGGGGTTTATTTTTGTTTACATTGCAGATATCAATATTCAACAAAATCACAACAAGTAATCCAATTCTAGCAAACCAGTTGCCAAACTAGAAAATTCTTAAGAATTCACCATTTCAGATTATAATGCATTCTGTGTAAAATTTTTAAAAGCATACACTCAAACTTATAACTTCCTAAACAAGGAAAAGTTCAACCAATGAAATGATATTAATTTCATTTTGGACTGCAAACAATGAAATCACCCATAGTCCTTTAAATTCTAAAATAATGATTTGTGACCAAAGAAACCAGAGTTTACACAATTGTATCTTTTCTATGAATATATTTAGCCTATCTGTTCTGTACCTTTTTTCCTGCTATGTAACATTGTTTTTAAATCTTTCTATGAATCACATTTCATCATCCTTGTTTGAAGTGTTTACTGCATGATATGTACCAGCTACTTGTATCTAGTTGTTCATACCTATGTTTTACAACTCATTGTCTTTTTATTTTACTTTGTTTCTTCACATAGACATTTTTTTTTTTTTTCATTTTTAGCTCAACTGGCCTTAAAAGCTGTATATTTTTAAAAAAGTAATTTGTTTCTAAAATAGTTTTTGATTGTGAAAAAAGTCGAAATAAATACTGTAAATTCAGAAATTATTGTGAGGTTTTCATTAATGTGAATAATTCGAATAGGTGACTATCGCAATATAAAGAACTGGCATTCTGAAATCTGACACATAAATCTGTATCTAGCTTTTCTTGAAATTGCAATAATTAATCTTGTATTTTTGTCCATTCTTCAAAAACAGATGTGTTATTAAAAAAATCCATATAATATTCTCTTTATGTAGAGCAGATGTAGGTAAAATTTGATGATGATGGACCAGACTGCTTAAATTCCAGCGGCAAATTAATATATATATCAGGACAAAAAAATTGAAAATGAATCACCAAATATTTGGGTTGTATATAAAGAGATTATACATTTAGGGTTGGAAATTCACAGGGGCCCAGTAGCACATGGCCCCATAGAATTTCAGGTGGGCTTCTAATTTTATACACATTTTTGCTTGATCATATAACAGTGGACCCCAAAGAATTGCCATGGGCTACCATTTTGAAACTAGTTCATTTTTTCATGTATCTATCTTCACTGTTTATTTTATTTTCATAAGAAATATTTTTTTTTGAAAACATTTGTCATTGAGCACGCATTGCATGGCAGCTAAGCAGGTAACAGAGGTGTGTAAATTTAAGCCTGTTGATCCGACATAGATTGTAATAAAATAATTTACATAAATGATAAAATATTATAGAGGACTGAAAATATATTGATGACAAGTCAAAACTAGTACAAAACTTATTATATCTAATATCAACAAATGATTAGTAAAATATACCAGCATCTGGGAATTTGTCAAATATTTAAAATTATAAAAACAAAGACTTATCAACTTTGCATTATAATGCATATCATATAAATACTTATTTATAAGATACAATTGAAATTAATCACATTTATTTAATTAATTTAAAAGTAATATTAGCACTCACTTGAGATATTTAACAATCCTTTTAAAATACTTTGTATTAATATTTAGTACAATGTGCATTAATTTAGTTTAATTACAGGTAAAAAGTGAATTTAAGAACTTTCTATATTTGAGAAAATCTTAATTTTTGAATTATATATTATTTAATAAATTAATCTTGTATATAATTTTACATTAATCACAGATTGAATACATATTTACAATTGAACGCAGAATCTCTTTAAAGTACAATAATTATGAAATTTAGAATCAATTTAAAAAAAATTAGAATTCTTGTATTGTCAAACTTTACAAAGTCATTTTCAATTTATTTATTGCCAATTGTTGACCAATAACTACTCATATCTAAGCATGGTATCATTGTAGTAACAATTGTATAGAAATAAACTTGTGAAATAATTCTTTCATGTCATATCTTAAGTGAATAGTATATAACTGTCAACTTTATTCTAAAAGGTTAATAACTGGTAAATTTAAGATCTAATGGTATTTACAGCTAATGTCTGCTAAAAACGTTTATTTTTAAAGTTCATAAAGCTATGAATTTAGATGTAAAACAAGTGTCAGGCGTATAATGCTAACTTCTAAACTTGTTATTAAATCTCAATTTGATTTATAGGTATTAATACGTCAGTTTAATACATACTGTTATCAGAATTCTAATTTCTGATAATATATAAACTCTTAACTGTTACAATTAAAACTAGAATGTTACCAAATAGTAGTTCAGATGGTTTAATGTAATCATAAATCAATCATGAATCATCAATATTCTAACTTTAACTGTTCATGAAATTTATATAAGTATTCTACGAATTCATTAATTCTTTACATAAATTTATTTTAAATATTCTTACTCATTATAGATTTATAAAATTCTACATGAATTACCAGATAGTTGTGCTTAAATATAAAGAAGTTTAAATTTAAATACAATCATATTAATGATATTAAACATTAGCATTATTTCACATTTTCACAAGATATAAATTTCTACACAATTCATTTCATCTAAAACTACAATATCTGTTTGCAATTTATATAAGGTTATTACTATGCTGATCGATCATTTAATGTAGATGACTAAATTAGGTTTAATTCGTAAATAACAATTAATTGTGATACGTATCAAATTAAATCGTTAACTAACATAAATTTGTTATTTACTGAAAATTTTCATATTCATACTAGATCTTGCGTTCAAGACATGTCTTACCTATGGAGACTACAATTTTTTGAACGCATTTACAAATCTAAGTCATAAATATAAGACTCGTAATAGAATGAATATGTTACCAGCATAAATTTGTCCTATCAACTTCTATATCTGCATGTTTTACTCATTATACTGTAATACAACTCATAATTAGATTATTTCATGCATAATTCTTTTAATTGAGTTTGTACGATATTATATATTTTGACTATATGTTTCTTTCATTTATTTCAAGTTTATCTGCCTATAATGATAATTACCATATTGCAGTCCTCATCATTATTTACTATAAAAATGATACTGAATTATAAGTACATTTATAAAAATTTTGCATGAATTTAGAATTGAATTTATAATTCATGAATTGTATATAAGAAAATTAATAACAAGTGACTTATTTACAAATTATTTTTTATGATTCATCAATTGTTCTACCAAATCATCGAATTTTAGTACATTTATTGTATTATATGACCAATGTATAACTAATTTCCTATAAATTTATGAGCTTCTCGTTAATTAAAACTGAATAATTTAAATATTGAAATGTGATTATATATTGTATTGTTAAGTAAAATGACATGCAACTATATTCTGAATAATCAATTTGATTTCGACTTTACCTTTCACTATTATGATACTATCTACTGATATATTTTGTACTAAAATTTACATCATACAACAAACGTTACATTAAAAATAGTAATTGACTCTAGATAATAAACCGAATATTTGTCTTATAACAAATTTATTTGATATGTTGATAATATTTGACATTTTATGACTTCAGCTAATTATGACTCTTATTAATATTACTTTGATATGAAATATCATTTTTATATGTTTCTTTTGTATAAATTGTTTCAATGAATAATTGTACATTAACTTTAATTGGAATTATTATAAATTAAAGATTAAAAAATTGAATACTAAGCATGTTACTTGTATCTTATTTTAACAAATTTTATTATGTATACACATGATCATTCATCACTATATAGATTTAATAGTGAATTAATTAACTTGTCCATTTTATCACAATAAATCAACATTAATGATCTTTCTCGCATAATTACAGTAAATTTACAAGTACACAAATCTGTTATGAATTCTTATAACTTTGATATTAATTAAACATTAATTGTATAAACTTATTAAAATATCAAAATCAGCATTATGTTCAATTTTAAATATTTATTAATATTTAAATTTTAAATCACTCAGATTACTATTTAAGATTATCTAAGGTATTTGATAAAAATAAGAATTAATTTGGATTTTTGTTACTATCTTTAATTGATAACATTTTTCTAAACTTTACAATTTATGGTTATGTTATTTTATGATTATTGAAATTCATAGATGGGTTCTCATTTATATATAAATTTTCGATTAAATAGAAGCTATCGATTTAGAACATTTTGTCCAAATTTTAATTGTTCGATATAAAGTTTTTTTTTAAAAGACTTTCAGTAAAATCAATCACATTAAGAGGTATAATAATTTTGAATCTTAACAAAATATTTTAACACCAAATTTTAAAGATTTAGGATATTCATTTTGTGTTGGTTTTAAAATTTATATTTTATTCACTTTTTACGTTATTAACCTCAAACCGTTTGAACGGTTCCCTTTTTAAACAGTTTTAAACATGGAATTCCTTTTGATTTTTCTTTAAATCCCATTTCTTTAAATTATCCTTCCAAAGCTTAATAGTCCATTTTACATCCATTTTATTTATTTTCAAGAAAAATTCTTCATTTTGAAATAGCTAACTATTTAAATTATGAGGTATGTTAAATTGGTTCAAATTTTAAATTTTCAGGTTTAATTGTTTTTGTTTTGATTGTAAAATTTATTTCTAAACCTTTTTTACTGTTATCATTTTAGTAGAAACTAAAATAAAATTTTATTTTTTGGGAGAAAATTTGTATTTTGTTAAAAAAGACTGGCTTCGCTGTTTAACTACTGGTTAATTTTTCTTTAATACCATTTTTTTGCTTATTTTCTAATTAAATCCAAATTTCTTAACCATGGATAACTGCCATCTTTCTATTCTTACTTAATTAAGAATGATTATCTTTCTAATTACTAAATTAGTAAGATCCCATATTCAAATTGTCCTGCATTTATAAATTTTAAAATTTGATAATATGGTTTTAAAATAATACAATCAATTTTTTAACTAAAAATTTATTGGCAAAGACGTTTAAATAAAGACTTCAAACATATTTATTTTTTATTTATTATCTAATTTATTTTGAAAGCTTTAATTTAATATTAAATTTATTAAAGAATAATTCTAATTACTTTAGGATTGCATATTTTGGTTTATATTTATAGTTTTTAATACAATTTAATTTTCTATTGAAATTCGATTCGTGTTTAACAGAATATTATTAACAGAAAATTCCATTAAAATAAAAAGGATGAAACTAGTCAAAATTACAAATTAAAATTACAAGAATATGCAAAATATAAAAATCACAATAGAAAACTTTAACAATAATGTTTAATCAAATTTTAGTTAAATAATTTTGTACTTTAAATTTACAAAGAAAAATTTTAAAACTTCAGGAAGACTTAGTTCATATTGTATTTATAATTAATCATTAAAAAATTTATTTAACAAGCTTTATTTTGAAATAGAAAAATATTAACTTTATTTTGTCTTTATAATTAATTAGTTAAATTTTATCTTAAGTATAAATTTTAATTACACTTGGGAGAAAAATTAAAATTTTCACAAATTGAATAAATTTAAATTAAAATTAAAAAATTGAAAAAATTAAATAAGGTAGATTACCTTTTGCATATTTATTAATGATTGAAATTTTTGAAAATATAAGGATTTTTAATAATTTATATAAAAATATTGCAATATTTTTAACAGAAAGTCGTAAATGAAGAGTATCGTAAGTTTTCAGCTATTGATAATGTTTAAAAGATTATGTGAAAATTTAATATACAAATATTTTGAAATAACTTGCCACAATTAAATCCATCTTATAAAAAGACCAACATGGATTGTATTTTATGATAAAGGAGGTGCTTATATTGCAATTTGATAGTAACAACACAAATATAATACCATACTCTTAATGATAACTTTGAAATGTGTGTGGTTGATGACGTATCAATATACAGTGTTATATAATTATCTGCCTACTAAATTTTAAACAAAAACATATTTAACCACATATTATTCTGGAAATAGTAGATTATATTGTCAATGTATTAATTATTGGAGTGGTCAAGATCCATAGTCATTTTTCTTGCAGCCTGTTAATTGGTTAAATTGGTTTGATAAAATTTATTTAATTACATTGTTGTTTTTTTATGGTACCATTTTAATAATGTGTTTGCTTTGCAACTTAATACCATGCTGGTTTCTGCGTCACGATGGCTGTTTGTTACACAACTTGTTTTCTTGTAATGCAATTAGATAATAAAATAATATTTTAAGTGGAACTATATGCATATCAGACTTTAAATAAAAGTTTGACCAAATATAGCATATTATAATTTTCAAAATATGCTTGGATATCCATTATAAACTTAACAATTATATGTAGAGTTATTTTTGAGAATTTTATGTCATTTGAAAAGGAAGCATCATTTTCTATGTCAAAAATGTTCATTGAAATAAAAGTTATTAATTAAAAATACTATAATTGCATGCCTCTTGGATCTACCAGAAATACACATGTAAAAATAAGTTATTTAATTTGGTATGTTTAACATGACAAAAGTCACTTAAAATCATTCAGTATATTTATGGAAATTCTTGATTCATAATCCTATCTAATATAAAAAGTATCTTAAATTAGGAATGCCATGCAGTCAATTTAAAGTCATGAATTCCAATTTAGAAATATCCCAATCAAAAGTTTAAATAATCATAGATGAATATAGTATAAAAGCTTAACAATGATGGAATATTTTAATCAAAGATAAATATTATATAACAGAATGGAATTAAAGAAATTTTTATGGATCTGCCCACCGTGTCAAAGCACTTGACATCACCACCATTTTTTTGTAGGTCTTTTGTTGCTCAATCTTTGTTTTCTATTTTGTGTCTTGTAGATTTGTTTGTCTTTTGGTCGTTTTTCTTTTCTACCATTGTGTTAACGGTTTGTCTTTTGGTCGATTTTCTTTTCTACCATTGTGTTAACAGTTTGTCTTTTGGTTTTTCTTTTCTACCATTGTGTTAACGGTTTGTCTTTTGGTCGTTTTTCTTTTCTACCATTGTGTTAACGGTTTGTCTTTTGGTCGTTTTTCTTTTCTACCATTGTGTTAACGGTTTGTCTTTTGGTCGATTTTCTTTTCTACCATTGTGTTAACAGTTTGTCTTGGTCGTTTTTCTTTTCTACCATTGTGTTAACGGTTTGTCTTTTGGTCGTTTTTCTTTTCTACCATTGTGTTAATGGTTTGTCTTTTGGTCGTATTTCTTTTCTACCATTGTGTTAACGGTTTGTCTTTTGGTTGTTTTTCTTTTCTACCATTGTGTTAACAGTTTGTCTTCGACTTACGAATTTAAATATTCCTTTGGTATCTTCTGCTTCAGCCTTTTAAAAGAAAATCGTATTATATATGCAAATGCAGAGTATCAGAATTTTTCAGCTGTTTATAATGCTTAAAATTAAGGTGAACTTTTGGTTTATAAATACTTTGAAATAACTTGCCAGAATTGGACATCAATCTTATAAAACAGACCATGAAATGTATTTTCTATTAAAGGAGGTGTTTATATTGCAATTAGCTAACAACAAAACACATATTGTACCATGCTCTTAATGATAATTTTGAAATGTGTATGTTTGATGAGGTATCAATATACAGTGGTACTATACAGAAGTACTAATTATCTGCCTACTAAACTTTTACAGAACTTATTTAACCACATAATAACTGGAAGTAGTAGTTTATTATACTGTCAATGTATTAATTATTGTGGTGGTCATACTCATAGTAATTTTATTGCAGCCTGTTTATTGGTTTTATAAAATTTATTCAGTTATTCTGTTGTTATTTTTATGGTACCATTTTTTATATTGTGTTTGTTTTTGCAAGAGTAGTAACAATTAATACACCATCAAAATTGTTACTTTTAAAGTTTTTACATGCTTATTTAACTGAGCAATATTTCATGAGCTTCAATGAAATTAAATGTAGGTGCTTTTGAATATAAAGGCTATAAAGAACTTATTTTTGCATTTTCATCCTCCATGAACAAAAATGAGAAAAAAGGGGATAATTTAATTTTTGATACACTGGAATGAGAAAGTTTTATAAATTTCTCGAATTATGCAAGAAATATTGCAATAATAATAGTTCCTTGATGTTTATATTATCTGATATTCGGATATTGAAATATAATTGATTAGGAATAACATTGTTGCACCTATTTATTTCTATTTTAAGATGCTCTGTATTCAAGTGTAAAACAGATAATTAGATATGATTGTGTTTTCATGTCATGATTAAGGGCTTTGTCTTCTGAAGCCAATTAACATGATTAGCCAAGTCAGTTTTCAAATTAACAGTTGGGATATGGGGAATTATGAATGAGGTTCCATATTACTTTTTACTTACTTACAAATAACAGATTGAAACCGTTCTGTAAAATAAATGACACATAATGTTCATGCTACATGTTTGACTTTCAGGTTAATGTCCCAAGATCAATAAGTTTGTCTGAAACCATTTCCTAAGGTTATTATAAATGGGGTCTCAAAAGGTTGTTTGGGGACATGTTTCGACCATTTTAAAAACAAAAGCTCCATGCATGTTTGTATTTCTATAAACTGCAACAATTGTAAATATGTCTCACTGCTGCAGACCATGTTTCAAACTCTTTCAAGTCAACCCATTTGGTTAAATTCTAATATTAAAATATATTGAAAGCCATTTAATATTGAGAAATATTGTAATGAGGGTGTATCCTTTATAAATGAAAAAGAAAGAAAAATAGAGACATATGAACATTTCTTATCTCACTGTACAGTAGGTAAAAATTTTGTTGAATATTTTGGTCTTATCAGCGGACTTTTTGTCAACATTTGTTTACCAAGATTCAAATCCCAGTTTATTGGAAATTATTATTTAAGGTAAATTAGAGGATTTTTATTATTGTATATTTAAAAACTAAAGTAAATGTTTTTGTCCTTTTCACAAAAAGAATATAGAAATAATATTGGAAACTGTCCTTGGTTATTCAACACTGCACAATTGTTGCGGAATTATTTATACTTTCTTTTTTATTTATTACTTAATGGAGATATTTTCCAGTTTGAAAAAAATATTTTTTAAACTATACACATGTTAATAGACACATCTAGTCTTAAAACTCTGTCTCTGTCCAAAAAAAAATTCTTAAAATAAATCTCGTTCTTTCCCTCTTTTTAGTATACATGATGTAAGTTGGGTTCAATTGTGCATTGAAAATGATAAAAGTTTCCAAACAGTAAGCTTTAGTTGCTTATTGGATTTACTTCTTTTTATATATGACATATTGTCTGATGTATATAGCATTTTGTATGATATTTATTTGAATTATTTTGAAATGATTTAATTTGTAGTATGCAGACAAAGAAAGAATGCCTCCACCATCAGGTTTATTCAGAAAGAGTAGGAAGGGGAGCGCTGTCCATTCTAGTAAAGATAGTATCCATAGTGACGATGGGGTCTTCTCAAGGTGATTTAGATAATTTCCTTATCTGTTAATAACCCTAACCCTAAAGCCACTATCTATAGGGAATATAAGGGGATTAAGGTCATTTCAAAATATTCTTCAAATTATCCTCTCTGTGAAAAACAGGATAGCTGCCATAATATATATATATATATCCCTACTTATTGAACTCTGTGGAAAATTTTGTTTTTAAATAAAACCTTTTTTTTTAAATAACAGGATAAGCCTGTCCCAATTCAGGAACCTTCTCTCTGGCTGAACCTCCACAATGTACATGAGGATAATGATTTATTAAAACTGGTTGTTTTACAATTGTGTAAATCATTTTAATTTAAGAAGTGTGTCTCCCTCATGCATAGTTAAGATTCTTTTGTCCCCGTTTTGCTGAATTTGTGTGAATTTTTGGTTTTATTTAGTGTTTCAACAATTATATTTGGTTTTGATTTAATCAAACTTTGTTTGCATTATATATTTAAGGTCTTTTACAAAATGTCTTCATGTGGTTCAGATTAGATGAAAAGCACAGCGGTCAAAAGCCAGTCTTGATATTAATGTTCAGTACATGGCGAAATATTTCTAAACTTAAGAGAACTGATGAATGGAAACTGTAGAATTGATACCCATTTTATGTTGACAAACCTTCAGATATTTGCGGTTAATCGTCTCACGGAAACTCTATGGAAAATGACATTTTGACTACTTGGATGTTTGTTTACCTGAAAATTTGCAGAAATGATGAGAGTAAGGTGCATGTGGTAACACCATGGGAACCAGAGACAATCTATGATTTTGTTTCGCTAATTTTCAAAAATTTCTTTAAAACTAAAATTTGGAATTTTTTGAAGCTTAAGGGCATTAATAACTTGATAGGTTATTGCAAACCAACCCCAGTTAATGCATGTGTTTATTAATGTTTGATAGCAATATGCACAGCAATGGTGGCACATAGTTTTCTTTGAAACACTATGGAGAAAAAACATTTGACCTTCTTGGCTGAAACTACTGAACCAACCTTATAAAATTTTGGAGAAAGTAATACATAGTAGAGTCACTTCTAATCAACTATATGTGGTTTCAATCAGATAAAAAAAAACATGACCACAATAGTTTATCTTTGCATGTGGTTTGTTAATTTTCATAGAAAACATTCTTCCCATAGAAGTGTAGAAATGATTTGAAACTTCAGAGGATTGCTGATTTGGTATCAACCATGTTTGCATTTGTAGCATAAATTTCCCATTAAAATAACATTACAAACCAAACGTTCATTTACTTGTCTTAAGCCACTAGTACAATTTAACCTTACTTTGCAGGATTGATGACATTTATATAATCTACAATTGATTCTTATTTGGTTCTGATTGGATGAAAACATTATCCCAGAATCGGTGTTTGATTCTAATTGACCAATTTTTAAAAATCTTCATGATACTAGTAAATGACCAGGCAAAATGTAAAACTTTAGGGATTGATGAAACCAATTCCTAACGAAGCTGTCAGAATTTATCTTTTTGATGCTTGAGTATTTTGGAGATAATTTTACCATGTGAGCAATTCAGGACCCTGGAAACATTCTTGTTCAGTTTTGTATGCTTTGTTATTGATTTGTACCTGACAGAAAAAAAGTAAAAGCGAATGTACTTAACCTGAAGTTTATGCTTGAGAAAATCTATAGGGATACTTTTAGAAAAAAAATGTCTTTATTAAACGATCCTTGTACATGTTGTAAGAAATTTGGAGATTGACTATCATGGACATGACTAGTAACATGGTACTATAAATGAAATTTTATGTTGTATTTCAAGTAAATTATTTTATATTTCAAGTGAAATATTTAATATTTGAAATTAATTATATAATATTTCAAATTAATTATTTTATATTTTAAGAAATGCATTTATATTTCAGTAACACTGTAACACGGTCTGAATCTGAACCAAGTTTACAAACCCCTAGGAGCAGTAATCATACCTATGTGTAATATTCGGGAGGTGTCTGAACATTTATACTACATAAGCATACTGATCAAAGACCCCAGACTTTCTCCTGCCATGAAATTTTCGTAACATTGTATAACTATCTGTTTTACATTTTTCACTGTGTAACTTTAACTTAATTTTACATCATCATTTTAAATTCATGCCTAGCAATTTGTAATATTCAGAGAAACCTATTATGAAAAGAAAGGTTTTTAACATATGTTTCAAATCTGTGAGATAACATATTACACATTTATTTAAAATGTTTAGTTTACATGTAGTTGTTATATTCTTTGTTTGATATTAAATATGTTTAATGAAATGATTTGTCATTTGTTTTGCCTTATTTTCCCTTTATTCCTTCGTTTTCATATTTAGACTTTGAAACACATTCTATATTTTCATGGCAATGTTTTTGCCAACCAAAATACGCAAACAGCATAAGAGGCAACATATCGTGGAATTTTGATTTTAAGCAATTACCAAAACGAAAAAAAAAACAAAAAAAGACAACAATGTACATTCGGGACAAGACTGAGTCCTAAATTTAACCCTTTCGCGGCGAGTGTATCCTTGAGGATACACAATGCGCAGGGCGGATGTATCCTTGAGGATACACGATGCACAGGGCGAGTGTATCTTTCAGGATACATACATATTATCCCAATAAAAGCCGCGATTTTACGCTATTTACCGTTCTTAACAGTTAAAATCAATGTTTCAATTAAAATCTACGATATCTGAGGATATTATTTCAGTTCTTCAACAGCTTTAATAACATCGTGAAAGGTAAATAAATCAAATCGGAAAATTTTATTTTCTAAAATTAGAACCGGAAATACGTTCTAAGGTCATGTGGGGTTTCAAAATGGCTTCTCTCGATAACGAGGAGTGGAAGTACAGCTGTTTTCTGTTTTGATGAAGCCCTTTATAATTCTTAGGTAGTTTTAGATATATAATAAAAATAAATGGTTCAATATATCTTAAAGAATTATGACAGCGATCTTTTTAAAGCCTTTTATTTTCCTCACAAATCGGAACAAGACAAGTAAAATTTTCGCGTTCATGGCTTTGCTACAAAAAAAAATTCTCAATTTCGAGGGGAAAGAGATATGGCTTGGAAAAGCTGGTTCTCGGGTGACACATACACTTTCATTGAGTGTAGCGTGATATAAGCGGATAGGGCTGAGAATGTACAGGATAACAATGCACGAAATTGATAGTAATTACGAAGTGAAATTTCGTCTGCTAGTATTGCAGTGTAAAAATGTCGTCACACGAAACTGATGTCGAATTAGCAGGTTCAGTGAAACTTATGTAATTAATGCCGGACAAGAATTCTTATTTGATGAGGAAAGGTTAAGAATTGGTCAAAATAGGCTGGGGATAGATGACAATGAGGGCTATAATCAGTCTAATCATGAGAATGCCAAAGGCCGAAAAAGGGGGTTCAATTTTAATTAGTGAGGAGATGGTGGTGATGGGTGGCACGATGAGTTTAATAATGTTGAAAAAGGTCTACCACATATATTTTCCCCTTGTGGTAATACTGGGCAAAGTCATGTCATGGGTGCTGAAAAGAAGGTTTTTGATTTCTGGCAACTTTATATGGGCAATCCTTTTCTTGAATGCATACTAAATCAACAAAACTGATAACTAAGCTTTTGGCTGATTTTTGTTATTTGTTCTTATGTTGTGCTGTAATACCACCATCCCAGGTAAGTGGAAGGGTTGAGCGCTCACAAACATGTTTAACCCTACCACATTCTTAATGTGCCTGTCCCAAGTTAGGAGCATGTAGTTCACTGGTTGTTGTTGGTTCATGTCTTTCATTTTTGTTTTTGGTTAATTGTTTTGTTATAAATTAACTATATATATATATATATATATATATATATATATATATATATATATAGGCAGTTAGTTTTCTTAGTTGAATTGTTTCATATGTTTCATGTCTGGGCCTTATATGGCTGACTTTACGGTATGGGTTTTTCTCATTGATGAAGGCCATATGGTTGCCTATAATTGCTTACATCCACTGTATTTGAACTTTGGTGGATAGTTGTCTTATTGGCAATCATACCTCTTCTCCTTATTTTTATATTTACTACAACATTCAGCAAAGGCCAAATGACAACAAAATGCCTTGGTCTACAAATCAGAAATGAAAGCATTTCTTGGTCTTGCATACCAAATGGGAATACAATGTAAGTTGCATACCATCTTCTAAGTTGTATTGGTTATCAGATCCAATAATGGTCACCCCAATATTTTCTTGTACAATGATCAGGGAAGGGTATACCTATATTTTATGGTACCTTCATTTCTCTGACCATGTAAATGAAACATGATAAAGTGAACAAAATGTTGATCCTTTCTGTAATATTAAATCTGTTGTTTCATTAGCCATGTGTTGGAAGGACAAAAAATGTATCAATCTTGTTAACTTTATATAATATATATACTGGTTAAGTTAAATGTGTAGTAAATGTTGGCCAGTTCGCAAGATAAGAGGTTTAACTACCCCTTTGTCATTGTTGACTACACTTCAAATATGTGTGGCTGACCAATACATCTAGTATTATTGTTATCTACAGAAAATCTTGCAATGGCTCAAAAAAATCTGTTTCAGTTTACTTGGGATGGTTAAATTTAATGCCTGCATATTATTTACCATTCATCCAACATAACATTTCTTCAGTTTTCTTGTTTACTGGTAAAAGGACTGATAAAAAGATAATGTGCTGGGGTATGCAGAGGAAGGCCAATACTCGCCCCAGACCAAAGATAAGTTCACACACATGCCTACAACAACAATAAAGGGAGGTGTCAAGTCTGCTGTATTTTATTCTTGTTGTATGTTAAAATTTTATTGTTGAAAGTTCAAAATTTAGTTATCAAATTCTCTAAGTTAATTGTAATACTGATTATAAATGGGAAGAGATTGCTATTTTTTTTTTTATCAAAATCTAAAGTTTTGTGACTTAATATGGGGAAAATGACACTGCACTGAATTATCAAGAAAGAATGAAATATATGCGTACACATGTAATAAGAGTAGAAATTGATTTTGTAAGTGATTATTCTTCACATGATTATAATGAATATATATGATAACTAAAGTATCTTCATAATGAAAATGGTCATTTAATAAATTTTAATACTCAGTGATTTAAAAACTTTGCAAAATACACAAACAGAAAATCCATGAACAAAGCTGTTGCATATTGGTAATAGAGAAAGTTGAATAAAGACCTAACCTTTCTAAAAAAAAAAAAAAAAACGACTACAAATGTACTTGTATATAATGGTTGATGATCCTGGTAATTTATCTATTTATTTTTTATCTATTTGTAAAAGATAATCCTGAAATTCTTTTTTATTACATAGTGTTTTTGTGTGTGTGTGTGTTTGTGTTTGTACAGTATTGCAATCTATACCAGGGAAAATACAAAAAAAAAAATCATAACTTATTTGTTTAATTACACTTTTATCCGCGTTTACAATTAACAACGTATCCGTGGTATCCGTATATCATGGCACTTTGAAACGAGTAGTCGTTCGTCGATTGTCAGAGTTGTCTTTTCATCAACACAAATGGCGGTCGGAAACGAAAAGTCAAACGGTCATTTTGTGAGAGATAAAAAGCTTCGGTTTTGCTATAAACGATGTTTAAATGACAAAAAACGATTGATACGTTTTAAACACATTTTTCACGTAAACAAGTTCATCCGAATATCAACATTTTGGCAACATTGAGCTAACAAGGTAACAAAATCGAACTTTCAAGCATTGTAATGACATTATTCTTTGTTTTAATTTTAAAAGAGTAGGAAAATCTTTTACATAGCAATCATTTGAACTTCCGTATCAGTTGTTTTAGCGATCTGTGCCTGCGTTCTCGAGTTGCAGCATGTTTTTCAAGAAGCAACTTTTCTTGAAGTTGAAGCACCGGTCACGAAATTAATTCAGGCTGGGGAATCTGAGCGTGCAAATTTTCCTCGGCCACAGAAACCCGCGGAAAAATTAAATCAGTAGTGAAAGTGTTAAGAGACAATGATCAATCCTCTATTTTTATCATCCTAACACCGGATATGACTCATTGAAGTATTTTAATTTGAGTCAAGCAGCAGGTTCAGTGGTAAAGTATGAATTGCTTACTCTTCCAGAGAACACGCCTTCATAGCCGGATTATTGGTGAGGATCTGTTGCCAAATCTTTAGTTTTCTGTGTAGTTTTTAGTGGGTTTCTGTGTGTCTTTTCTTCCTTTTGGTTTTTGGCCATTGATTTTTTTTTTTTTTTTTTATTCGACTTAACATTTTAATTACCCCCTTGGTATATTCCTCCTCTTAATACTTTCCATGGATTGTTTTAGATTTTCCCCAGTAACCCGAAGTGTTTTCTAAGTAAAAGAAATGTTTTACTGGACCTGGACTCTTCCTATCCAGCAATAAAAAAGATTGATCTTTGAGTTGTACAAATACACAGACACACCAGGTTGAAATGAGGAAATTTATGTCTAATGCCTTGTATAGGGCGAGAACCTATCTCTCAGCACAATTAAGAACATTGGCTACAATTCTTTGCCTGTTGCAAGACAAAATGTCTCCCTTATCCAAAATATTTTACATTGGTAGTAATCAGGGATGGGTACGATTACTGACAAATGTAATCGATTAATAATAGTGTAATCGATTACTCTGATTTTTGTATGTAATCGATTGCAATCGATTACTTTATCAAAAGTAATTACATTACTTTTCGATTACTGTCAATTACATGCTTCAAAATTACAAAATGATAATAAACTCAATTAAACACAATTATGTTGCTCAAATTATGTATAGGGGAAATTTGGAACTTTACCAAAAACAGTATTTCAAGCATTGTTTGCAAATTTTATGTCGACAGTTGTTTTCTAGATGGAAGCTTTTACTGAGGATCAGAAATGTTCAAAATTCTTGAAATTTTGGTTTTCAACATTAATGAGTGGTAATAAAGTTCTTGCAGTAACATTGCATCAATCACTTCTTTATATTTAAGGTTTTTGCACAAATTTTGCTGTTATAATGACTATAGTTAGGTTTTTTGTTTTAACTCATTATACACAGGTATACCTAATTACAGGTTCTAAAACTGCCAATGGAGTACAGTTTATAACCTGGGGCAATATAATGTAAATCAACTTCTTAATTAGACATAATTGAAATCAAAACAAAGTCTGCATCTTATTGATTAGAAGTCTTTAATTATCTGATTAGTAAAGACAAGAAGTTTGTTTAGAATTTTTTATTTTCTATTTTAATTACAAACAATATATATTTTAAGTTTCAAAAAGGGATACATGTATCTATTTCTGAAAAAGAATTTCAATACATAGCCAATGGTTGATTGTTAAAAGAATTTTGTGCACTTTCCTAATTTTTATATCATAACATTTCGACGAATCAACTGTTTATCCTTTTTAAGCTAAAAGTCCAACTCTTATTAAAAATTATGCTTTTAGGAATTTTAATACAAATAAACTTACTACTTTAATGTAGTACAGAACTTAACTTAAGACTAATTTCTTATTTTAGATTTATTTTCTTATTCTAAATCTATTTTCTTATTTTAATATAATTAATATAAAGGTCTTAAATTATTGACAAGCAAGTAAAGTCATTTGTTTCAAAAGCTAGATTTACAGTGAAATTTGATAGGAGATCTGGTTGATCAGAATGCAGCTTGAGACATGTACAATAGATAGAAATAAGACAGTTGATAAACTCTTAAGTCATATTAATACATTCTATTTTATCTGTACTATAAAGTGATGAATACATACATATTTTCATTTACAATTGGTTATATTTCATCAAACAATTTTACTAAAGTAATCGAAATGTAATCGAAAAGTAATCGATGATTACATCAAAATTTTTGCTGTAATCGATTAAATTACGATTACATGTAATCGAAAATGTCTTCGATTACAGATTACAGTCGATTACTAGAAAAAATGTAATCAATTACAATCGATTACGATTACAGATTACGATTACCCTATCCCTGGTAGTTATAAATTCCCCATCCAATGCCTTTCATCAGTCCACCTGCTTAGCAGAACCTACATATTGTATTATTGCCAACGACCTTTAAGCAAAGAAGAATCAACTAATAACTATACTTCCCTACCGTATATCAGAAGCTTCATTTGAAGAATAATCCTTTAAGCTACTGAGCTGGCTTTACTCTGTGAAGCTAAAAGTCCAACAGCGGAGTTATCGACCGACAATGTTTTTTTTTAATTGTATTGTTGTCCCCCACATCATTACGTTGCGGTGGACATAGAAAAACCAGGTGATTGTCCATACGTTCGTCCTTGTTAGCGTTCTCAAGCATACAATTCTTTACGAGATTTTTAAGAAATGTATATCATAGATTTATATTAGTTACGTTTCGGACGAGTTCGAAAATCAGTGTTGATCAAGTTTTTTTAAAAGAGATATACCCCTTGGACAATTATTTAGATGAAAAACTGCATTGAAAGCACTCTCAAACCTACATTTCTAATAACTTTTTATGACATTTTTATCAAAGGTTTTTCATTACAATATCGCGGTTGAGTTCGAAAATCAGCGCTAACGAGTTGTAGCCCTTTGAAATGTTAGTTCTAAAGAAAATTGCATTATACGGGCTACATACGTTCAACATAGTCATTAAACGTTGAATTATTTAGTGAGAGGACATCATCTATATAGCGGAAAGTGAGGTTAAAGGATAATGCTAGTTTCTTTTCATTCTTCCTAAGAAGCTTCTGCATGAAGTCCGCCTCATATGAATAAAGTAACAAGTCGGCATAAAGAGGAGCACAGTTGATACCCATGCGATGCCGACTGTTTGTTATAACACGTCCTCCAAAAGTAGTATCTTGATAATGTCAGTTTCAGAGAAATTTTTGTTTGAATCAGACTGATTTTTTACAAAGTACGATGTATCACTCCCTATGACAAGATTCTTGTATCTACGTTGGTTATTCTTTTTTATGAAACAAAGCAGGATCAACTTTTTCAATTTGTTTTTTAGTTTGAAATTGGGAATACTTGTGTAAAGTGTGGAAAAGTCAAATGTTTTAATACTATTGAAAGATGACAGAATCTCACATTGTATGTACGCTAACAGATCTTTTAATTTTTTTAGTATCAACATCTGATTCACTCCGCCTCTAGAATAGGTACATACAATCTGAGACTCTTTCATCTTTCAATAGTCGGTTTAAAACAAAACTTTACGACAAAAGAGATGATTTCAGCTTCCCAATTGTGAACTTTTCATTTCTGTTTAGGAACATTGCAGCAGCGCCTGCATATGGAGTATATATCTCACAGTTGTACGATATTCCAGGGCTTGCATTCCTATCTTGATTCCCTTGATAGAGAGAGGGCTGCTGATCACAAGAAAGCTATCAAACCAAGAGTTCCAAGTGGTGAAGTTGAAATCAATAGGTTTAAAACAAAACTTTACGACAAAAGAGATGATTTCAGCTTCCCTATTGTGAACTTTTCATTTCTGTTTAGGAACATTGCAGCAGCCCCTGCATATGGAGTATATATCTCCCAGTTGTACGATATTCCAGGGCTTGTATTTCCTATCTGGATTCCCTTGATAGAGGGCTGCTGATCAGAAGAAAGCTATCAAACCAAGAGTTCCAAGTGGTGAAGTTGAAATCAACCTTTCGAAAATTTTACGGACGCCATCACGAATTAGTTGACCGTTACGGAATATCTGTTTCACAGATGACGAAGGATATAATCGAGTAGCCACAATCTCGCCCTCCTTTTCCTCTACCGAAATAGACTTATCACCGGGTTTGTACTTACATGAGCAACACGACAGGTGTCACATGTTGGGCAAGATCTGCTTACCCTTCCGGAGCACATGATATCACCCTCGCTTTTGTTGCTCAGTCTTTTGTTTTCTATGTTTTGTTTTATATACTGTTGTTTGTCTTGTGGTCTTTTTCTTTTTTTGCCATGACGTTGTCCTTTATTTTCGACTTATGAGTTTCAATGTCCCTTTTGTATATTTCGCCTCTCTTTTAATTCAAAAAATATTTAGGAATCAGAAACTTAAGACAAACGTTAGAGAATTAAAACCATAAAATCTTAAAGACGAAAATTAAAGTTGAACCTAGCATAGGAATCAAAAAGATAAACAGATTTATTATAAGAATTCAGTTTTATGATGGTGATATTATTATATCAAGTTATATAAAGCGGGGACCAATTGATGTTCATGTATCCGTTTAAGCTACAACAAAGTATTGGATTTTCTTGTTTAAGAATTGCATGTCGAAAAAATAATACAAAAAGTCACGTATGCAACAGTTAACTATCATCATCCTGTTTAATTTATGGATTACCGGAGTCCTAAAAGAAAAAGAAATATATATATATATATATATATGCTAGTAATTAAAAGTCCTTTCCCATCCTGGTAACTGGGATTTACATATATATCTAGAATTTACGACGAATACACAACATTTATGAAGGAATTTACCCGTGATTTACGGCGTGGTTCCAGTCACGTAGCCGCCTTATGTATTTCTAAATATCTTTTTGGTGCATCTGAAGTCAATAACCTCTATCAGTAACGCTCTAAACCTATAAATTGTAAAGTCTAGAGGTGTGTACATACTTAGATTGCACGATGAGCTGTAAGAATAAAACGAACCTTAATACAATAGCCAAATTCACTTTTGTTTACATTTGGCGGGATGGAGTTGAACCTTAGATTCTTGATAAATTATAAATTCATAAACGAGAATTTTTTGAAGTATTTCATAAGGGATGTCAGTACAGAAACTGTTTTTTGAATGGCCGTTTGTCCGGTTTTACTTGTGTTTTGTTAAGCATGTCTGCATATATCGGATAGACACTAAAGTAAAATAGTTTATTGTTTCCAAAACCTGGCTTGTTATTAAACACAGAACAAAACAAGCATAAATTATAAGTATCACATATATACAAGTACATTCAAGGTAAAATGTTAAAACAAATAAGGAAATACATATCACTAAAGTAAAATAGTTTATTGTTTCCAAATCCTAGATTGTTATTAAACACAGAACAAAACCATCATAAATTATAAGTATCACATATATACAAGTACATTCAAGGCAAAATGTTTAAAAAATAAGGAAAACAAAACACTAAAGTAAAAAGTTTATTGTTTCCAAATCCTGGCTTGTTATTAAACACAGAACAAAACAATCATAAATTATAAGTATCACATATATACAAGTACATTTTGTTTAAATTTGACTGAGTAGATATGGGCTTAAGACAATTTCTGTTTCGATGTCCATTTAACATAACAAATAAAGTATATACTAGTAAATGATTATATATAAAAATCAATATTATACCCGAGAAAGTTTTTTTATGTAAAACAAATGAAATATTTGTTATTGTTCCTTCATTATACGTTTTGCCAGAGAATAGTTTCAAAGACTATTGCCCTGGATAATAATTTTGCAATCATTTTCCCGATCCTTTTCATACGTCACTGACTATTTGTGTTGCTTTGCTTTTTCACATTGTTAGGAAAGGCACTGAAATGTCGAAAACTGGAAATCAATACACGATATTTCAGATAATAGTCATCATCGTCGAAGTCTGTTTTCAAAAAATTACTGACCAGGATAATGTTTAAAATAAATCGAGAATAATCTACATATAAAATGACATATTTTGAGAACTACAGCGTAACAAATGTATATATCAAAGCTCGTTATGAATTGGTTATGAGTATCTGAAGGACGACAAAACTTGTTATTCCCGTCATAAACATTCAAGTGTATGATAAGTGTATGATATTAGAAATGATGTATAGTGAAATAAAATAAGTTGGTCACTTATGCCTTCAATGCAACACTTCGACGTTTTAGAGCAATTCTAAATGCAAAATATTTCTAAATCATACAACTTCATGTTTCGCCATTGAACTGTGACAGTCTGAATATGAACTATTTAAATGTGTATATACTATTTTGAAACTTATAAAGCGTGAGGTCGGTCATGTGTTTTTCAATCTATAGTTTTCTAAAGATGTCTGTGTTGTATTTTGTTGACTTTCTTTTTATTGTGTGTTGTTTGTCTCTAATTGACTTACTGTTTGTATTAGATACCTTATTTATTAATTTTTTTCAAATCATTACTGTCATGTTATTTGTCAGAGGTCATACACAATATGTACCTTCTAAATATTAGGATGGCAGATACTGTAGCTTCAATCTACAGTAATATAAAGATCCCTGCTCATTGAACTCTACGGTCTAATCGTCTTATGAATTTTCCAGAAAATAACTGTACCTGTCCCTAGTCGGGGAGCCCCTTCAATGGCTGTCTCATTTCAATTTTGCTTTGTGTTAATTTGTAGAATTTGGTGTTGATAGTTGAACGATCCGTAAAAGATTTTCTTAATTTGTTCACATTTTGTTCACTCTCGTCGATTTAAAACTTGCAACAATATTTGAACATCTGTTTTTGTGAAACTACTTGTTTATCTCTAGATTTTTGTTAGGTTACTGATTATATGTAAAACAAAAGGGCCGAACTCAAAGGTAAATTCAAAATAGGTCCATTAAAGAGTGGCGAAAATACCAAAGATTTCAACTTTACCACATGGAATATCGTTTCAACTGGGAGATATATACTCCTTATGCAGGCGCTGCTAAAATGTTGCTGGAATCTAAGTAGTGAATAGCTTTGTACATATGGGATACAAATTAAAATTTATTTTTCTTAATGAAGTTTGACAGTTAACCTGGAGTCAATGTTTTTAACATACGGGATAATACATACAGATTGATATTAAATACCCTAAGAATCAATCTCCCCAAGTATGGTTGATATAAGTTCAGTTACGACGGACGACAGATGACGGACACCGGACAACGACGGATGCCAAGTACAAAATGTAATTGCAAATGACCTTTTTGGCTAGGTAAGATGAAACTGTATACAAAAATATTCATTCAAGGACGTTAACTTCTTAAGGAGACATTCAATGGTTTGGTCATGTTGGCATATTTGTTGATCTTGTATCATTAATCATTTTGGATGTCTTTTCTTGGAATTCTATTAATGTTTTCAAGATACTTGTAAAAACCTACAAAATAGTCAAAAATCGTCATTTTAACCCAATAACTTTCTAATGGTTCATCCAATGGTTTTGATCATATTTGCATTTTTTTGTATATCTTGTATGGCTGATCATTTTTGCTGCTTGAAGTTATAATTCATTCACCATACTTTTCGACATAATTGGCAAAACAATTTTTACCTCACAAATCGTGATTTAATGGCAATAATTTATAATGGCGTCATTCAATGATATCGGTATATAAAAGCAGTTTTGTTGATCTTGTATTCTAATTATTTTTGCTGCTAAGGGTTTTACCTATCTATTTTAGTTTTCAAGATATAAGACAGTTAACACATTTTACCAATATGCTTAATTTTTAGTCATGACAGCCATGTTTGTTTACCGACCAAAATAAATAAAAAGAATACAAAGTTTATACTGTGGATTCATTTATTTTCCTGTTGACAATTTAAAATTCTTTAAATATTTAATTCGTGGTTTCAATACATCCACAAAATCAACGAAAGTTGGTACCCCACGAATAATAATTAATTCACAGCACTAGATTCACGAAGGATCATTCGCCTCTAGTTTGGTTGAAATTAAATCGGTAGTTTCAGAGCAGTTAATCTTTGAAAAAGTATACGACGAACACCAACATTATTCAACAATCGTCGTTTAAGGCTATTACTCGCTAAGGAGTTATCCAATTATTTCGGGTGTTATAATAATTTTGTGGATAATGGACTTCCGATTTTTTGTTTAAAGTTTCTACCCGTCTATTATAGTTTTCGAGATAATAGGCGAAAACACTCAAATTAGTCAAACATCGTAATTTACGGGCAGTAACTCCTTAAAAAAGTCATCAGAAATTTTGGTGAAATTATAAGTACGTAGATCTTTTCATTCTGCGCATTTATGTCCTGTCAGTTTTTGTCTATCTGTTTCGGTTTTTAAGATACGAGTCCATGACTCATCTTACCCTTATATTCGATTTTTAGCAAAGGCAGCCATATGTGTGTTGACTGACAAAAAAAGACATAAACTTTATTTTCGACGCTGAGCTAAGAATGAATACATAAATCGCCAAGTATTTTGGACAATACGAAAGACGACAATAATTTGAACACATCCAGGTCCTCTATCAAACCTATATTCAATAACAGTCAACCATATCTTGACGGCGTCCGTAAATATTTCGCAGGAATAACTTCAACTTCAACAATAGCTTTTTTGCAAGCAAGAACCCTCTATCAAGAAATCATGATAGGAAACATATATTCGGGAACAACATATTAACAGGACGATATATACTCCATATCCAGGCACTGCTGGAATGATGCTACATAGAAATAGAAAATTAACAATCTGAAGCTGAAATCATTTTTTGTCGTTAAGTTTAGTTCTCATTTGACCCTAATTGTCAATTTATAGATACAAGTCTAGATATGAAACTAATACGAAATATCTCGAAGTTGTATGGGCTTGATGATAGAAGGATTCTCTACAAACAATTTTCATTCAATACCTAATGGAGGTATGTGTAGGACAAGTTGATCAGAGTTATGTGATATAATGTAAATAGCTATCTACAATGGCGTTTATCACGCAGACGTAATGGATACCTCAGACTTAGTCCTGTCATTTTATATTCAAATATTATTTTATTATTTAAATGAATTTTGAATTGCTATCATTATTTTTTCCGTCAGTTGTTTTGTTAATTTTCATTTTGACTTTTGGAATTCTCTATTATGCCATATATACAACAAACCAAATGCATAAATAGCATACGAGTCCTACATATTTATGAATCCTTATTCCTTAACAAAACCCCAAAAGACAAAAAAGGTGCACTTGGGTTCTAAAAAGAGAAGATTCTTAATGTCGAATTAATTTCATTGTTTCGGGAACACCACCAAAACGGCACGATATGGCATCAACCCGTGATATCAATGAACATAAAACCGTTATTTGATTATGATACACAACATATTAATTTGAAAAAAAAATAATGTCTTTAGGCAAACATTTTTCTGAATCAGAAACTGTAATCAAAAGTTTAAGAGATGAATCAATAAAACAGATATAAAATTAGAGTAAAGCTAGGCTGGCCTATGCATCTTAACAGGATATTAACCATTCTTGTTTTATATTTAGAATCAAGTTTTAATTCAACAGAAAAACTTGTTCCGTAATATCCTATCAAATTATACCATATAGCATTGAATTTACTTATTTCATCATTTTTCGTTGATACCTATACATAAATAGGCCACACATGCAAGAGTGAAGAATTCTCAGCCTACAGAGTGCATTACTGAAAACTTATAGAAGTAGATACATAGATAAGTCATACCTGTTTTCAATTTTCATTTGTCTTTTCATCCAGTAGTTTATTTTCGACCTATGAGTTTGAATATCCTCTTGGAATCTTTCGCCTCTCATTTATAAAGCATGCACATCAACTGATAATGCTGCTAATACTGTCTCCTTCTATTTGAATTCTCTGGTCCCTAATTATATTCACTCCAATATTTAGATTAATATCAATTTTATGCTCAGACTTATAATATCTCAAAATTGTTATGCTGCTTGTTTCGATGCTATCAAATAGGACCGGATTGTTTGTATAGATTTATAGCATTCACATGGTATTCACGCCAATATGAGAGTAATGATTCACAGTAACCGTGATGCACGTCTACTATAAAAAAAAGTACAGAATAAAGAATTTTGAAAGAGGATCCATTGAACATTTGACAAAGACAGAGATATAACAATGTATATAATAAACTTTAATGCAATTTGTCTATGCTATGCATGTAGATGAACGAAAAGTGAAATGTCCATATATAATTGAATCATGAAAAAGACACATGATAGAGTATGTTGTTCTCTTTAGGCATATGCCAGATTAAACGGACAACTGTCAAATTAACTATGTTGTTGCATTTGTTCTGAGAATACAACGACATTCTTGCTCTGGCGTTTAACATGCGTCGAAAAATAATACGATTTTTGAACATAAATGTTCAAATATAGATAAAAGTCAATAGTAGTTCTTCCTCTAAAATTTGTTTTCGTTTCAGGAGCACATCCTTGTGAATGAAAACCTTGTAGTGTGAACATGAATGAGTGTAATTTATTTATTGCGACAAATTAAGCGCATACAATGGGACCGAAGGTATGTTACTGATGAGAAATTGAAAAAACAGGCGAAAGTTACCATAGGTCCGAAAGGGTAAACAAATCATGCTTTACATGTGGCATCCGTCGTGTTGCTCATGCAACGTCTGTTCTTCTGTATCTTTAAAGTTGTTGTATATTTATTCTTTAGATAACTTCTCTTATGTGTGCAACATCATTCTCTCAATTTTAGGCCTGTTTGTGTACTAAAATTTTGATTAGCCGCACACAACCTATTCTTGACCCTTTTCACTTTTTATGTTTTTTTTTTTTTTTTTTTTTTAATTTCACACATTTATGTGGGGCGTGGTCTATATACCGTTATTTACACATCAGATCGTACTGATAACCGGAACTTTAAGTACCAAATCAGGTACTTCATATCTGAGAAACAGTCGATATATGCCCTTTTATTTTTAGATTTATTCATACATTTGTGTATTATTCAATATTATCAGTCAAAAGGTGTTCTACAAAGATAACCAGTCTTTCGCCTTTCTTTTGATACATAAATTACCAAAATATTTTCAACATTATTTGATATTTACACCCATGCGTATGAACTATTTTGTTTTAAATATGTACTATGTTTCCAGTAAGTTCTTTTTGACCGGACCCGATTTAGTGGTGTTACATCTTACAAAGTCTATCCGAATTATTTTGCAAAGTATTCCGCTCGAACCAGTGCTAGAGGCCGTCTTAAACTTTTAATGAGGTGACAGTTTTTTTGCTCCGTATTGAAGGCCTCATTGTGACTTTCAGATGAAGAACAGCAATAAAGCGCTATTCCATTTGGGTTTTTTTTTTCTGTGCATGTACTGATTTTGTGTCATGGATATACCCAATATCCTTTGTTTTTCTGTTAAGTATAAACCCGATGATAAATAGATATAAGAAGATGTGGTATGAGTGCCAATGAGACAACTCTCCATCCAAGTCAAAAATTTATAAATGTAAACCATTATAGGTCAAAGTACGGTCTTCAACACGGAGCCTAGGCTCACACCGAACAGTAAGCAGATAAGTCTAATTCGGTAGGTTACATTCGAGAAAAAGAGAACAGGATTGAGATTATGACAATTGGAATATATCCGTCGTCATAATATTCCATAACGGTCAACCAACTAATGATGGCGTCCGTAAAATTTTCGAAAGGATGATTTCAACTTCACCACTTGGAATTCTTGATTCAATAATGTCCTTGTAAGCAGCACTACAAAAGTCCAAAAGTCTGAAAAGACCAATTTTTGTCTTTATTTGCATGAACAATTACTCGACATTCTCCAAAAGTATGACTTGTGTCTTAATTTTTCTTGACATATTCTAATTTATATTAAATTTGTATAAAATTTACTCGACAAATTCTCGACATTCTGAATATGATCTTAAAATTTCTTGACAAATTCTTGACATTTGAATACTATCTTGAAATTTCTCGACAGATTCTCGACATTCTTATTTTTTCTCAGTATGGCTTGACATATTCTGACCATTTTGAATTGTGTCTTAAATTTACTTGACAATTCTAAGTTTTACAAATCATGACCAATATACATGATTTAACTTTATCTTTATTTCTCTTTATATAATATACTGTTGTTTCAAGTTACACTTATTACAACAAAAACAAAAGTTGGGCAAGTAAATATTTTTATAATTAAAATTTGGGTATATAAATATTTTTATAAATACAAATATGGGTATGAAATTTAAAATATTAACAAATACAAATGTGGGTAACATTGATTTAAACCAATTTAAATGAGGGTTTGTAAATAATTACACATTTTGATTCATAAATCTTATAAATAATTGCTAAATTATTTAAACAAATCATATTGTAGACACATTTCATTATTAATGCATAACATTCAATGTTAATATGGTAAAAAACAATCATTGTAATTAAATGTGACTTTTATAATTATCAAAGTATTATTGTATCCTAATTCTTCTAAGTTTAGTTGAGCTATAATAAAAATGAGTATATAACAGCAAAATAAAGTGTTAAACAGTGAGGAATGTGTCTATACACATTCAGGCGAAATTTATACTGTTGAGATAGTATCAAGACATCTTTAAGACCGTCAATAATGTGTCGAGATATATTCAGACAGTTTTAAGACTGTCAAGAATGTGTCAAAACATATTCAGACATTATTAAGAATGTTCTGATATATTCAGACATTATTAAGAATGTCAAGACTGATCGAGACAGATTTAAGACAGTCAAGAATTTATCGAGACTAATCAAGACTCTTATCAGATGATACAGAAAGTGTCGAGAAATTTTTAGATAATGTTAATACGGTCAAGACATTTGTCAAGAAAAATCAAGAACCTTATTAGACAAATTCATATTTTGTTAAGAATTTTTTTAAATAATTCAGACAAAGAAAGAATGTTGAGTAAAAATTCATTGCAAATTCAGACAAAAATTGGTCTTTTGTAGTGCAGTGATCCTCTATCAAGGAAATTATGATAGGAAATGCAAGCTCTGGAATACCGTATCAACTGAGAAATATAATATAATCCATATGCAGGCGGTGCTGCTGGAATGTTGATACATAAAAATGGAAAGTTCACACAATTTGGAATCTGAAATCTTCTGTTTTGTCGTAAAGTTTTGTTCTTAACCAACTCTCATTGTCATTTTCTAGATGTAAGTCAAGATATGAGGCATACTTTATTATATCTGTTTTATCATTTATTTCAAGTTCGATGGGCTAGATGCTTTTAACATATTCACCAAATTTTGAATTATTCAGGGAGAGAACATAATCCATATTATGGAAAGTGAAGTTAACGGAAAATGCTAGTTTCCTTTCATTCTTCTAAGAAGATCATGTATGAAGTAAGTTTCATATGAATAAAGATACAAGTCGGCAAGAAGAGGAGCGCAGTTCGCTTCCATTGGAAAGCCGATTGCTTGTTGAAAAACACGTCCTTCAAACGTAACAAGTATGTTGTCAATCAAGAAATCAAGCATCTTGATAATGTCAGTTTCAGATAATTTTTTGTTTGAATCAGAGTGATTTTTTACAAAGTACGGTTTAGCCCTCCCTAAGACAAGAAACTTGTATCTACGTTGGCCATTCTTTTTTATGAAATGAAGCAGAACCAACTCTTTTAATTTGTCTTTCAGTTTGGAATGGGGAATACTTGTGTAAAGTGTAGAAAAGTCAAATGTTTTAATACTATTGCAAGATGAAACAGTCTTAGATTGTATGTACTCTAAAAAATCTTTGGAATTTTAAAATATCCATATCTGATTCACGCCACCTCTAAAATAGGTAGTTTCACAATAACTATAACATTATTTGTAAAGAAACTTATGTAAAAAGTTTAAAATTGGAAAGTTCAAATCATCACGTTTGTGAAAGATTCTAGTCTGATGTACTCCATTTGTTTCAATAGCAAGACAAAGACCAAGATATGAAGCAGACCTTCTAGTTTTGGTAAATCAAAAATCTCATTTTCACTGTGATATATAAGATGCAAAATCTAACTGAAATATGGGGTATTGAGTGACAGGATATCATCAGTTTATCTGAAACTGAAATTAAAAATCTTCACAAGATAATTTTTCGTTTTGTCTTTAAGAAGGTTGTTTATAAATTCTGCTAGTTTTAGTAAAGTAAAGCGTGAAAAATCAAAAGATTTGATATTACCGAAAAAATTGTAAACATATATTCTCGTTATTGTTAACTTTATTTTGTATAAAACATATAACAGCCTCAACCATTTTGAAAAGATTGAATGTGTTCTTGTTTCCGTATTGACGAATATATGACAGATCTTTACAGTTATGTTCCCGACCTACAGATTTAAGGTCATAACATTCTAGGAGGACTTATGTAACAGTGCAATTATCTAAGAGATCATGTAACACGTATTTGTGGGTGTAAATGATCGTGACAATAAATACAACATAAAGGATTTTGTAATATTAAGACTATTAAGAGATGATTAGATTTAACAGATAAAGGAAATTAACGTCATCAAGAGATGCAGGTGCCATTACCGGTTTGAAATCTAGGCGTTTCTCCGTGTCATCTTTCGTATAAGTCATAGACAGTATCTAAGATAGCTTCAGATTTTGCATTGATTAGACTATGCTTTGTTACAAAATCACGTAGTTGTTCAAAACAAACTGTTGAATTTAGATACGAGTCGGTAATATAGTTCAATATGGTGTATACCAAACGGCTGAATATCATGTGAAGCATTGCGAATTGAAGGTGCTTAATAATGGCGATAACTATATCTATGGCTACTTGAAATATACTAAAACAAAATTGGTGCTCATTTCTCATTGCATATTCATGAGGCTTCCTTTGGTATAAAAAGTATTGTTGTTTTTGATGCAATACTGAAATATTTAGAAAAAAAAGATGCGCCTGAATATTGAGTATATATCTTCCAGTTGATACGACATTCCAGGACTTGTATTTCCTATCATAATTTCTTTGATAGAGGGTTGCTGTTCAAAAGGAAGCTATTAAACCAAGAGTTCCAATAGAGAGGCGAAAGCAACCAAAGGGACATTCAAACTCACAAGTCGAAAATAAACTGACAACGCCATGTCCAAAAAAAAAAAAAAGGATCAAAAGACAAACAGTAGAACACACAGATGACAACGGATATGTTCCAAATGTCATAATACAATCCATCCCGTCCTTTTTTTCCCGAATGTGACCTACCGAATTAGACTTATCACTGGGTTTGTAGATACATGAAAAACACGACGAGTGCCACATGTAGAGTAGGATCTGGATATAGCTTTGTTTAAATGGCGTGTGTGTTGCTCTTGCTTTAGTTTTAAGTGTTGTTCCTTGTGTTTTTTAATTTTTCAATGTCTGTGTTGTTTATATCGGTAACAGTCTCGTCTATCCTTTGTCATAACACAATTTCAATTTCGGTCAAGTTTCAGGGTTAGAACATTTACTCAGCCAATGGTTTATTTGTTTGGCGATGTCTTATGGTTAGATAAGAGTCAATTACCATTCCGCTATTTTTGTTACCTTATATCAACTTATTTTATAGGAGTAACACGACGGATGTCGCATGTGGAGCAGGCTCTGCTTACCCTTCGGAGCACCTGAGATCACCCCCGGTTTTTCGTGGGTTCGTGTTGGTTAGTCTTTAGTTTTCCATGTTTTTTTTTACAGTGTTGTTTTTTTTTGGTCTTTTTTTACTTTTTTTGCCATGGCGTCGTCAGTTTATCTTCGACTTGTGAGTTTAAATGCTCTTTGGTATATTTCAAAAATGCTGTCAATTTCAATTCAAATTTAGATAATACTTTCCCAAACCTTCTAGGAGAATGCTTTTGAATCTGTTGTTACCTTGAGCAGCAGTATTCAACTAACGGCTAGAGCATGTGTGCTTTTTCTTTCACGACATATAAAAATACTCATCATAGATACCAGGATTAAGATTTTATTCGCCAGACGCGCGGTTTTTCTACAGACTCATCAGTGACGCTGGAATCAAAAAAGTTTAAAGCACGAAGTTGAAGAGCATTGAGGACCCGAAATTCCGAAAGGTTTTGTCAAATACAACTATGGTAATCTATTCCTGGCGAAGAAAATCATTAGTATTGCGAAATTTCTAAGTTTTATTAACAGTTAATTCATAATTATGACCATATCAATGACAATTCATGTCAACACAGAAGTTCTGACTACTGGGCTGGTGATACTCTCGCGGAGAAACCTACACCAGCAGTGGCATCGACCAAGTGGTTGTAAAGAACTCATCATATATACCAGGATTAAAATTTTATAACCATATAATAGACAAGAGGAGATTTGTTATCATGTAAAACTGGTTTAACCCTACCACGTTTTGGGCCTGAACTAAGGCAGGACCCTGTGTTGTTTGTTGTTGTTTCTCTGGTGTAATTGTTGTCCTGTCAAATATCTTAGATAGTTTTTATTATCCTTCAAAAAGTTGATGAGCCAGTGTTATGTCAAAGAACGTCTCGTCCTTTTTCTTAAAAAAAGTTCATCGGAAGATACCAAGACCTTGTTGATAAATATTCCGTATCAACTTCCACAAATAATACATGATGGTCTTGAAATATAGATTCTAGGTACTGACGTTGTTTGTCATCTTAGTTTAAACATATTTATTCGTCATCATTACAAATATATCATCATACAAAAATACACTATAATAATAGGATTCGGAAACAAGCTGTACATAATAAGTAATTACATAACAAAGAAAGAATGGAAAGGAAAAATTTATAATTTGAAAATAAGGGGAAAAATACAATTTGAAAAAAAAAGAAAAGAAATACAAAAAAAAAAAAATTATAAAAAAAAAATAAATAAATAAAATACACTTAATTACTACACAAATGTCGAGAAAATGTAACTTTGTCAAAATAGTGAATAACAGTTTAACTAGTAAATCTCTTGCACTTTAGTTAGAATTTTTGTACTTTTTCAAAAATATCCTTGTTCTGGTCTAAAGTTAGAGCTTGTGAGCCAAATAAAAGTAGATTTGTGTTCAGTATGACTGGATAATTAATTTGAAAATAATTTCATTACGCAATGCATCATATTTTTTACAATGCAATAGTAAATGAACTGTAGACTCGATTAGACCACATGATCAATCTGAAGAATCTACAAGATTTTGTCTGAACTAATGTTCATTTAAAGAACTACTATTCATCCTTAACCTGGCGTGTAATATTCTTGTAAAAGTGTAGTACAAATCTGGACAATTATTATTTGTGTTTTTATACGACTTTTAAAAATACTTAAAGACGTAGAATTTCTTTTTGTTCAGGTAACTTATTCCACAATGTAATAGACAAAGGAAGGAAATAATCGGAGTAGAGGTTAGTTCTTGTACGTATTTCCCAAGTATTATGAGTCTGACAGGTGAAATGGTTATGTAAATTAATTATTTGATTTGGTACAAAATTTTATAAATAATCTGGAGTTTCCTTTCTCACCATCTTAATTACGTGTTATAGTGTTCTTTTTATTTGTATCTGTATATTTGTATATTTGTAACCTTTACGGTTTAGTCCATTTTTGGTAATATCCTTTGGCCTATATTTATACATCCAGCCTTTGTGTTATTGTGCCATTGTCAATTTTTGTATTCTTGTCTTTCATTTTTGCTTATGTGCTTTGTCTAAAGAGTTTCTTTATGCCATTTTGTTTTTTTTTGTTGACATAGTTGTTTGTTTTTATAGTTATTTAGATTATAACACAATATTGAAGGGTGTACACCAATTTTTGACATGTTTGCCTATTATGTCTGTTTATTTTGCTCGTAAATTGTTGTCAATATAATGGAATTCTGTGCGATTGCCATACAAGTGAGAGGTTTAGCTAGCTATAAAACCAGGTTTAATCCACCGTTTTCTACTTAATGAAAACGCCCTTTCTAAGTCAGAAATATGACAGTTGTTTTCTATTCGTTTGATATGTTTTAGCTTTTGAGTTTGCCATTTGATACAGTTTTGAATTTTCCTTGGAATTCGGTATTTTTGTTAAAAAATTTAAAGTTGTATTACCAAAACTTGAACTTTTCAAAGGCAAAAAGTGATACTTCTCTGTTTGATGACGTACAATTTTTCAAATTTGATATGCATCAAAGCCAAAAAAATAAATCTATGAATAGCAATGCAATAATGTCATTATTCAAAATTTGATGAAATCATTTGAGGTTGCACTTTGAAAATACAGCTGATTCACAAACCACACCATATTTAATATTCATAGATATTTTGTTTCGTTTATCTACAGGTTCCCAGATATAATCTCTTTGTTTCATCTCATCGAGACACAACTTGGGAATTTTACCAGTATAAAGTCTGTTGGATGCGGACAAATTGAATTCTCAGGAAGACTGAAAGTAAAGGAAGGGTAGTACAGAACTTTAGCATTAGTTTAAACAAGAATTTCAAGGCATATAAATGTTGAAAATATGCCGCACAACCCTATGTTTTGAATCTTGCAAATAATAGTAGTGCATATGAACATTCGATTCCAGGATATGATTTTTTTACGAAACTTCATAGTAAAAGTGGCACGAGTTTAGCTGCAAAAGGAGTGCCTATTGGAAAATGCTTTGTCTATATTTACAGAAGTTCAACCTTGACAGTTTAATATCCGCCATCATTTTAAAAATATTATTGGTGTGATTTAGGAATTAAATATGTTATACTCGAACAATAGTATACACCGATCGACTGTAAATTCTTTACACAAGATCCTTCGTTCTAATCCTTTCTTTACTAACGTTCCTCTCTAAACCTTCCATTACACAAGATCTTCGTTCTAAACCTTCCTTTATACAAGATCTCTCGTTTTAACCTTCTTTTATATAAGATCCCTCGTTCTTAACCTTCCTTAGCACAATAATCTCGTTCCAAACCTTCCTTTGCACAATTTTCCTCGTTCTAAACCTTCTTTTATATACGTATGACGTGGATCGGTACTTATACATCCCGCCATTGTGCGATGGTCAATTTTGAGTTTTTGTCTTTCATTTTTGCTTATGTATTTTGTCTATATGCCATTTTGTTTTCTTTTTTAAAAACAGTTATTTGTTTTTATAGTGATTAAGATTATATTACAATGTTGACTGCTGTACCCCAATTTTTGACGTTTTTACCTTTTATGTCTGTTTGTTTTGCTTCCAAATTGTTGTCAATATAATGGAATTCTATGCGACTGTCATACAAGTGAGAAGTTCAGCTAGCTATAAAACCAGGTTTAATCCACCATTTTCTACATAAGGAAATGCCTGTACCAAGTCATGAATATGACAGTTGTTTTCCATTCGTTAGATGTGTTTGAGCTTTTGATTTTGCCATTTTATAAAGGACTTTCCGTTTTGAATTTCCCTTGGAGTTCGGTATTTTCGTATTTTACTTTTTTTATACAAGATACCTCGTTATAAACTTTCCTTTACACAAGATCCCTCGTTCTTAACCTTCCTTTACACAAAATCCCTCGATCTTAACCTTCCTTTGCACAAGGTCCCTCGTTCTAAACCTTCGTTTATACACGATCCCTCGTTCTAACCCTTCCTTTGCACAAGATCCCTCGTTCTAACCATTCCCTTACTAACGATCCCTCGTTCTACACCTTCATTTACACAAGATCCCTCGTTCTAAACCTTCCTTTATACAAGATCCCTAATTTTAAACCTTAAGGCAGATTGAAAGAATTAGTCGAACTTGGTTTCAAGCAAAATACTTGCCATCGCAGATACGAATGTTTTGTTTAAGGATGGGACAAATTAAATTTTGTCAAACACAATTTGATTCATTCAAGCAGTTCTAATATTATCATGATGCTTGATTTTCTAATTTTCAACAGACAGCCAGCATGCCATTTTCATCAAATTGTAAACCTCTACTTCAGCTTCTCACAAAAGAAAATCAGTATGGAATTAACCTATGAATTTTACGTTTCGACATACAGATGATGTACATTCACTTAATAATTCAAAATTTGGCTTTTATGGTTTTTTTTCGAATATACCCCGTTCAACATTTAAAATGGTATACCAAAATACATTTAAACTTAGTTGAAATCTTTAAAGTCGATTACAAAGGGATAAATCAAGGTAACAAAAAAAAATTGGGGGAATCGTATGAAGTCTTATATAAGCGAGACTATGTGCGTCGATAGGGACAGCGTCTTCTGTTTATACATGCATCACCCACCATGAGAATCCACACTCAGTCAAAATGACACAAACGGTAAAAGTACAGATCAAACGATTATTCTGGTATCTAAAAACCATGAAAACATTTCACTAGTGAGTTGAGACACATACACTTTGTATTGCTTAGCTAATTAGTTACCTTGCAAAAAAACAGTCAACAACCTTAACTATCATTTGTATCTAATGAAAATAAATTTATTGAAAAAACACCAGGAAGGAAATAGATGTACCGTTTGTTATATATTTTGTTTCCCTCAGAAGAAGACATGAAAAGAAAATGATCAATTAAAAGGTGTATGTAGTAAATTAAGCTCTGTTGATTTCATTTCAATAGTGGTTTAAGAAAAACCTTCTCATAAATGTTTGCAGGTATTGCTTAACATAGTGCATCAAAGGGTTCTCATAAATCTTATCCATAATCATACTTTAAAGGAGGGAAATTTGTTCTTTATCGGTATACCAATCATTTAACGATATAATTATTCTCCTAACACATGCATATTAAACAATAATGACGTGTTAAACATTGTTATACTGTGCTTTTAAACAAACACTGCTACAGCAGAGTTATGCGGGATAACGACTGAAATCGACACTACATAAGTTTTATGTTTTATACATTCTTAGGGTTCAAATGTTTGGTTTTGGGCGTTTCTGGTGAAGGTAAATACAGAAAGGCACTTCGGTCTTACGAATCAATAAAGAGTTATTTTCTTTTAAGGTCAACATCATAAACTGATTGATTTATACAAGTTGTTTGTCTCGACTAACTAGCGACATATGTTTGCGATCTACGGCTGAAATTTGCAAAACCTTTCGGGAATTTCGGTTTTTAATGCTCTTCTTCTTCGTACTTTATTTGGCCTTTAAACTTCTTTGATTTTGGATAACTGATGAGTCTTTTGTGGAACCAAAAGCGCATCTGGCGTTAAAAATATAAGCTTGATCTCTGTTTTTTTTTGTGTATCTTTGGTGATATTGTTAGATCTTTAAATACAAGAATAATTATCTAATCTGTAATTTTGATGGTTATGACATTTTAACTGTGTGTGGATTTGTATGACGGGTTACGCTTGCATAGCAGGAGACGCTTACCCTGTCGAAACACCTGGTCTCTCTCCTTTTGGAGTTCATGCGATTCCCTTCGTGTTTGTGTTACCTTTCTTTGTCTTATTAATCGTTTTATGAGATATGAACATCAGTTAACTACTGTTGCCTTAATTTTGCTTAATCAATTTGTTTATTTTTATTTAAATCATGTATGTGCAATTAAAAGTAAATAACATGATTGATTTGATTACGGAAACAAAAGCTTTTTAGCATGCGTAGGGTTTATCAGCTACGGGAATCTTGTTTATTCGCTTTCTGATGTAATTCAATTGAATTATTTACTCATCACTAAAATTTAACTGTTATTACAAAACGAATAAATTCTGAAGTTCAATGACTGACAAAAGCATTATGTAACCTGAACGCTTGATGTTTTATTGCTTTCAAAATTGAAAAATTAAAACTGAAAATGAAGAAAAAGATGAATGGTCAGATTTGAGATTGAGTAATTTTAAAGTGACTATAAAGATTTTAATCTGACACTATTTGTTTCAATTCGTGATGCATTGCTGCCTGAACAATTAAACATTAATTACTGGAATAGGTGTACATACACCTGAAAACCTCGGAGAAATAACTTAAATTAGAAACAACTTCTGTGCCCCGCAGAACTAATCTTAAATCAAACGATTCGAGAATAAATAAACTGTCAAAAAGTATATGCAGAAAACGTGACGTACTAACTAATAATAGATTAAAAGTTATTTTAATATTGTCCTAGCTAAGCACTTGGATGAACGACCGCCTGGTTTGTCTTGGAAATCTTTGCACTGGAGAATGAATGTGTGTATGCACTTGATCCCCACCATTAAGAATAAGAGTAATCGATTGAATTTTAGATTTGATTTCGAAAGCACTGAACTGCCTTCTTTTTTATTTATATTTAGTTTATAATAAAAACAAACCTTTTGATGGATTTCTACTTTATGTTGAATTTGTGAAGTATAAATTGTTTAAGAGATTATTTGCGTGTAATAAGTTCACTATTGATCGTTTTATTTTTTTATCATCAACTGAACAGATATACAGGTTTAATGGATTTGTTAAGGTTAACCAATGAAGTGCATATACTATGGCATAGATGTGGACAATAATCATATGAATACAAGGAAACCATCATTACTATTATACCTTACATATACTATGGCATAGATGTGGACAATAATCATATGAATACAAGGAAACCATCATTATTATTATACCTTACATATACTATGGCATAGATATGGACAATAATCATATGAATACAAGGAAACCGTCATTAATATATCAAAAGAACGGTGATTTTGATCTATAGTGTTTTAAAAAGACCAAAAGCTCTTTCCCGTCTTAACCTTTCATGTCAACATACACTTATATGTTCTTGTTTCGTTCAAAAAAAAAACCTCCGATATCCCTGATTACTTAAGGGCATACGATACAGAATAGATTCCTCGTTGATTTTTTCCTCAAGATTTTGACACAAAATTAAATATTGTTATGCACTATCGGAATATGCAAAGAAAAAGTTACCTCCATGATTATTTTTCGAGATATGTCAGCAATATATTTTATGCAAATACACCATTTTTCAATACTTTTCCGTCCAAAAAAATAACATAACTTTCAAACGGAAATAGACATTTTCGCCTAGTTTTTTGAAAAGCGTTCCTTAGTTGGTAGGCCTATAAGTACGCCTTGAAATGAGGACTAAAATTAGTTTTTGTGATATCATACAATTATTGGTAATACAAAAGCCGTACACCATTTTCTTGCCAATACAAATGCATACAGAAAAATATCTGCCGTTTAGGTTTTCTTGCAATTGAAAAGACTTGAAACAGTACATAATCGATTGCAGAAGAAATAAATGTGCTCATTTTTTTAAGCATAAAATAAAAAGAACCCCTAGTTTTTCAAATGCTGGCGATCCTTTTGGTGCTAAACTACGTCATAATGTATTCTTAATGCAACATCGTCGTGCAGTAATTCCAGCCGTACTTCAAACGCTAAACGAGATACTGCCGTATCGAATTTATTGTTGATAGTAGGGTAAACCGTTTTTGTTTGCCTGGAATGTTATGCTTCCGCAGTAGATTTCAAGTGGTTAGATTACGTTATCTTAGTTTTCCTTTGCAAACTCGTTCAAGTCCAAGTAACCGATTCGAGACGTTAGTGATTTTATAACGAACGGTGGATTCCTAACAATAGCAACGCTGCAAACACAACGCGCTATATTTAGAAGCATTATTATCAGCCCTTGCTACTGTATCTTATGTCCTAAACACTCTTTCAGAAAATCATTTGACAAATGACAATCTATTGAAACTGAAAGAAAATGATTGTTTATTTCGATTGTTAGATCACTTCACTTCACCTTTTTTTATTAAATTTTTTTCATACAAACTGTTTGGGATTCAAGACCAGATTAGTTGAGAATGATCTAATAGAGTGAAGCTTAATTGTGATCTTTTTATAAAGTAGATCGATTTACATCTTAATATTTGTATTATATGAGGATGTGATGAAACGACATTGATATACCTCTCCGTAGAATGTTTTGTTTATTATAACATATGTCATTTAAAAATATAGTAACAATGTTTTTTTTTTTCAAATCTGCGCATGCAAATTGAAGATTATGCTATAAACATTAGCATTAGATGAGCAAAAATAACAAACAAAAATTCCGAAATACAATACGAAAAGACTATTTTCAACCAATTCCACGTGTTCTTATGTGAATGTTAACTCATAGTAGCCCATAATGCATTGTGGTTCATTGTGTCGATTGGTCAATTTCTCATGGACATGTTTACATTTTTATCTGGGAAATTATTATGCAAATGTTTTCTGACGTCAGAATTCTAGTAGTCCCGACCTGTTAAACAGGACCAAAGTAATTTACTTTAATCGACTCCTTATAGGAGTGATTATTTATTTTAATAGTTTTGATTAATAAATTTAAAATTGATTAGATTAATAAACAAAAAGACACTTTGTTCGATAAGCTAGGGTCCAAGGCAAACTCACCCTAGAAAATGACCGAAACAAACAAACAAAATAAAACCTCATCAGAATTCATTAATGAACACGTTTGATGGAACCATACCATTTCATTTTTCCTCTCTTTAATTTATTGGCTCAGACATGTGATAAATAGGTCAATATATGACATTTTCTATACTTGGCCTGGTATCATCCTTCGGCTCATTATTTCAGAACCCCACGGTAGCACCTTCAGTCAGATAATGGAGTAATGGATGGACATAAAGGCTGATATGAAAAATTTCATGTAATCTTTTAGAAATCTAATTTGGTTGTAAATTTAAGCTAAAGTAGTTTAAGGACTCTCAAATAAAAAAATATTTAAAAAAAAAAATGTAAAAATCAAATATGATGGAATCGCATTAACTCTTTTAAAAGGAAATGGATACCGGTGTGTGTCGACAGGGTAGGCATCTCCAGCCATAAGAATCCACTCTCAGCCAAAATGTCACAGTGCGTAAAAGACACAATAGGTAACATTACAGACTTGACTACTATTTTGGTCTTAAGATCCAACACATATCGTACTGGAAAACTCATTCGTGACATTGACCGTTAAATTTATATTGTGTCGAATTCAGTCGTTCTTTTTGTCACTCTATTGGGGCATTTGTTGGTGTAAGAATCACATCCCTGTTGTATGTTTACATATTACGATATGATAGGGGGTATGTTACAACAAAAACGAATGTCAGAATAGCAATTAATGTTTTAATCAAGACACTCCAGTACTATATACTAGTGATTGTTTTTTATGCTTCATACGCGATATAGGTTCATATTTCCTGCAAGTGTACTATATCAATTCGCCTAACGGCTTATGGAATATAACACACTGACAGGAATATGAACCCATTTCCATTTTGAAATCCTGAATAATATATAATATTGCTAGAGACAGGTTCATACTCAGTCATAGATCAACATGTCCATTTTTGTCCACTTTGATTTTTTGATTTTTTTTAATTGCTTTCATATTCTCACAAGACACGGATAACGCGCCTAGTAACAATTCATTTGGATTTATGTAATTTCTATGTTTTCCTTTTCAAAATATGTATACGTGTCTGAGGCCAAATAGATGTTAGTCTCTTTCTTTAACTTCCAATAAATGTCTACAAGCCAATATTTATGTAAAAAAGTAAACAAAAATCCTGTATAAATAAACGGATATGTAGGATATACATTTACGAGACAGAAACCATCCAACGACACATAAACCAACAGTCGTTCTTAAGGCAAAACAAGTGTCTAATACAATATAAGAAGCTCTTAATCCCGACAAAAAAAATCCAAGAGAAACTCCAGACTCTTTAAGCATTATTTAAAATTAAAAAAAATAATATTTCACATTTGTTTTTTTTATAACTATGAAGGAAGCTTTTGAAGACTAAAAGACATGCAACAAGAATTTAAAAAAGTATCCCAGAGACCAGATCCTCTCTAAAAAAATATACTTTCTGATTTAAAACATGGAGAATCCTCAAGCAACATTAAAAATCTGATCATCTTATTGTACATTATAAAAAAAAATCAAATCTTGCAGATGATCTAGGTGCATTCGGTGTTACTGTTAAGGACGTGTACTACATTTTTTAAATCTATTTCTATAAGTGAATGAAGTTATGAAACGTTAGTCTTGTGACAATTCAAAATAGAAAAGGTATATACAGAAAGATGGCATAAAAACAGAATGTATGACCTTCAGCAATAAGCCAAACCCATGACGTATGTTAAGCTATGAAATATGTTATGTAAATAATATGTTAGAATATTTGTTTTAAAAAAATACAATAAAAAATAAGAATAAATCATTGCAGTCATACTTTGCCATGCAATTGCAAGAACACATCAAACAAAAAGAAGAAAAACACATTTTACAAAGTTCTTTAATCCTACTTTTAGATATTGCTAATATCTTGTTACTCAATAAGCCACGCTTTTGAGTTCTTCTATCTCATATATCTCAATAAATATGAAATTAAGGATAGTACCGAAACTATACAGTGTGTTCTATATATTGACATTTTCCACGATTTTGACACATATGGACGGCTTTATATTAGAATCTATGGCAAACGTGATGATTTTAACTCCTATTTTTAGCAGTAACAGATCATTTGCTCCATCGTTTTTCATGTGATATGTTATGCTGGCAAATGTTAAAATAAGAAGATGTGGTATGATTGTCAATGAGATTACTCTCCGCCAAAGACCAAATGGCATAAAAGTTAAGAACTATAGGTCAGTGTACAGCCTTCAACAATGAGCAAAATTGATACCGCATAGTCAACTATATAACTACACTTCCACACAATCTTATCAAACAAAAGTTTTCCTATCTAATCAAATGGTCGTTTGATAAATCTGGTTGCAAATTTATTTGCTGCAAATCATATAAAGACTTTTTCTCTAGTGAGAAAGGTAAATATGCTAGATATACTTACTGGAGGTGTGATCAGATGATTAAAGCACTAAATTTTCTCCTTTACAGCATTTATGTACGTTTCGGCAATAAAGTTTATCCAATGTTGTAGGTATTCCTATGGGCACCAATTGTGCCCTTTTAATAGCAGACTTGTTCCTTTATTGTTATGAATCACATTTTATGGCCAAACTCAGTAAAGAACCGTCTACTAAATTGCATTTAATTGATAAATTCAACAACACTTACCGTTACCTTGATGATATTTTTTCGTTAAATAATTTTGAATTCTCTAAATATACGGCTGAAATTTACAGAAAGGAACTTACTTTAAATAAATCAAATATCAACAGCAATAACTGTCCTTTCCTCGATGTAGATATCTCAGTATTACACCAGAAACTCTACACAAAATTTTACGAAAAAAGGGATGATTTTTCTTTCCCTATTGTTATTTTCCTTTTTTGGACGGTGATGTTCCTTTGGCACCGTCTTACGGTGTTTATATATCCCAACTCGTTCGCTATACTCGTGTCTGTACTGACGTTTTGGATTTCAATGAGCGTAATCTTTGTATTACTAGTAAATTATTAAGTCAGGGATTTCATTACCACAAATTACTTAAATCCTTTACTAAATTCTTTCATAGATACAAGATTTGGTCTGCAAGTTTTCCTGTACCTGAAGAAAACTAATTTCAAAAGGAATAGCACATCCTAAAATTTATGGTGATGTTGTAAACTGAGCCCAGAAATTTAGATATGATCCGGTAAACTTATCAATCCTTTAGTCAACCTTATTCTAAAAGGTTACCTATTCAACACTGTAATTAAATCTTTCAATATTGTTTTATTGGTATAAATGTTGATTTTGTGATCAGTAAATAAAAACCATACTAAATATTACACATATGTACTTTCACGGTACTACAATCTGTCGATACCTATAGTTTGGTATTGCACAAGGTCATGTTTTTCTCTGACTGTTAATGACGTCTTTACACTAAATCCATTGGATGTTGGATGTGTACTGATTGATATTTTAGTCTTAGATACATGACATTTTTTTATTAGTTGTTATTGGCATTGAAATTGCTGTCAGTAACTGCGAGTACTGTCAGATCTGTACTAAGTGTCTTTTTGTCGTGTGGATGTATAAGTACCCGTCCACGTCCACTCTTTGTTTTTGTTAGATGTATTTCTATTTGTATCCATTTGATGAGTTAATAGATATAAGAAGATGTGGTATGAGTGCCAATGAGACAACTCTCCATCCAAGTCAAAATTTATAAAAGTAAACCATTATAGGTCAAAGTACGGTTTTCAACACGGAGCCTTGGCTCACACCGAACAGTAAGCTATAAAGGGCCCCAAAAATTACTAGTGTAAAATCATTCAAACGGGAAAACCAACGGTCTAATCTATATAAAAAACGAGAAACGAGAAACACTTATGAAGCACATCAACAAACGACAACTACTGAACATCAGATTCCTGACTTAGGACAGGTGCAAACAAATGCAGCGGGTTTAAACGTTTTAATGGTACCAAACCTTCACCCTTTTTCTGAAACAATAGTGTAACATCACAACATAGAAAGACACACTATAAAATATCAACTGAAATAGCTTAACTCAATCAAAGGACATATTAACACCATTGAACATACACTGAACAAATAAATTTGACCTATGATACAATGTAAATACAAAATAAATAAACTAAGGGAAGAACAACAATATCAGCCATTTGCAATAACTTTAAACACAGGTAAATGAAAATAATTTTGTTGTTAGGTATACGTGTACAGTTACAATAGAGAAAGGAAATATTTTACCGAATAAATAATTTTGATGTTCATAGTACGAATTTCAACAGTATATTTAAAAGGGATGATTTCAACTTCACATTTGAAACTTTTGGGTTAAAAGCTTCCTTGTAATCAGCAACCCTATATCAAGGAAATCAAAAATATTTACATTATATTGACTTCCATTGCAGGTGTATGCTAGTAACACAAAAATAAGGGTACAAGTAAAGAATGTCATAATGAAAAAAAAGGTTTAAAAGCTTCCTTGTAATCAGCAACCCTATATCAATGAAATCATGATAGGAAATGCAAGCTCTAGAATATCTTATCAACTGGGAGATTTATACTCCATATGCAGGCCCTTCTGGAATGTTACTACACAGAAATAGAAAGTTCACAATTGGGAAGCTGAAAATCATCACTTTTGTCCTAAAGTTTTTCTCAACCGACCCATTGCCAGTTTCTAGATGTAAGTAAAGATATGAGACAGACTTAACTGTATCTTGTGGAAATTATTTAAAACGTCAAACATCAATCAAGCTGGTATACAGACGAAAGATACCATAACCCTCAAATCAAAGTCTAAATAAACAGACAACGCCATTACAATTAGTATCAAAAGACCATCAAACAAACAACATTACACAAAACACAACAAAGAAAACAAAAGACTGAGCAACAACAACCCCACCAAAAGCCGGTGGTGATCTCTTGTGCTCCGGGATGGTAAGCAGATCCTGCTTCTCATGTGGCACCCGTCGGGTTGCTCATTTAGGTACAAACCCGATGATCAATCTAACTCGGTAGGTCACATTCAGGGAAAAGTAGGACGGGATTGTGGTAAAGACATTTGTAACATTTTCGTCGTCATCTGTGAAACAGATATTCCATAACAGTCAATGGAATATCGTACCAACTGGGAGACATATACTCCATATGCAGGCGCTGCTGGAATGTTGCTACATAGAAATGGAGAGTTCACAATTGGGAAGCTGAAATCATCTCTTGTATTGTTAAATTTTGTTCTCAAGTTTCTAGATGTAAGTCAAGATATGATGTAGGAATAAAAAAAAACTGATACAAATCTCGAAAGACGAGCAAGATGAATGGATAACCAGCCAATGTATTTTTTTTTTTTCTAATTTCGTTTTGACCATTTATTATTATGATATTTATATTCCTGGAACAATCTGATTAAAAGCAGATCTTTCACTTTGCTCGGTTGGATTTTTTTGCAGCTCATTTACACGAACGACAAGCAAATTTCACGGAACAAAAAATGCAAGTTCTGATTTCAATCAGATTGATCTTAGAAGTACAAGTTTTTTTTCAATAATGAGATTATACTGCGAATACGCTGATTTGGATCGTCACAGCAATCAAATTGTGAAAATGCAGCTGTGCGAGGTATCAACTTTTTATCTATTCCATTGAGCTCACTTGGAAACTGAAGATACTATTGTGACTCGCAACTAAACTCAAACCACATCTAAATGTATAGAATAATTTGTATAAAAACCTTAAAATCTATACTCATAACATGTATATGTAGCAAGATTATGAATCACACAGTACATGAAAAACTATGAATCTCGAATACCTATGTAATACGGCATTTCTGGTACCATACGACAAACCAGCTATAAGTATAAATGAATGTTAAAAATGGGTTCTTGTAATTTAGTATAATCATAACCATTATATGTCTGTCAAAGATCAGGAATCTTCTTAGAAATTATCACTGTCTCTTTATTTATTTGACGATACTCGATGTTCTTGTCGTCAGATGGAATAAGACTCTAAAAATTGGCTTCAGTATTTCCAGCATTATAAACTATATTTACAAGACATATCGAGGAGGCTAGAATAAATACAGGTAAACAAATAGAACTAAAACTCATCAAACACATCCCAGGGATTTAGTATTTTAACGTCATGGACAGTCAAAGAAGACATGACTTGTGCAATGCCAAAATAAATGTATCGACAGACAATAGGATAGTTAGGAGTTTAACCTCTTTATAGATCAAAATGAACGTGGGTGTGTCTTTAAACATCCTGTTTGAAAAGAATGCAAATTTAGTTATGTTTTAATTTGCTGATGACAAAATCGATATTAGTGCCAATGTAAACTATATTCAAAGATCTAATTACAAAATTGGTAAGATAACATGAACTAATAAGTTTATTTAAAGGTTAGATGAGTTTACACGGATCACATAGTGATTTCCGCGCTTTAAGTACAATATTACCGTAAAATTTAGGATGTGAAATACCGTTTTAATCAGTTTTCTACAGGTACAGCCAAATTTACTTATCAAATCTTTGTATCTATGAAACAACTTAGCAAACGTTTTACGTAATTTATGGTAACGAAATCCCTGACTTAATAATTTACCAGTGATGCATTGATTACGTTCGTTAAAATCTATGACATCACTACACACACGGGCATAACGAACGAGTTGGGATATATACACACCGTATGATGGAGCTAAAGGAACATCGCCGTCTAAAAAAGGAAAATTAACAATAGGGAATGAAAAATCGTCTCTTTTGTCGTAAATTTTCGTATGGAGTTTTCCTTTAGAGATTGAAATGTCAAAGTCCAGAAAAGGACAACTACTGCTGTTTATGTTAGATTTAGTTAAAGTAAGTTCTGTTGGGTAAATTTCGGTAGTATATTTAGAGAACTCTGGATTATTTAACGAAAAAATATCATCTAGATAACGGAAGGTATTGTTGAATATATCAACCAAATGTAACAATGACGTGTCTTTACTGAGTTTGGTCATAAACTGAGATTCATAGCCTATACAGGAATAAATCTGCTATTAAAGGGGCGCAGTTAGTGCCCATAGGAATACCTACTACTTGTCGATACACTTTATCGCCAAAACGTACATATATGTTGTCCAGGAGAAAATTTAAAGCTTCAATCATATCTTCACATTTCCAGTAAGTGTATCTAGCATACTTTCCTTTTCGTTACAGAAAAGGCTTTAAACGAGTTACAGCAAATAAATTTGTAATGAGATTTTCAAAAGACCATTTAATTAAATATGAAAACTTTTTCTTGATAAGATTGTGTGGAAGTGTATAGAGAGTAGAAAATCATAACTGTCAACAGAATTATAAGGACCATCAAAAGCATGTACTTTATCTAAAACCTCTAAAGAATTTTAACACTCCAAAATAATTAATACCATTATTTTCATAAGCTTTATTACAAAAGTTAATAACAAGTTCTTTGATAGTAGTAAGGAGGTAGTTAGAAGAACTGATAGATTGGTAGTAGAACACTTACTAGATGCGGAGATGAAACGGAATTTAAATGGTTTTGTGCAATTTAGGTAACCAGTACATAGTAAGGACTTTCAAATGTTCGGAAGAGGCTTTAAGCTGGGTAGTGGCAGTGATATGCTTGTTTACAATTTGACTCTCTGTGGAGCGTACGGACCTGAATGTAGATGAATTTGTAATTTCGTTTTGGAGAACTTCCGTGTAGTATATGCGTCACACCACCACTACATTATTTGCTGCTGTGTCTGCCGGTACGAACACAAACCGCTTTATGAGTACTTGAGTTTATTTTTATTCTGAAATGGGAATATCATGGACCCTATTACTAATTTCAGAATTGTTTTCAAAATGAGATATACGAATATTAACAGTATTCATAATTTTTTCAAATAACTGTCTAGAGATTTTTATCAGATTTTCACGTTTACACCAATTTTACAGTAGACAGACAGAGCGTCTTTAATGACCTGACGACACTGTTTCCAATCTATTTTAGATTGAGGACGATATTTCGGTCCTTTCTTAAGAAAAGTTATGACCTCACGGTCTTCGACGATGTTGAGGTCTCCTGTAGGACATGACCATAGGGAACATATCTAAAACTAGATGTTTCACAATCTCAAGTGGAAGGAACATTATTTACTATATTGACGTCTGATGTAACTGACATATAATTAAAAATCAAACTTCTGCTGGGTTTTTTATAAGAATACGAAATAATAGGTGGTTCTATATTATCAAAATATGGAGGTATTTGGCTTTGGATGGTAGAGTCATTGAATATACTAGATAAGTTAATAAAACCAATACCTCTATTTATATATTTTAATTTAAGAAAATGCCGTTTATGATTTTCAGGTTTATCGATACTAGGAAATAGCCTGTGATGAAGACTTTTTCAACTGATTTTTATAGTTTGTTCTTATGTTGTACTGTTAAACCACTGTCCCAGGGTAGGGGGAGGGTTGAGCGCTCACAAACATGTTTTAACACCGCCACATTCTTTATGTGCCTGTTCCAAGTCAGGAGCCTGTAGTTCAGTGGTGGTCGTTGGTCCATGTCTGTCATATTTTTTTTCGTAAATTGTTTTGTTATAAATGAGGCCGTTAGTTTTCTCATTTGAATTGTTTCATATTTTTCATGTCGGGGACTTTTATAGCCTACCATACGGTATGGGTTTTTCTCATTGTTGAAGGCCGTACGGTTGCCTATAATTGCTTACATCCACTTCATTTGAACTTTGGGGGATAGTTGTCTCATTGGCAATCATACCTTTTTTTTATATAAAAGGTCCCAAAATGACAAATGTAAAACAATTCAAACGAGAAAACTAACGGCCTAATTTATGTACAAAACAATGAACGAAAACAAAGTTATATGATATACAGCAACAAACGACAACCACTGAATTACAGGGTCCTGCCTTGAGACAGGCACATACAGAACGTGGTGGGGTTAAACTAGTTTGCTGGCGCCAAATCCTCTACCTATCCTGGGACAGTGTTGTTACAGTACAACATATAAACAAACTATAAAAATCAGTTGGAAAGGGTTTAACTCATTAGATCGATACAAAGAGAAAAACATCTAACAAAAGCACAGACCGGAATTGGCAGGGTATAAATACATCCCCACAACAAAATGGACACTTAAGTACAGATCTGAGAATACTCGCAGTTACTGACAGCTAGTTCAAATCCAATAACAATTAATAAAGAAATCATCGTAGACTAAAATATCAATCAGTACACATCCAACATCAAATGAATAGAGTGTAAAGACGTCATTAACGGTCAGAGAAAAACGTGACCTTTTGCCATGCCAAGATACAGATTTCAACAGATTGTAGAGCCATGAATGTGCATATGTTTATAAGGATTTTAATATTTAGTTTGATTTTAGTTTACTGATAACAAAATCAATATTTATACCGATGAAAACAAGATCTAATTACATAGTTGAATAGGTAACCTTTAAGAATAAGTTTATTCAAAGGATCGATAGATTTATCCGGATCGTATCTAAATTTCCGGGCTCGGTAAACAACATATCCGTAAAAATTAGAATGTGCTATCCTGTTTGAAATAGGTTTTCTACAGGTACAGCCAAACTTCCAAACCAAATCTTTGTATGTATGGAAGAATTTAGTAAAGTTTTTAAGTGATTTGTGGTAACGAAATCCCTGATTTAACAATTTACCAGTAATACAGAGACTTCGTTCATTGAAATCCAAAACGTCACTACAGACATGGGCATATCGAACAAGTTGTGATATATAAACACAGTAAGATGGTGCCAAAGGAACATCACTGTTTAAAATAGAAAAATTAACAATAGGGAATGAAAAATCGTCCGTTTGGTCGTAAATTTTCCCCGTGTAAAACTGAAATATCTAAATCTAGGAAAGGAAATTCATTACCATTTATATTTGATTTACTTAAAGTAAGTTCCTTTGGGTAAATTTCAACAGCATATTTAGAAGGGATGATTTCAACTTCACCATTTGAAACTTTTGGGTTAAAAGCTTCCTTGTAATCAGCAACCCTATATCAAGGAAATCAAAAAATATTTACATTATATTGACTTCCTTTGCAGGTGTATGCTAGTAACACAAAAATGAGGACGTAGGACTGAAGTCGACACTACATAAGTTTTACGGGTACAATCACGAATGGTTGACCAAAACGATATGTCTGTGTCACATCTCACAAGCGACATGTTTTGCAATATTATGTCTAAAAACAAGAACAGTCGTCTAATTTGTAATTTTACAGATTTTTTTCCTATTTCCAATTGTTACATTTTAACTTAGTGTGAATTGACATGGCGGGTGATGCATGCATAGCAGGAGATGCTTACCTTGTCAACATACCCGGTCCGACGCCTTTTGTTAGTTTATGCGATTCCCTCAGTTTTTGTTTGTTACTTTGACTTGTCTTCTCAGTCGATTTATGAGATTAGAATTAGTGTTATCTACATTGATAAAGCTAACTATTCGGGGCTTTTATAGCTTACTATGCGATATTGGATTTGCTCGTTGTTGAAGGCCGTATGGTGACCTATAGCTATAGTTTTTGTTATTTGGTCTCTGGTGGAGAGTTGTCGCATTAGAAATCATACAGCATTTTCTTATCTTCATATTTGCATGTACAAGTAAAGAATGTCATAATGAAAAAAAAATGGTTTAAAAGCTTCCTTGTAATCAGCAACCCTATATCAATGAAATCATGATAGGAAATGCAAGCTCTAGAATATCTTATCAACTGGGAGATTTATACTACATATGCAGGACCCTTCTGGAATGTTGCTACACAGAAATAGAAAGTTCACAATTGGGAAGCTGAAAATCATCCCTTTTGTCCTAAAGTTTTTTCTCAACCGACCAATCGCCAGTTTCTAGATGTAAGTAAAGATATGTGACAGACTTAACTGTATCTTGTGTAAATGGTTTAAAACGTCAAACATCAATCAAGCATTCGAAAAGAGAGGCGAAAGATACCAAAGGGACATTCAAACTCATAAGTCGAAAACAAACTGACAACGCCATGACAAACAAAAAGACCATCAGACAAACAACATTACACAAAACACAACAAAGAAAACTAAACACTGAGCAACAAGAACCCCACCAAAAGCCGGTGGTGATCTCTTGTGCTCCGGGATGGTAAGCAGATCCTGCTTCTCATGTGGCACCCGTCGTGTTGCTTATGTAGGTACAAACCCGATGATAAGTCTAATTCGGTAGGTCACATTCAGGGAAAAGGAGGACGGGATTGTGGTAAAGACATTTGGAACATTTTCGTCGTCATTTGTGAAACAGATATTCCATAACGGTCAACCTTTTCGTGAAGTCGTCCGTAAAATTTACGAAGGGATGATCTCAACTTCACCACTTGGAACTCTTGGGTAAATAGATTCCTTGTGAGCAGCAGCCCTCTATCAAGGCAATCATAATCGGAAATAGAAGCCAAAAATTTTGCGTTGCTGTCAGATCATCGTTGTTCTCTACTGAATTCATTCAAAGCTTAGACACAAGACAATGTGGGGTTCTTCAATCGAAGACGACGGTAAAGTGAAATCTATATGTCTCATTTGAGATTGTTTTTACTCCCATAATCAATTGTCTGGTAATGACTGGACTTCTATTGTGTTACCAAAATATACCTTTATATTCATATTAATCTGTAATACAGTCAGAATGGGGATATTTGACAATACTCGATGTTCTTGTCGTCAGATGGAATAAGACTCTAAAAATGGCTTCAGTATTTCCAGCATTATAAACTATATTTACAAGACATATCGAGGAGGCTTGAATAAATACAGGTAAACAAATAGAAGTAAAAACTCATCAAACATACCTCAGTTAATCAGTAAATATTATTTCCTCAAATATTGGCAGATCCCTCAGTCCGCATGGAAACATTGAAATTTGGAATTATATATATTAACGATAAATGTCACTTGGGACGAGGGGGGTCAATATCTATATGTTTGTCCTATTGAAATACGGGTCTCTCTATATTGAATTCTAACATTGCTTGTTGTTCAGACTCTTTTCCTAAATATTCTCGCATGGATTTAATGAAATATGTAATAGAGGCGTCCAAAAAAAGACTTAATTAAAATCTTAGAATCAATATCAGGATTATTTTATGACAGTACAGTATCTGGGATGACAAATATGTCGGTTATACTAACTCAGTACAATAAAGGGTTGCATGTTTATTGTGACAGTTCAATGTCGGGGATGACAGAATAATATCAGGGTTATATTATGACAGTACAATAGCAGGGTTATATTAAGATAATACATTGTCAGGGTTATATTACGACAATACAATGTCAGGGTTATATTAAGACAATACATTGTCATGGTTATATCATGACAGTACAATGGCAGGGTTATATTACGACATTACATTGTCAGAGTAATATTACGACAATACAATGTCAGGGTTATATTACGACAATGCATTGTCAGGGTTATATTATGACAGTACAATGTCAGGGTTATATTATGACAGTACAATGGCAGGGTTATATTACGACTATACATCATTGTAAGGGTTATATTACGACAATACAATGTCAGGGTAATGTAATGACAGTACAATTTCAGGATAATATTATGACAGAACAATATCAGGGTTATACAATAAAAGTACAATCTCATTGTAATATCATGACAGTACAATGTCAAGGTAATATCATGACGGGAATATTATGACAGTACAATGTCAGGGTTATATTATGACAGAACAATGTCAGGCTAATATCATGACAGTACAATGTCATGGTAATATTATGACAGTACAATGTCAGGGTTATATTAAGACAGTACAATATCATGGTAATATTATGACAGTATAATGTCATGGAAATATTATGACAGTACAATGTCAAGGTAATATTATGACAGAACAATTTCATGGTAATTTTATGACAGTACAATGCCAGGGTAATATTATGACAGTACAATGTCAGGGTAAAATTATGACACTAAAATGTCAGGGTTATATCACGACAGTACAATGTCAGGGTTATATCATGACAGTATAGTATCAAGGTTATATTATGACAAAACAATGTCAGGGATATATTTTGACAGTACAATGTCAGGGTAATATTATGGCAGTTCAATGTCAGGGTAAATTATGACAGTACGATATCAGGGTAATCTTATGATAGTACAAGTTTAGTGTTATATAATGAGAGTACAATGTCAGGGTAAAATTATGACAGTACAATGTCAGGGTTATATTACGACAGTACAATGTTAGGGTTATATCATGAAGTACAATATCAAGGTTATATTATAACAGTTCAATGTCAGGGTAAAATTATGACAGTTTAATGTCAGGGTAATATTATGACATACAATGTCAGGGTAAAATTATGACAGTACAATGTCAGGGTAATATTATGACAGTACAATGTCAGGGTTATATTATGACACTACAATGGCAGAAATACATTTTACAGTACAATGTCAGGAATATGTTATGACAGTACAATGTCAGGGTAATATTATGAAATTACAATGTCAGAAAATATTAGAACAGTACAATGTCAGAGTCTTATGACAGCAGAATGTCGGGATGATATTGTGACAGTAAAATGTCAGGGCTAAAATATGACAATACAATGGCTGGGTAATATTATGACAGTACAATGATGTATGGGTTATATTATGACAGTAGAATATCGGGGCTAAATTATGACAGTACACTGTCAGGGTTCTATTATGACAGTACAATTTCAGGGTAATATTACGACAACACAATGTCAGGGAAATATCTATCGTTAAGTGGATAAATCCGGCAACTATAAGACTAACAATAACAAAGGCGTCTAGCATGTAAGTATCTCTATTCAAGCTCTGATGTTAATACGTCACACTTAGGTGACGTTACGATGAATAGCAGCAGCGAGAACGTTACGTTTATGCGTTACTTCCAACATACTGGGGGTCGCAAATGAATTACTTTACAACAAATAAAAGTGATCACAAATTAAATGATAAAAGTTCTGAGAAAATAAATTAAAACTTTAAAGTCTCTATGTAATAATATTTAACAGTCCATGGTTATTCACTTAAATGTCCATATGTTAATCACACATTTACTTTTATTTTTCACAATTTACATTTAACATGCGTTAGTCCATGTTTTTATTTTCTTCTTTGCCTCAAACTGAGCTGCTCTAGTTTCAACTTCCAAAGAATTCAGTTCTAACGGATAAAGTTTGCTGATTGGTCTAGATGTCACACCATTTTTTGTTCGAATTATGGCTGATCGTGTAAGTCCATCTTTGTCGTAAACTAATTTGTCAATTACAGCCAAAGTCCAATTTACTCTTGATACATCGTCATGAATCTGAACTACATCTCCGACATTAATGTTCTGTGTGTTTCGACCAGTAGATCTGTAATGTTCCCTAAGCGAAGTTAAGTATTCCTGTTTCCATCTTTTGATGAAGTTTTTAAGAATTAATGATAGAAACTTCGATTGTCTAGTTACTGATTCATGCGTAGTGTCTTTGGTTCCTGGTTGTAAACTACAGTCTTCAAGTCCGTTATACGGTAGCGTCCTGATTCGTCTTCCATATAATAAATGTGACGGAGTAAGGGGTTCGTCGTCCGTTGGATCCGATGAAACGTATGTAATTGGGCGGTCATTAAGTATACTTTCTTCTTCAGTAATTATCGTGTTGAGTGTTTCATTGTCCACCCCAATGCTCGTCCTAATACTTTTTTAATGCAATTTTTCGTTAATCCTATCAATCTCTCCCACCATCCGCCGAACTAAGGTGCTCTTTTCGGGATAAATCACCAAGTTGTTCCATAAGAATTAAGCTTCTCGGTTACATATGATGACTTTGTTAAATGTTCAATTTCTTTTGCCCCCGCAACATACGTAGACGCGTTGTCTGAAATCATCACTTTTGGGAGTGACTTTCTACTTGTAAAACGGCGAAAAGCTAAAATAAAAGCATTCTGTGATAAATCCTGCACAATTTCTAAATGAACTGCTCTTGTACTAGCACAAGTAAACAGACATGTGTATACCTTTTTGTTTTGCCCTTCTTTAGTTCTTATGTGTAATGGTCCCGCGAAATCCACTCCTTTAACTGTGAATGGATGGTCTTCATGAAGTCTGTCGGCTGGTAGGGGTGGTGGGTCCGGAACTGGGTAGGGTCTTCCTGTTACTTTACGACAAGTAACACAGCGACGCAAAAGTGACTTTACGTTCGTCTGATCGTTGAAATCCAGTAGTGCTGGCGCAAAACTGTAACTGTACTTTCTAGTCCACAATGGAAATTTCTTGTATGCGCATCTTTTATGATGAGATCGGTTAACTTGTCTTTAGATGGCAATAAAACGGGAAACTTAGCTGATTCTAGTGTATTTGCATTGTTGATTCTCCCTCCACCGCAGCGTATTACATTTTCGTGATCCAAATACAGTTTGAGTTGTTTAACAAGGCTGTTTTTCGTTTGTTTCTTCTTTAAGTCCTTCATTATTTCGGCATAGTTTCTATGTTGTGAATTTCGAATAAACATTATAGACATATTCTGAATATCCGATACGGTTAACATTCCACTATGTTTGTCTTTTCTGCAGTTTTGTATGAATCTTAATACGTAAGAACTTACACGAAGTAGTTTCTGATAAGAAGAAAATTGATCAATGTTGATAATTTGATGAAGTCCTATTGTATCGGCTATCATACGGACCTCGTCCTTTTTCGCGGTTTCTACGTCGTCTGTGGAAACGGAGAGAATTTGGTGTTGATCATTAGGTATCCATGACGGCCATTTAGACTTGTCAGTAATCCACTGTGGACCATGCATCCATAATTGACTATTTTTAAATTTATCGGCTGATATCCCTCTAGATGATAAGTCGGCCGGGTTTGAGTCTGTCGGGCAAAACGTCCTTGTAAGTTGTTTGATTTCCAAGACTCGATTTCTAACAAAGGCTGGTAGTTGTTTGTCAGTCTTTAGCCAGTTCAGTACTATCTGACTATCATTCCAAAGTATCGCTTGTTCAATATTGATATGTTGCATAAGATGATTTAACAGTCTAGCTCCTATAACAGACGCCATTAATTCAAGTTTCGAAATTGTCATTTTCTTCACTGGTGCAACTTTGTTCTTTGCCATCACTGGCTTGCTTTGATTTCCATCTACGTCTACGATACACGCACATGATCCGTAGGCCTTTAAGTTTGCATCGGTAAAAATGTGGATCTGCAAGTTATTCGTGTTTAAGGTGTTGTCTAGGTAACAGCGGGAAATCTCAAGTTTGGTACAATCATTCGTGTCTTTTTGTATCTGTCCTAACTGTAAAACGACGTCCGACGATAACGGTTCGTCCCAATCTACTTTCAACTCCCATATATGTTGCATCAACATTTTACTCCTTACGGTAATAGGACTGATTATTCCGAGCGGATCGTACACTTGTGATGACTGACGGAGTATATCGCGTTTTGTTATAATGCTATTATCTACTGAAATTGGGTCTCTGCGTGCAAATGTGAGTGTGTCGTTTTCTGTGTCCCATCACAAGCCAAGTATCTTGACAACTTTGTCTTCGTCTAATACATTTTCGGATGAAGCACGGTCTTGTAGTTCTTTGCAGTTTGAAGCCCATGAGCGTAAGTTAAAACCTGCTTTTTCAAATACTGAACGTGATGTATGAAAGTAGTCTAACAAATCTCCTTGTTGATTAAAGCTCGAAATAATATTGTCAACATACAAGTCTTTCTTTAACATTGTTGTCCAGTCAGTGGGATTTTCAGTCAAATGTTTACGCATAACAGCATTTAGGATGAACGGTGAGCAAGTTGCTCCAAATAATACTGACTTGAATCTGTATATGTTAAGTTGACTATTTGGTCATCCGGGTTACTAAGCCAAAAGAATCTGGTAACATCACGATCCTCTTCATCAAAACCAATATTAAGAAAGGTCTTTTCTATATCAGTCGACACGGCGTATTTGTGCATGCTAAATCGGAGAAGAATTCCGGTTAAGTCATTCAAGTTTGGCGAAAGATCCATCAAACAATCATTTAAACTCGGACTAACAGGTGTAGGTTTGCAGCTGCAGTCAAATACAATTCTGATTGGCGTGGTTGACGACTCTTTACGTACATGATAGTGAGGTATGTAATGAACCTTTGTGTTGGTTGATCGTTCAGCAACTCTCTCGATAAATCAACGTTTTTCTTGTTCATTTATAATTTGTCCGTATTTCTGTAAAAGTGTAAGTTCACGACTAAGACGCTTAATGACATTTTCTGTTCTCCGTTGTGCAATACTTCTGTTGTGTAGTAAATAGGGTGTTCCTCCTTCCAAGGTAACTTAGCAACATATCTGTTTCCATGGTAACTAATACAATTTGCTTCATATACATCTTGGAATTGCCTGCTTTCAGATTTGTTGTCAGTACTTTCTATACCAGCAGCTTCAACTTCCCAAAATTTCTCCAAGTTAAGCTCTTCAACTTTGTGACCTACTAATATGTTCATCATTGACGTACGTGTGTCATCTAGAGTTGCAGGGAGTCCATTGATTGGGCCGGACAGAAGGTATCCGACTTTCGACTTGACGGCAGTAGGTCCTGCTCCTCGCACTATTCTATCCTCGACAATCGACCAGTAATAATCGACTCCAATCAATAGAGAAACTTCAAACATAGGGTCATGGGAGACGGGATGGGCTAATTTCAAGCCATATAAATACTTTAAGTGGGTTGTCTTATGTACATAGGTTTTCATTGGTACAGCTATTTCAATACAATTAAAACGATGATGGGTAATTTTCCGGTATCTGTAAGTAGGTAAATGGTACCAGTGTTTAGATGTCGGACATTTTTGCTCTCATTTGTGTCACCAAATCCTGACAAGTGTACGGTCTCCTGTCCGGTAATGGCAAAATTCAGCTCTGTAACTAATTTGTCTTTGATGAAAGACCTCTGTGCGCCCTCGTCAAATAATATGTTTGCGTTAGTACATTGAATGCCTGATCTTACTTGCGCTACGGCAGTTTTAAGTAATACATTGGTCTGTGCCTGTGAGTAAAGAACTGTGCCCGTTTCCTTCTCGTTGTGTTGTGTTTCATGAATTGTGCTAATATTTACATTAGTGTTACTCTGTGTTTCATCTTGTTGTACCCTGTCTTTGCATAAACTAGTATGATGCCATTTTTTACATTTCCTGCAACTTTGATGTGATTTGCTATCTGCTACATTATGATGTACAAGAGAGTTAAAACATAAACGATCCCGTTTAGCAATAGAAATTCTTGTTTTGTGATCAATTATCGGAGGCGTGTGATTCTTTACAAAATACGCATGACTTTACGTGCATTTGTCTGTTGGCTGGTTTTGTACGTACCTTTGAATTGGTGTGAAATGCTGCAGTAGCGGTATGAGTTTCCGTAAAATCAGCGGAATTGCCTTCCTCCATAATATTGAGTTCGTGAAATATCACTTGTCGTAGGTCAGATAATTGCTAACTGGTTGAACCATGGTGTCTTGTTAAATTTATGCGTACGTCTCCCGGTAACTTTTTCAATATGATAAGGACCAATAATGAGCCATAGTTATCCTCCGTCTGACCAAGGAATTCTAAACCACGTACATATGTTTCTATTTTGTCGTAATAGTTACGTAAGCTCTGTAGGGTATTCTTAGGTGACGGTATTTCAAGTAATGCATTCATGTACTTTTGCGTGATTTTGTGGACTTATTCATACCTTTGTTGTAGCAACGAAACTGCTCTTTCGTAATTTGAGTTTGTAAGCGCAAAACCATTTACGGTTTGGAATGATTCATCATGTAACAATGACTTCAAGTAATTGAATCTCTGGACGTTACTCAGTGTTGGGTGTGTATGTACGGCTGCTTCGTACGAGTCCCAAAAGGACTGCCATTGTAGAATGTCACCATCGAAAGTTGGTAGAGAGAGTTTAGGAAGCTTATTGTACTCGCTAGCAATTGAGGAATATGAGCGAAAATCTGAACGGAAATGTGTATTGTGCTGATTTTCTGTGCTTAGGAGATTACTAGGATCTGACGGCGGAACGTCGCTTCTAAAGTTTGAAAAGCTTGTGGCATTTGTGTTTAGCGTTGATGTTTGTACTTTGATAAATTTTGCTATTTGACGTATTTTTGTTTCTAAATTAAATGAATACTCATCTGAGTCAACGATTTCTGTTTCAATGTCCTCTTGATCCAAATCCTGAATGATGTCGTCATCTAATTTCCGTAACAATTCTTGTTTCCTTTTCAAAGTGTCTAAAATGTTCGAAAGTTCCTCAGAATTTACAAGTTCTGTTCCGCTCTCCCGAATTTCGTCGAATTTCTTGAATATTCTTGAAACGGCGCTTCTATGTCCTGCACGTATCGATTTCAGCTTCAAATTCATCCTGGTCACTTGGCACCAATATCGTTAAGTGGGTAAATTGAGCAACTATAAGGCTAACAATAACAAAGGCGTCTAGCATGTATCATAATGTATCTCTATTCAAGCTCTGATGTCAATACGTCACACTTAGGTGACGTTACAATGAATAGCGGTTCGAGAACGTTACGTTTATGCATTACTTCCAACAATATCATAATAGTGCAATGGCATTGTCTTATTATGAAAGTAGAATGTCAGGAAAAATATTATGACAGTAGAATTACAGGGTAATATTATGACAGTACAATGTCAGGGTTATAATATGACAGTACAATGTCAGAGTTATATTACGAAAGTACAATTACAAGAAAAATGTCAGAGTTATATTACGACAGTACAATGTCAGGGTAATATCATGACAGTACAATGTCTGCGTATTATTATGACAATACAATGTCAGTGTCTTATTATGAAAGTAGAAGCTGATGATAATATTATGACAGTAGAATTTCGAGGTTATATTACGACAGTACAATGTCAGGGTAATCTTACGACAGTATAATTTCAGTGTAATATTTTGACAGTACAATAACAGGGTTATATAATGACAGTACAATAACAGGTTTATATAATGACAGTACAATGTCTATGTAATATTATGACAGTACAATGTCAGGGTAATATTATGACAGTACAATGTCAGGGTAATATTATGACAGTACAATGTCAGGGTAATATTATGACAGTACAATGTCAGGGTTATATTATGACAGTACAATGTCAGGGTTATATTATGACAGTACAATGTCAGGGTAATATTATGACAATATAATGTCAGTGTAATATTATGACAGTACAATAACAGGGTTATATAATGAAAGTACAGTGTCAGTGGATATATTATGACCGTTTATTATCATGGTACAGTGTCAGGGTAATATCGGTACAAAAGTATATAGAGCGTGTTAAACCGCCCGTAGTTTTGTTTGTGACATGTAAGAATCGTTCAGCAATACTTAAAATTGAACATATTTTTGTTGCAAATTTTTAGGAAAAGCATTGCCTCCCTTTTGCTGTTAATTTATTTTCGACACAACTTTTACATTTTGTCTTGTAGACAATTTATAAATATTGTTACTTTTTCATTACTGATTGTTAACTACTGATGATGTGTAAAAATTGTCTAAATTGTCTTCGAGATTCAACACGATCAATTACGAAACCCTAAGAATAATCATTATATGGCACGATAATAGTCGTGCGACTGAAGTAGTATATAAATTAAACAATCATTATAGACAAAGGAATAGTAATGAGTTTCAAAAAACATCTTACGATTAAAATGGATTGTAAGTCTTGCATAATTTAGTATACTTACGATCAATTTTAGCTATAGGATTTTTTTGTGAAACTCATTCCAGATTAACTTTGCAGAAATATGGCTTTATCATGAAATATTTAAAAAAAAATAGAATTTGATTCTGAAATCGGTTGATTTCTAAATCTTTAATGCTAAGTAAAAATAAATCTATACATGAGATTACATTAATATTATAGGATCCAATATCAGCACATTTTGTAGATGTTGAAAAAAAAACACGATTACTTCTCCTTTTTCTACTTTACATCAAACATTGGAAAGATGCTGTTATTTACTTCAACTGTGATCGCTCTTGAAATTTCAGCCGTTCTTCAAGAATTCCAAAACAAGTGAAAAGAAAACATATAAATTAAAATAATAAAGTTTTTAAAAAATGTACGAACTGTTTTAAATGTATAAAACTACGACAGAAAAAGGCATAAGGATACAATATTTCACAACCTGAGAAGCTAGACAGTGGAAATGCTGGATACCAAACAAATGCTATTCTGACAAATTTGACTCTTCAGTCTTAGGGTTTGTTACGTTCTCCAAAAGAACAAAGGAGGGGTTCAATCAACCACAACTTATATGATAATGTACCTAAATTAATTAGTATATAACTGAACATGTATTGAATTGGTGTGCGTGTCGCAGCAACAACCTTTGTGATAGCAAATTAACAAGCCTTTATTATCTTTATTTCTTTTGCAACTTGTTTTTCTTATTTGAATTCAATGATCATTGGTTAGTTATAATTTTACAATGAAAACTCAGGTGAATAAAAAAATAACAAGTATCATCGTTCCAAATTGAACTCTTTAATAATTGATACGTTCTCCACAAGGACGCCACAATTTTAATAAATACGATATAGCTATAATATTTTTTAAGCTAAAAATATAAAATGTTTGAGGACAAAAAATCTAAATGGCAGTTTGAAATAGAATAGCTCAACTTTTCAACATGGTACAAGGGGGGTTTGGAAGTTTTAGCATATCTCAATGAAATAAAAATTATTAAAACATTATACCAAGCATCTAATGCAAAGCTTGCATTGATGTAAAAATAAGGAATAACTGTGTTCTTTCCGTCAATTTGTAGCTAATTAAATACTGCACTTAAGTTCATTACAATAGATTTAAGACAATCAAAGTTAACCGACATTATATCAATTTATTGATTCGTCGGCCGTCAGTCAAAAAATGTCCTAATATTGTATTACTACTCTATCTTTTCGTTGATTTAGAATGTAAGTTTTATAGAATTAATGTGAACTCTCAATTTACTGCCTTTTCTGTAATACGTATTCCGACAAGACAGCACGCAATGTTAATTCTGTCCTCGGTGATCTTACGTATATTATGTTTTACTAACAAGATCATATAAATGATGCGCATCAAATTGTCTCCGTTCGATTAATCAAATTTAAATTCCACATTTTATCTTTAAAATTCCAATCATTTAATACGATTAAATATAATTGACAACACTTAAATCATCACATATCTACATAATCTACACCGCAGTCAGTTTTAGTTGACTTTTTTTCGTCATTAACCTGGTAAATGTAATAAATTAAGCTTAATGAGAAAGATATTTATTCAGTACGAGTGTCTCGCAACAGGCCTTTGGTAGCCATGACCCTGCACAACTATTTCACAGTTCATATAATTCTTTTTGGCTTGTACTATCTGAACTTAATTTAGATAGTCATCTTTCTATTAAAATCCATTATTTATGATTGACCAGACTGACTGATATAAATTACCGTAATGTGTCTACTGTTCATATACATTGTGTTCATCGAGGCATCTTATATTGTATTGGTTGAATGTTTAATGCATATCTTAGACTATTTCAAACTTCGCGTTGATAAATTAGAAATAATTAAGAAATTTAGGTTCCATCCCCCTCAGGTAAAGCTGACATAAGATAAATTTGGCTATGCTTGTGATGCCCCGTTTGGTCAATTAGCTCCTTATGTTTCTACGTATTTATACATCCTTGGCATTCAAATGTTTAAGTTTGAGCCTTTTTGATGAGGGTAAAAACACAGAAAAGTACATAGGACGCACAAAATTTATGAAGTTTTATTTTCAATTATTGGAAATTTGAAACATTGAAGGAAACTGTGTATCACTCTCTATTTAGAATTAATAATTATAGTATACCATTGATTAAGTATTATTACATATGACTTGACAGAGCATATGCATTCATCTTTCAAAGGATAACATCAAACATCGATAGCAGCATACTCTTTAACACAGAAATAAGAATGGAAAATAAACAGACAAACATCTCAGTAGAAAAATATACACACACTATTAAAAAGTGTAATCAGACTTATATCAGACGTTATCCATTTGCAACAAACTGTCAATCGTATTTTCGAGCTTTTTTTCGTCTTTTAAGTCTTTTGCAGGAGGTTTTGGTGGTGTTATATTGTTTATTTATTCATAACTTAGAAGGTCGTTGATTCAAAAAAAGTATTTTCGAGCTCACCTTTTCCGCTTTTTGCAGGAGGTTTTGGTAATGTAATATAATTTTTATTTAGAAGTTCCTAGATTCAAAATAGTATATATATTTATTTTAACAAAAACAGTAACAATCATTTGCAATCATATGAGTGTAAGGTCGGAAGCTAACTAGGGAAAGAGGAGAGCATTTGGTTAGAAAAGAAAAAAGAAAGTGCAATTATATTAATGGACTGTTAACCCATTACATTGAAAAGAACCAACAAGTTAATTGATTTGACCTGTTTGTACTATTGAGTTGAATAAGGATGCAATATATTATTAATCTTAAAAAAGAAAAAAAAATGGTTGGAAATCTTAAAGTTCAGTGACACAACGTAACTGACACTTTCTGAAGTACATAACACATGACCTGGTATAAAACAAAATGGGTGAATATCTAAACTAGCTGTAAAGCAATACACGAATATAAACAATTTTGACTGCTATAGAGTGATAACAAGTTCACGTACTCACCCAAGAATGTTGTCAATAGCTTGATACATCTCTTTACTTCTAGTGATTTATTTAGCTAAGATATTTAATCCTTGGAATTTATTCAAATTGACAGTAACATATGTTTTGGACAGTGTACTCTTTAACCTAAACAAGTAAATTATATATGTCCATTATGTATTAATGTATTGATACAGAAGTATATTGAGAGAAAGAAAAGATTCAACAAGACATTATCTCTTCTACGTGAAAAAAAAAAACAAATTTGTTGAATATGACCTGTTTAAAATATTTAAATCATTTGAACTGAAAATAAGAATCATTTGGATCGATCTTCGTGTGTGTTTATGGAATACATATGTAATTGATTTAATAGAAAAACGAGGGATATGGGGTATCCATCCATGACACAAAATCAGTACATGCACAGCAAAAAAACACAAAAAAAAAGCAAAGGAACATCGCTTTTATTGCTGTTTTTCATCTCAAAATCACAGGGAGGCCTTCAACACGGAACGAAAAACTCTCGCCTCACTGCAAGTTTAAGACGGCCCCTAGCACCGGCTTGAGCGGAATTAGCTGCTTTATCTCAGTTTTGATTTATATATTTTGTTTGCATCCATGTATACATTTGTATTCACTTGATTGAATTAGAAATGGTCCAGTGTTTAATACTTTTATCGTTTAATGCCACCATCCATGAATCCTTCTGTCCCATTTTAGGACCCATGTCATTTTTCATTTGCTTCACCAAAACCGACTATTTCTTTTTATGAGTTCCATTATGAACGTTTATCATAAAAGGGCGTAACATGACTCCCAGATGTCTACACATTAATGTTTTTTGTTTGTTCGGTTACAGTCTCATTAACGTGTACCACACTTCTCAATTTATGATTGTGTAAATAATGGTTCTTTATATAACATATACGGTAAAATTGCTAGACGTGTCGAAAAGGAGCGATTTAAAGATGAGATGTTGTTATTGTTTGGACTTATCTCAATTTTGTCGCGTGCCCGTATTCCCTGCTGTGTATTCAGTTACACTCCAGGGTGGAAAAAATATGCCTGTGTTATCATAGTAAATTTGATTAAAATAGCGAAACAATGAGTGCTGAAAAGACTTGAAATGATAATGATTTAAATACATAACAACCCCGTAAATTTATGATATTGTAATGCTAACTACATAATCTGAAATAGATATAACAACTGCTTGATTTAATAGATATTGGGAGCTTTAAGTCATAAATTAAACGCCATTATAAAGCTATATTGTCAGTGATTATTTATTGTTCACAACCTCTATGTATTCATCCATATTCGGGTGGTCGCTTGTCACAAAAAACCTTCCAGTCGTGAAATTGTCTGTTAAAATTCCAACACAACACCGTCCGGGGGATGGGAAACTTTGGACTGATTTATTGTGGGAAATGACAATAGTTATATGAGGAATAACATGACAAGGTGTATCAACTGCATTCACATCCATTTACGAACTCACTGGCATGTAAAGATTTAAATGTAACTCTCCATATCCCTAACAATCTATATGCTCATTCAACGAATTTCATTCATATGGTCACACAGCAGGGAATAAGGTAACGTGTACTGGGTCAAAACAAACTTCCATCACTGACACTGATGGTGATTGAGAACAGTAAATTGTCTCCCTCGTATTAACCAATCAAAATCTGGCATTTTGACATGAAGTATAATAATACAAATTGTTAAGCATAGTCTTTAAAGTCGATAAAAAGGTGGAAGATTCAAACTCTAGAAAAGTTACAACGCCATGGCAAAAAAGAACTAAAGACGACAAAAATACAAACACGTTCACAAAACACTACACAGAAAACTAAAGACCGAATAACACGAATCCCACAAAAAAAAAAAAAAAAAAAAGGGTGATCTCCGGTGCTTCGGAAGGGTACTCAGATCCTGTTCCACTTATGGCACCCTAGCGTTACATTTGTACTCATGGTAAACTTGACGAATAAAAACAAAAGATATCGAAACTAGACAGGACCACTTTACAAGAACAAGTTAAATTACCAAGTAATCTTTGAGTCGTTCTGAACTTGATTCGTGTACCTTATTAATGGTTATATATAGTTGTAAATAAAACACCAGAACAGTAAACTCTTATGTGGAGGGTGTTTAAGCTTAATGATTGGAGGATTGCCGTCATAATTTTCGAAAAGAATAACTGTAAAGATATAAATGAGAGAATTATGTATTTGCAAGCATTTATATAAAACACTAAGATTATATTTTTCACTGATTATTCTAATTTATAGGCTTAAAACAGTAACGTGACTGAAAAACGATTCAGATATTCTTTTTTCGTAAAATAAAATGATCAAGTGTAATAATACTTATCAGCGTTTATATATGCCGTCAAGAGGGTGACAATCCTATTATTACTCTGTAAATATGACGTCAAGAGGGTGACAACCTTTTCATTACCCAGCATATATGGCATTGATAGGGTGATTACCCTTACTTACTTCTAAACAAGACATGACTAGGGAAACACACTTAAACATTTACTGCAAGCAGGACAACGTTACATCAGTCTAAAATGGATGTGCAAATGTTGCCGATCAGATAATCATAAATACAATAATCAGTACACAATATATTGAACTAAAAAATGTAAGAACAAACTACCTGTAAATAGAAAACTATTAAACAGTGATGGCCTGCATTTTGGTAGACTTCCGAATTGTCAACCTTTGACCTATCGTTTCCCTCTGGTTGACAATGCTGGACGTCTACCGAAAATGCGGACCATAAGTCTATATTACTGTTCTCTCCCATACACATGCCTTTACTTTCAAATCCACATTAAGAAACGTTAACTTTATATTAAATTGAGATATACAGCACACCCCAACCATCAAAATATTTCAGCAGTAAGTGTAGTTTGAATACAAATATACTCTGCCACTAAAATGTTAACGAGTAGAGGTTATGCTGTAAACATATCTAGTCAAAATCATTGCAATTTTGCTCAATTTCTATTACCTTTGACTTTTTGATGACTACATGATATTTAAACTTTATATATGGGGGGAATGTAACACTCCTTGAATAGAGGGAGACGACACCAAAGGTGCAACCAAAAACCACAATTTAAAGACAAAAAGACAATTGGCATGAATTAGTTGTACCCATCATGTCGCATATGTCATGTAGGTTGCTGATAAGTCGCATTTGGTAATGTCACAAACACTTATTCTTTTCATAAAAAGTGAATGAATTGCTCTCTTTTTTCATTAAATTGATGCTTTAAAAAAGTCAGTTATGGTTCGTATGGATCAATCTTTAATTTTCTGTGTAGTGGTTTGAAGGCTGTTTGTTTGGTCTTTTCGTTGTTTTTCTTTTTGGTAATGATCTGTTTTTCATCGACTTGTGTTTTTTTTTTATTGTTACCATGGTATCTTATGAAAGAGAGGAGAAAAATACCAAAGGGATAATCAAACTCATAAGTCGAAAACGAACTGACAATGCAATGGCAAAAAACAAACTGACAATGCCATGGCAAAAAACAAACTGACAATGCCATGGCAAAAAACAAACTGACAATGCCATGGCAAAAAACGAAAACGACGAATAGACAAACAATAGTACACAAAACACAACTATTTAACTAAAGACTGAGCAACACGAACCCCACCAAAAACCAGGGGTGATCTCAGGTGCTCCGGAATGGTTAGCAGATCTTACTTCACATGTGCCACCCATCGTCTTGCTCATGCAAGTACAAATGACTTTTTTTCTCTTATTTTCACGAAATATACCATGCCTTATGATTCACTTCGTTGTATAACACATTTTCTTGTACATGAACAATCTGTTTTTACCATTAACGGACTGTTTCGAAAAATCAAGCCATATGTTGTTAACGAAGTATGCTTAATTGATTGTTAATATTGTTAGTTGTAAAGGACGCAATATTAAAAAAAAAGTGTTAATGAAACAACATAAATCTCGGTCGATTGTGTACCTGGATTGATTTAACATAAGAGGGTCATATTGACAGTAAGAAAAGTATTCAGTGCATTTATAGCGTATTTATATATTTCAAATTGAGATAATGCAGGAATTCGGTGAACGTTGAACAAATTATAGGTCGATAGAGCGATATTGGAGTACGAAAACATTTATTTGGTATATTGAACGATAATTACTTATATTTGTCATTATGAGTCGGCATATAAGTTACCGATAGCGGTGAAATAAGTTCAGAATCTCGTACTGTCTAAATAGTAGAACACTTCTAAAATGGTGATGTCATTTTGATTTTCTTTTATGACACGATCCGATTATTTATAGTTGCCATTCAAGGACAACTCTTGAGTGCGAAAGAGAAACTTTTGAAAGAATATAGGAAGAAGACAGTGGAAAACTGATGATAGAAAACCGTGTCGTTGCATTTTTTGGAAGGAAAGCAGGCACGTAATAACAGCGTACCGTTAACCAAGGAGCAGGCTACTTAGAAGGTTGCGACTCAGAAATAGCAGCAATAAAAGGTTACATCAAAACGACTTTGGTCAAAATTGGTAATATTAAAGGACAGCTAAATAAAATTGGATTCAATGAAAAACATAGGGGTAAGATACTAAAAACAGTAAGATATAAATCCACATATGAATAGAAGCTGAATTTAAACGCGGAAGACTCGTTAAACTAAACTTTTTCGATGTAGAAATTTTAGTTTGCAAGTAATCTAACTGGCCCGAGAACACAGTTATTTCGTATTGCATTTCTTTTAGACAATAAAGTCAAATTAAAAAAATCTCATCTGCTCTATCTCAAAAAGATTTGTTAAGTGTAGTATACTACTATTGGGACAAATAATATCAAAATTATAGAAAAGTCTACCACCTCTAACTCAAAATATTGACAATTCTATGTTAACGGGGTCTAAAATTCAGTTTGACAGCTTTAGACTTACTAGTTTTTGACCTTTTTTACTGGACCAAATCACTACTTAACATAAAGATTCAGCACCCAAATTTTTTTGACATGTAATTTCATCCCCTTACTTAATAGTTCATGCATAAAATATAAAGAAATAAATTTGGAAAGTGTATGAAAAAAATTTGCAAGTTATACACTGTCCACACTAGGGACTATATTTGTAGACAACGAAAATCTAAGGACGATAACTGTGTCCTCGGACCAACTGATCCTGGAGATATTCAAAACTATTGGTACAATAACTTCCTTGTAAGAAGCAAACCTAAATCAAGGATATTATGATAGGAAACGCTAGCTCTGGAATATCGTATCAACTGGGAGATATATACTCCACACGCGGGCGCTGCTGGAATGTTGCTATATAGAAAAGGAAAGTTCACAATTGGGAAACTGAAATCCTCCTTTCTATCGTAAGGTTTTTTCTCAACCGACCTTAATTGTCAATTTTTATACGTAAGTCAGGATATGAGTCATACTTAACTGTGTGTATGGTATCCTTTATTTCTAGTTCGATGGGATATATGTATCTTTTTAATTCTTCCTGAGAAGCTCCTGTGTGAAATTTGTCTCATACGAATAAAGGAACAAGTCGGCAAGAAGAGGAGCACACTTAATTTCTTAGGAATATCGATTGTTTGTTGAAAAATACGTCCTCCAAATGTAACAAATATGTTGTTAATAAAAAAAAAATCAAACACCTTGCTAATGTCAGTTACTGAGAATTTTTTGTTTGAATCAGAGTAGGGTTTATTTTTTGTTATTTTGACAAAGAATGATAAATCCCTTCCTTAAACAAGATATTTGTATCTAGGTTGGCAATTCTTTTTTAATGAAACAAAATTGGACTAGTTCTTTTAATCTGTTTTTCAGTTAAAAATGGGGTATACTTGTGTAAAAGGTATAGACAAGTCAAATGTGTTATACTGTTGTAAGAGGAAAGAGAATTGGATTGTTTGTACCTCTTTCGATTTTTTTACTAAATCACATCTGATTCACACCACCCCTATATTATGTAGTTTCACAGTAGCTCTGAAGCTCATCTTTGAGTGTTGGTTCAATTGATGTTAATAGTTAAACAGAGGTTTTGTTGAGTACTTGGCACAACCAGCAATATAGTCTTGTTTGTACGGACACTTATGTAATTTCAGTATCCAATACAGTAAAGGAAGATCAAGTTCTTCAACCATTGTTGTTATTCCAAAAGAACATAGAACAGACCTATGATTATTTAAGTGTTGTGGACGTATATAGATATAGGAAGATGTGGTGTGAGTGCCAATGAGCAAATAACAATTTATAAAAGTAAACCATTATAGGTCAATGTACGGTCTGGTTCACACCGAACAACAAGCTGTAAAGGGCCCCAAAATTACTATGTAAAACCATCCAAACGGGAAAACCAACGGTCCAGTTAAACACGTATAAATTACATAAACAAACGACAACTACTGTACATCAGATTCCTGACTTAGGACAGTGCAAACTTGCAGCGGGATTAAACGTTTTAATGGTACCAAACCTTCTCCCTTTTCTGAAACAATAGTATAAATCACAACATAGATAAAATATCAATTGTAACTCAATCAGAAAACGTACGGATCTGTGATACCTGAAAGTAAATACATACTTAATAAAAATAGGGACAAACATTCAAGGCCAAAAGCAAACAAACAAGTATGGCAAGACAACATGTAATGTTGACAAGTAAATTGTCAATAACTAATTCCATTATCAAACAGTTTGTGTGATATGATCACGATGTTATCCGGGGCTTTATCTGCGGGGACAACAACATATTTGTCATGGAGGTGTCACCGGGAAACTGGGTGACCTATAAGGTTGTGTAACAAAGAAACTGGGTGACCTATAAGGTTGTGTAACAAGAGGCCTGGGGAAACTGGGTGACCTTAGGTTGTGTAACAAGAGCCTTGAATGGTGTTGTGTGATGCAAATGATCACACAACGAACGATTGCTGTGAATAGCAATGAGAACTTTGGCACTGAAACTCTGGTGTTAAGAGAACTAGCGATGAATAAACCAATAATTCAGCATGGATACTTTTATTACAAATGGACTGTGTTCAGTGTAAAGTCCTGAGTCCAAATCTTCCTTATAAAAATTACAAACAAGTATTTATACACAATTGAATTGACAAGTATCATAACAAATAACAATTAATTTGAGTAATATTGTTCACTGACAAGGATTAAACTATTTTAGAACTTGAAGAATAAAGTTAATTTACTAATCTGATTATGATATTTAAAAATATATAATAATGAAAAGGTATAATATCACTAATGAGCTAATAGAATAAAACATGTCACTCAATGTCCAAACTGAGAATTAAATTGCATATCAAAGCATGTTGATTTTAAGTCCTGGATATTTTAAATAGAAACGAAAATATAAAATTAAATGAATTTTAAAACACATAGAAATAAAGTCTAAATTATCAAAATTGAGAATTTTATATTAAACAAAATATTAAACTGAAGCTGCATTTTCCTGGTCACAGAGGTAAGACAGGTTTTTAGCAACGTTTGGGTCTTTGAAGATAGATATACCACGAGTGTTCATAGACCCATTCTTTTTTTATAATAAAATGTAAAATTAAAGAGATGTGGTGTGATTGCCGCATAGTCAGCTATAAAAGGCCCCGAAATGACAAATGTAAAACAATTCAAACAAGAAAATTAACGGCCTGATTTATGTACAAAATAATGAACGAAAAACAAATATGATATACAGCAACAAACGACAACCACTGAATTACAGGCTCCTGACTTGGGACAGGCACATACAAAATGTGGCGGGGTTAAACATGTTAGCGGGCGCCCAACCATTTCCCTAACCTGGGACAGTGGTGTAACAGTACAACATATGAACAAACTAAAAAATAAGTTGAAAAGGGCTTAACTCATCAGATCGATACAAAGCAAAAACAAGTAACAAAAACGCAGAGTGGACGTGGCAGGGTACTTATACATCCCCACAACAACTAAAAAAAACACTTAGTACAGATCTGAGAGTACTCGCAGTTACTGACAGCTAGTTCAAAGCCAATAACAACTAATTAAAAAATCATGCATCTTAGACTAAAATATCAATCAGTACACATCCAACATCCAACGGATTTAGTGTAAAGATGTCATTGACAGTCAGAGAAAAACATGACCTTGTGCAATGCCAAGATACAGGTATCAACAGATTGTAGAGCCATGAAAGTGCATATGTATATAAAAATAATATTTAGTTTGATTTTAACTTACTAATAACAAAATCAATATTAATACCAATGAAAACAATATTCAAAGATCTAATCATAGTGCTGAATTGGTAACCTTTGAGAATAAGTTTATTTAAAGGATCAATAAGTTTACCCGGATCGTATCTAAATTCCCGAGCTCGGTAAACAACATCTCCGTAAAAATGAGGATGTGCTATCCCGTTAAAAATAAGTTTTCTACAGGTACAACCAAACTTCCAAACCAAATCTTTGTATCTATGGAAGAATTTAGTAAAGGTTTTAAGTAATTTGTTGTAACAAAATCCCTGACTTAATAATTTACCAGTAATACATAGATTACGTTCATTGAAATCCAAAACGTCACAACAGACATGGGCTTAGTGAACGAGTTGTGATATATAAACACCGTAAGTTGATGAAAAAGAAACATCACCGTCCAAAAAAGAAAATTAACAATAGGGAACGAAACATCGTCCCTTTTGTCGCAAATTTTAGTGTAGAGTTTCCCGTGTAAAACTGAAATATCTAAGTCTAGGAAAGGACAGTTATTACCGTTTATATTTGATTTATTTTAAGTAAGTTCCTTTGGGTAAATTTAGGCAGTATATTTAGAAAATTCTTGATTATTTAACGTAAAAATATCATCAAGACAACGGTTAGTGTTGTTGAATGTATCAATTAAAAGCAAATTGGACGGGTCTTTACTGAGTTTGGTAATAAACTGTGATTCATAACAGTACAAGAACAAGCCTGCTATTAAAGGGGCGCAATTGGTGCCCATAGGAATACCTACAACCTGTCGATAAACCTTATTGCCGAAACGTACATAGATATTATCAAGGAGAAAATTAACAGCTTCAATCATCTCATCACACCTCCAGTAAGTATATCTAGCATATTTACCTTTCTCATCAGAGAAGAAGGCTTTAAATAAGTTGCAGCAAATATATTTGCATTCATATATACCAAACGACCGTTTATTTAAATAGGAAAACTTTTGTTTGATAAGATGAATGAATCTTTTATAACCAGGGGCAGGAAAGGTTTAAAGTTTAGATTGTTCTATGAAGACGATCACAATGCTTTACGTAAATGGGTACATAGATGACTATTGATAAACATAGATATAAGAAGATGTGGTATAAGTGCCAATGAGACAACTCTCCATCCAAGTCACAATTTGTAAAAGTAAACCATTATAGGTCAAAGTACGGCCTTAAACAAGGAGCCTTAGCTCACACCGAACAGCAAGCTATAAAGGGCCCCAAAATGACAAGTCTAAAACCATTCAAACAGGAAAACCAACGGTATAATCTATATAAAAAACGAGAAACGAGAAACACATATAAACCACACCAACAAACGACAACCACTGAACATCAGGTTCCTGACTTAGGACAGGTGCAAACAAATGCAGCGGGTTTAAACGTTTTAATAGGCGCCAATCCTCATCCAACATGAAACAATAGTGTAACATCACAACATAGAAAGGTCACACTTTAAAATATCAATTGAAATGGCTTAACTCAATCAAAAGACATATTAACCAAAACAAGTGAACATACACTAAACGAATACATTTGATCTATGACACAATGTAAATACAAAATTATTAAAACCAGGGGTTAGATGTAAAACACTATCAGAACGACAACCATAACCTTGGACAAAATACCGCCAAAGAAAATAACGTACATAGGTAAATAAAGATAATTTTGTAGTAAGGTGTACAATGGAGTACGGAAATATACATTACAAAATAAATGATTTTGTTGTTCATAGTACGAGAACAGAAGTGAAAATTAATCGTCATACCAATAGAAAATGAAAGGATATGGAGTAAATGTACATGGGACAAAATCGCACACAATTATCAAAGGTGGAAAATATTAAAAATAGTGAGACAAGATATATAAATATGTAAACAGTAAATAACAAAAATGCATTACAAATTGTATCAACAGGTCAAATTAACACAAAAGTACGATTTGAGAGTACTCGCAGTTACTGAAAGCTAGTTAAAAGCCAAAAACAATAATAAAAAAAATTATGCATCAGAGACTAAAATCAACTAAAACACATCCCAGGGATTTAGTGTTTTAACGTCATGGACAGTCAAAGAAGACATGACTTGTGCAATGCTAAAATAAAATTATCGACAGGCAGTAGGATAGTTAGGAGTTAACCTTTTCAATAAATAAGTATAATGTTATGTATAGATAGAGTAATCTCTAGTATATAGAAAATGAACGTGGATGTGTATTTTGAACATCCCAAAAAACGTATGAAAAAAATACATGTTTAGTTATGTTTTAATTTGCTGATGACAAAATCGATATTTGTGCCAATGTAAACTATATTCAAAGATCTAATTACAACATTGGTAAGATAACCTTTACTAATAAGTTTGTTTAAAGGTTCGATGAGTTTACACGGATCACATAGTGAATTCCGCGCTTTTAGTACAATATTACCGTAAAATGTAGGATGTGAAATACCGTTTTTAATAATTTTTCTACAGGTACAGCCAAATTTACTAATCAAATCTTTGTATTTATGAAAGAATTTAGTAAAAGTTTTAAGTAATTTATGGTAACGAAATCCCTGACTTAATAATTTACAAGTGATGCATTGATTACATTCGTTAAAATCTATGACATCACTACACACACGGGCATAACGAACGAGTTAGGATATATAAACACCGTATGATGGAGCCAAAGGAACATCGCCGTCTAAAAAAGGAAAATTAACAATAGGGAATGAAAAATCGTCTCTTTTGTCGTAAATTTTAGTATGGAGTTTCCCTTTAGAAATTGAATTGTCTAAATCTAGAAAAGGACAACTACTGATGTCTATGGTAGATTTATTTAAAGTAAGTTCCTTTGGGTAAATTTTGGTAGTATATTTAGAGAACTCTGGATTATTTAACGAAAAACTATCATCAAGATAATGGTAGGTATTGTTGAATGTATCAATCAAATGTGTAATAGTGACGTGTCTTTACTGAGTTTGGTCATAAAGTGAGATTCATAGCAATACAGGAATAAATCTGCTATTAAAGGGGCGCAGTTAGTGCCCATAGGAATACCTACTACCGGTCGATACACTTTATCGCCGAAACGTGCATATATGTTGTCCAAGAGAAAATTTAAAGTTTCAATCATATCTTCATATTTCCAGTAAGTGTATCTAGCATACTCTCCTTTTTCGTTACAGAAAAAGGCGTTAATCGAGTTACAGCAAATAAATTTGCAATGAGATTTTTCAAAAGACCATTTAATTAAATATGAAAACTTTTTCTTGATAAGATTGTGTGGAAGTGTAGTGTAGAGAGTAGAAAAATCATAACTGTCAACAGAATTAAAAGGACCATCAAAAGCACGTATTTTATCTAACCCTCTAAAGAATTTTTAACATTCCAAAAATAATTAATACCATTATTTTCATAAGCTTTATTATAACAAGTTCTTTGATAGTAGTAAGGAGGTAGTTAGAAGCACTGACAGATTAGTAGTAGAACACTTACTAGACGGGAGATGAAACGGAATTTAAATGGTTGTTTGTGTAATTTAGGTAACCAGTACATAGTCGGGACTTTCAAATGTTCGGAAGAGGCTTTAAGCTGGGTAGTGGCAGTGATATGCTTGTTTACAATTTGACTCTCTGTGGAGCGTACGGACCTGAATGTAGACGAATTGATAATTTCGTTATGGAGAACTTCTGTGTAGTATATGCGTCACACCACCACTACATTATTGACTGATTTGTCTGCCGGTACGAACACAAACCGCTTTGCGAGTACTTGAATTTTTTTTTTTTATTCTAGAAATGGGTATACCATGGACCCTATTATTAATTTCAGAACTGTTTTCAAAATGAGATATAACTAGATGTTTCACAGTCTCAAGTGGAAGGAGCATTATTTTCTGTATTGACGTCTGATGTAACTGACGTATAATTAAAAATCAAACTTCTGCTGGTTTTTTTTATAAGAATACGAAATAATAGGTGGTTCTGTATTATCAAAATATGGAGGTACAAAATGTATTTGGCTATGGATGGTAGAGTCATTGAATATACTAGATTAGTTAATAAAATTAATACCTCTATTTATATATTTTTATTTAAGAAAATGCCGTTTATTATTTTCATGTTTACTAGTATCAATACTAGGAAGCAGCCTGTGATGACAAAAGGCTGTAATAATACGGGTGTATTCATACAACGGGCTAAAAAATGAAATTTTATCACACTTCTGAAAAAGAGCATATAATTTACTTATTGGTATATGACCCAGTTTTCATAATACTTGATGTCTACCATTATTTTTTAATATAGATAACAGATCAGCAAGTGTATATTTATACGATGTTGAATACGTTGATTACGGTTTTTGCGTTTACCATGAGACCTATTATTTCATAGTCGTTCACGACAATATTAATGACATCGATAGAAGTTTTAGATATGTTCCCCTGTCACAATATTTTGTCATTGAGACCGAGAGGATAAGCTGTTTGAAGTCATTTTATCCAAAATAGTTCGCGAACTTCACGGGATTTTTCAAATTGCTTGTGTGGTTGTCCTGAATGTTTCTGAACGGTTTCAAGTGGTTGGAATTTTATAAATTTTAGATTGTGATTATGCTTATCTAAATGTTGGCATATCAAACTTTTGAATTCTTTAGGTCTTCGAAAGCGGTAAAGGTGCTCTTAATTTCTTCTGTAATATTCTTGTCCCGTCTGTCCCACATATTGAATACATTTTTTTTACCACACTTAGGCTGGGTTCAAGTTACCAAATATATAAGGTGTTGAGTTTTTCAGGTGATGTCACAGGAAAAGGAGAGTGAAAAATCTCTCCCGTTCACTGTATTTTGTGTTGATTGACAAATCATTTGATGATTATAGCTAACCATTGGAGTAAGGCTAATCATATTGAATATAAACATTGGAGTAATGGCTAATACTATTAAAGATAACTAATAGAGTAATGGCTAATAAAATTAAAGATAACGTTTGGAGTAATTGCTTATAATATTAAATATAACCATAGGAGTAATTATAGCTAATAATACACATGAAGGATATCGAGAACCCCCCCCTAAAGTATTGGACAGACCTCACCGACCACCAAAAATTGACTAGTTTGGAAAGACAATACCGAATATCTCCTTTTATTCGAACAATTGCAAAAACGAAAACGAATAATACATGTTTGTTCATGGTACAGATGGCGCACGAAGTAGACGTTCTGACCCTGTGTTTGTACATGGTCCAGATGGCACACGAAGTATACGTTCTTACCTTGCGTGGCCATTAGTTTGTTATTTGTTACATTGGTTGCAATGAAGTACCGTGATATCTCCGTAAAATAAAATCCGATAATATCACGTGATCAAATGTTGAAGGATAGCCTTGATTTACGTTTTGATTCCTTCTTTATAAAATGTCATAAAGTTCATTAACCTTGCACATTAATGATGTAGAATGCTATTATGTACGACACCTTAAGCTATATGTCAATAGATGGACTCTTATTATACTCAGTCATCTCAGTTGGTTCTACGATTCTCTTTTGATCTGTAATGTAAGTAGCACCTGCTGTCATAACAATTTAAAATTTCTTCATTCTACAAAGAATGTTCTTAAACCTACAGGGTTTTCTTTTACGTCTGGAGACACTTCTTCTATTTGAAATGATATTTTGTTAGCTTCAATTCTAACAGCTTGATTATAAAAAAAAGTACTGTTCTATGTTTATTTGAATATTGTTTGTATGCTTTTTAATTGCTAGAGAGATTACATATTGCACTTTTGTAAAAGTAAAATTACCACATTCGTACATGTATAAAGGAAAACAGCAAATTAAATAAAAACCAACAGTTACCTGACAACTTTTCCAATGTCATGATATTTGACAGTTATCTGCGACAATTTTCCAATGTCATCATATTTAAAAGTTACCTGCGACAACTTTCGCAATGTCATCATATTTAACAGTTACCTGCGACAACTTTTTCAATGTCATGATATTTAACAGTTACCTACGACAACTTTTGCAATGTCATGATATTTAACAGTTACTACAACTACTTTTGCAATGTCATGATATTTAAGAGTCTTTTTCAATGTCATTGCATTTTATAATTACATAAGACAATTTATGCATTAGCATCACATTTCTCAATTAGCAACGACTCCTGCAATGTTGTGAAATTGTACAGTTACACCCTGTTTCAGACGTCTCCATTGTAATTCTTTATTTATTTTAAATTCAATGCAAATCAAAATGAATTTCCGTCTAATCGTTTGTTTCAAAAGTTATTCTCATATTCTGAAATGAGATTTTTTTTCCAACTATGCGACTAATTGTGATTATTTATGAGTGATAAACTATGCCTATCAGCGGAAACTGATTTCGTCAGATAAATTTAATTGATATTTTTATCATATCAGACCAAGTGTCGGTGTGATTCCATACTATAAATCTTATTTAAAGAACAGCATTAAATGTCTTGGTGAGATTTTAAGTGAGTTTCAGTAAATAATCCTCGGTTTATTTATTTTGATAAATCATCAAAGTAAATATAATGTGTTATGTGATCTTTCACAGTGCATAGGGACATCAACTCTTGTAATTACATACCGCAGAGTTCAAACAGTGCATATTTGTGTTTTCAGCTTTTTAAAAAGAGCCAATTTCTTCTCTGATTTTACTGTTAGAATAAAAAATATAGTATGGTAATATTGGATGTGTAATATGCTTCCGACAACTTAAAAAAACTAAATAACAAAAAATCTTGTTCGTGTGATTATTTATAAAGCTATCTATCAATTATTATTATTATTATTATTATTGTTGTTATTATTATTATTATTATTTCTATTATAACTTTTTGGCCAAAGTCTATCTATTCTTTTTTTTTTTTTAATTGTGCGTCTCGTGCTAACGTTTGGCAACAGAATCTTGTGGAGACCGTTCGCGTTTCGCTGTATTCTCAATGATTATGAGTTTTTCTTTTAAAGAAATAATGTCTAGACAATCGAATGATTTGTTTATTTTGTAATAAGAATGGAGAAAGCTGTATTCGTCTTCAGGATAACTTTGTTTGCGATGAGAAATCCAACATTCACATAGGCCAAGCTTAAAATTTCTTAATTTTTTATCTAACTGTTGTTATCTTTTTAAGATGTCCTGGAGGACAAATTGTATTTACAATTTTCTGAGCCTTTGTAGTTGATTGTAGTTGCGTTATTGGTGACAATATGTATACTCAACAACACAAGTATTGCACCACTTCTAGCCATATACTGTAACTTTATCAAATCTTGTTTTTGCAAAAGAAAATTGTTAAACTCTAGTACATTTTAAGAATAACATTGAAATCAACCAGGGAGCTAACATTAAAATACACTTTAGTGGCGCTAATGAGGATCTTATCCAAAACAGTTAGAAATCAAAGTCAATTTCAAATTAGTCATTAACCTTTTCTCTGCCATACAGCCTATCCGGCCACTTCAAAAACACTTCCTTTGATTGCCACGGGTGAGGCCCAAAGGCCAACGGAATTTTGACGTTACGTAATAATGAACAATACGTTTACGTCATAATGATACAGTGCGGGATATGGAAGATGACCGGCGTCCTATAGCCATTTTTCCCCCATGCTATTTTTTCCGGGTCCAGTTTTTCTCCCTGGAAAAATTGGCATGATCCCACTTTTCTCCCTTAGCGTGATGGGGGGAAACCAGGATCAGGCCTATTCATCTCCCCTAGTAACACGAGAAGCTCATTGTAGAAACGTCGGCGACGTCAGTTTGAAATTAATTATTCAATAAATGATATTAACCATATTAACTTTCTTTTAAATAGTCAAGCGTTACCAAACAATCACTGTGGACACAGACCAGTGAACATATTGACAGACTGGTGAACCCATAGACAGACTAGTGGACACACACAAAGACTGGTGTATCTGTAGACAGGATGCATGTGAACATATTGACACTAGTGAACCCATAACAGACTGGTATAGACAGACTATGAACCCATAGACAGACTAGTGGACACATAGACAGACTGGTGGACCCATAGACAGACTAGTGGACACACACAAAGACTGGTGTATCTGTAGACAGGATGCATGTGGACATGTTAACAGACTTGTTCACCCATAGACAGACTAGTGGACACACTAGTGAACCCATAGACAGACTAGTGGACCTATAGACAGACTGTGGACCCACAGACAGACTAGTGGCAAAGACTGGTGTATCTGTAGACAGATGGTGGACACACACAAAGACTGGTGGACCCACAGACAGACTAGTGGACCTATAGACAGACTAGTGAACCCATAGACAGACTAGTGGACACACACAAAGACTGGTGTATCTGTAGACAGGATGCATGTGGACATGTTAACAGACTGGTGAACCCATAGACAGACTAGTGGACACACACAAAGACTGGTGTATCTGTAGACAGGATAGACAGACAGTGTAGGACATGGTTAACAGACTGGTAGACAGACTATCTATAGACAGACTAGTGAACCCATAGACACTAGTGGACCTATAGACAGACTAGTGGACCCATAGACAGACTAGTGGACCTATAGACAGACTGGTGGACCTATAGACAGACTAGTGGACACACACAAAGACTGGTGGACCCATAGACAGACTAGTGGACACACACAAAGACTGGTGTATCTGTAGACAGGATGCATGTGGACATGTTAACAGACTTGTTGATCCATAGACAGACTAGTGGACCCATAGACAGACTAGTGGACACACACAAAGACTGGTGTATCTGTAGACAGACTGGTGGACACACACAAAGACTGGTGTATCCATAGACAGACTGGTGGACACACACAAAGACTGGTGTATCTGTAGACAGGATGCATGTGGACATGTTAACAGACTTGTTGATCCATAGACAGACTGGTGGACCTATAGACAGACTGGTGGACCTATAGACAGACTAGTGGACACACACAAAGACTGGTGGACCATAGACAGACTGGTGGACACACACAAAGACTGGTGTATCTGTAGACAGGATGCATGTGGACATGTTAACAGACTTGTTGATCCATAGACAGACTGGTGGACCTATAGACAGACTAGTGGACCCATAGACAGACTAGTGGACCTATAGACAGACTGGTGGACACACACAAAGACTGGTGTATCTGTAGACAGGATGCATGTGGACATGTTAACAGACTTGTTGATCCATAGACAGACTAGTGGACACACACAAAGACTGGTGGACCCATGACAGACTAGTGGATAGACAGACTAGTGGACCTATAGACAGACTAGTGAACCCATAGACAGACTGGTAGACAGACTGGTGGACCCACAGACAGACTAGTGGACACACACAAAGACTGGTGGATCTGACAGACAGTGGATAGACAGACTAGTGAACCCATAGACAGATGTTGAGACTGGTGGACCCATAGACAGACTAGTGGACACACACAAAGACTGGTGGACCCATAGACAGACTAGTGGACCTATAGACAGACTGGTGGACCCATAGACAGACTAGTGGACACACACAAAGACTGGTGTATCTGTAGACAGGATGCATGTGGACATGTTAACAGACTTGTTGATCCATAGACAGACTAGTGGACACACACAAAGACTGGTGGACCTATAGACAGACTGGTGGACCCATAGACAGACTAGTGGACCTATAGACAGACTAGTGAACCCATAGACAGACTAGTGGACCTATAGACAGACTGGTGGACCTATAGACAGACTAGTGGACACACACAAAGACTGGTGGACCTATAGACAGACTAGTGGACACACACAAAGACTGGTGGACCCATAGACAGACTAGTGAACCCATAGACAGACTGGTGGACCTATAGACAGACTGGTGGACCTATAGACAGACTGGTGGACACACACAAAGACTGGTGAACCCATAGACAGACTGGTGGACACACACAAAGACTGGTGTATCTGTAGACAGGATGCATGTGGACATGTAAACAGACTTGTTGATCCATAGACAGACTAGTGGACACATAGACAGACTAGTGGACCTATAGACAGACTGGTGGACCTATAGACAGACTAGTGGACACACACAAAGACTGGTGGACCTATAGACAGACTAGTGGACACACACAAAGACTGGTGGACCTATAGACAGACTAGTGGACACACACAAAGACTGGTGTATCTGTAGACAGACTGGTGGACACACACAAAGACTGGTGGACCTATAGACAGACTGGTGGACACACACAAAGACTGGTGTATCTGTAGACAGGATGCATGTGGACATGTTAACAGACTTGTTGATCCATAGACAGACTAGTGGACACACACAAAGACTGGTGGACCTATAGACAGACTAGTGGACACACACAAAGACTGGTGGACCTATAGACAGACTGGTGGACACACACAAAGACTGGTGTATCTGTAGACAGGATGCATGTGGACATGTTAACAGACTTGTTGATCCATAGACAGACTGGTGGACACACACATAGACAGACTGGTGGACCTATAGACAGACTGGTGGACACACACAAAGACTGGTGTATCTGTAGACAGGATGCATGTGGACACACACAACAGACTGGTGTATCTGTAGACAGACTGGTGGACACACACAAAGACTGGTGGACCTATAGACAGACTAGTGGACACACACAAAGACTGGTGGACCCATAGACAGACTAGTGGACACACACAAAGACTGGTGGACCCATAGACAGACTAGTGGACACACACAAAGACTGGTGGATCCATAGACAGACTAGTGGACACACACAAAGACTGGTGGACCCATAGACAGACTAGTGGACACACACAAAGACTGGTGGACCCACAGACAGACTAGTGGACACACACAAAGACTGGTGTATCTGTAGACAGGATGCATGTGGACATGTAAACAGACTGGTGGACCCATAGACAGACTAGTGGACTATCTGTAGACAGACTACTGGTGAACCCATAGACAGACTAGTGGACCTGGTGTATCTGTAGACAGGATGCATGTGGACATGTAGACAGACTTGTGGACACACAGACAGACTGGTGAACCCATAGACAGACTAGTGGACACACACAAAGACTGGTGTATCTGTAGACAGGATGCATGTGGACATGTTAACAGACTTGTTGATCCATAGACAGACTGGTGGACCCATAGACAGACTAGTGGACACACTAAAGACTGGTGGATGTGTAGACAGGATGCATGTGGACATGTTAACAGACTTGTTGATCCATAGACAGACTGGTGGACACACACAAAGACTGGTGTATCTGTAGACAGGATGCATGTGGACATGTAAACAGACTTGTTGATCCATAGACAGACTGGTGAACCCATAGACAGACTAGTGGACACACACAAAGACTGGTGGATGTGTAGACAGGATGCATGTGGACATGTTAACAGACTTGTTGATCCACAGACAGACTAGTGGACACACACAAAGACTGGTTGATCCACAGACAGACTAGTGGACACACACAAAGACTGGTGTATCTGTAGACAGGATGCATGTGGACATGTTAACAGACTTGTTGATCCACAGACAGACTAGTGGACACACACAAAGACTGGTGTATCTGTAGACAGGATGCATGTGGACATGTTAACAGACTGGTGGATCCACAGACAGACTAGTGGACACACACAAAGACTGGTGTATCTGTAGACAGGATGCATGTGGACATGTTAACAGACTTGTTGATCCACAGACAGACTAGTGGACACACACAAAGACTGGTTGATCCACAGACAGACTAGTGGACACACACAAAGACTGGTGGATCTGTAGACAGGATGCATGTGGACATGTTAACAGACTTGTTGATCCATAGACAGACTAGTGGACACACACAAAGACTGGTGGATCTATAGACAGACTGGTGGACACACACAAAGACTGGTGTATCTGTAGACAGGATGCATGTGGACATGTTAACAGACTTGTTGATCCATAGACAGACTGGTGGACACACACAAAGACTGGTGTATCTGTAGACAGGATGCATGTGGACATGTTAACAGACTGGTGAACCCATAGACAGACTAGTGGACACACACAAAGACTGGTGTATCTGTAGACAGACTAGTGGACACACACAAAGACTGGTGTATCTGTAGACAGGATGCATGTGGACATGTTAACAGACTGGTGAACCCATAGACAGACTTTTAGACATGTCGACAGACTGGTGTATCTGTAGACAGGATGCATGTGGACATGTAAACAGACTTGTTGATCCATAGACAGACTAGTGGACACACACAAAGACTGGTGGACCTATAGACAGACTGGTGGACACACACAAAGACTGGTGTATCTGTAGACAGGATGCATGTGGACATGTTAACAGACTTGTTGATCCATAGACAGACTAGTGGACACACACAAAGACTGGTGTATCTGTAGACAGGATGCATGTGGACATGTTAACAGACTGGTGGATCCATAGACAGACTAGTGGACACACACAAAGACTGGTGTATCTGTAGACAGGATGCATGTGGACATGTTAACAGACTGGTGAACCCATAGACAGACTTTTAGACATGTCGACAGACTGGTGTATCTGTAGACAGGATGCATGTGGACATGTTAACAGACTGGTGGATCCATAGACAGACTAGTGGACACACACAAAGACTGGTGTATCTGTAGACAGGATGCATGTGGACATGTTAACAGACTTGTTGATCCACAGACAGACTAGTGGACACACACAAAGACTGGTGTATCTGTAGACAGGATGCATGTGGACATGTTAACAGACTGGTGGATCCACAGACAGACTAGTGGATACACACAAAGACTGGTGGATCCATAGACAGACTAGTGGATACACACAAAGACTGGTGTATCTGTAGACAGGATGCATGTGGACATGTTAACAGACTGGTGAACCCATAGACAGACTAGTGGACACACACAAAGACTGGTGTATCTGTAGACAGGATGCATGTGGACATGTTAACAGACTTGTTGATCCACAGACAGACTAGTGGACACACACAAAGACTGGTGTATCTGTAGACAGGATGCATGTGGACATGTTAACAGACTGGTGAACCCATAGACAGACTAGTGGACATGTCGACAGACTGGTGTATCTGTAGACAGGATGCATGTGGACATGTTAACAGACTTGTGGATCCATAGACAGACTAGTGGACACACACAAAGACTGGTGTATCTGTAGACAGGATGCATGTGGACATGTTAACAGACTTGTTGATCCATAGACAGACTAGTGGACACACACAAAGACTGGTGGATCCATAGACAGACTAGTGGACACACACAAAGACTGGTGTATCTGTAGACAGGATGCATGTGGACATGTTAACAGACTTGTTGATCCATAGACAGACTAGTGGACACACACAAAGACTGGTGGACCCATAGACAGACTAGTGGACACACACAAAGACTGGTGTATCTGTAGACAGGATGCATGTGGACATGTTAACAGACTGGTGAACCCATAGACAGACTAGTGGATACACACAAAGACTGGTGTATCTGTAGACAGGATGCATGTGGACATGTTAACAGACTGGTGAACCCATAGACAGACTAGTGGACACACACAAAGACTGGTGTATCTGTAGACAGGATGCATGTGGACATGTTAACAGACTGGTGGATCCATAGACAGACTAGTGGACACACACAAAGACTGGTGGACCCATAGACAGACTAGTGGACACACACAAAGACTGGTGTATCTGTAGACAGGATGCATGTGGACATGTTAACAGACTGGTGGATCCATAGACAGACTAGTGGACACACACAAAGACTGGTGTATCTGTAGACAGGATGCATGTGGACATGTTAACAGACTGGTGAACCCATAGACAGACTTTTAGACATGTCGACAGACTGGTGTATCTGTAGACAGGATGCATGTGGACATGTTAACAGACTTGTTGATCCACAGACAGACTAGTGGACACACACAAAGACTGGTGTATCTGTAGACAGGATGCATGTGGACATGTTAACAGACTTGTTGATCCACAGACAGACTAGTGGACACACACAAAGACTGGTGTATCTGTAGACAGGATGCATGTGGACATGTTAACAGACTGGTGAACCCATAGACAGACTTTTAGACATGTCGACAGACTGGTGTATCTGTAGACAGGATGCATGTGGACATGTTAACAGACTGGTGGATCCATAGACAGACTAGTGGATACACACAAAGACTGGTGTATCTGTAGACAGGATGCATGTGGACATGTTAACAGACTGGTGAACCCATAGACAGACTTTAGACATGTCGACAGACTGGTGTATCTGTAGACAGGATGCATGTGGACATGTTAACAGACTTGTTGATCCACAGACAGACTAGTGAACCCATAGACAGACTAGTGGACACACACAAAGACTGGTGTATCTGTAGACAGGATGCATGTGGACATGTTAACAGACTTGTTGATCCACAGACAGACTAGTGGACACACACAGACTGGTGTATCTGTAGACAGGATGCATGTGGACATGTTAACAGACTTGTTGATCCACAGACAGACTAGTGAACCCATAGACAGACTAGTGGACACACACAAAGACTGGTGTATCTGTAGACAGGATGCATGTGGACATGTTAACAGACTTGTTGATCCACAGACAGACTAGTGGACACACACAAAGACTGGTGAACCCACAGACAGACTAGTGGACACACACAAAGACTGGTGTATCTGTAGACAGGATGCATGTGGACATGTTAACAGACTGGTGAACCCATAGACAGACTTTTAGACATGTCGACAGACTGGTGTATCTGTAGACAGGATGCATGTGGACATGTTAACAGACTGGTGGATCCATAGACAGACTAGTGGACACACACAAAGACTGGTGTATCTGTAGACAGGATGCATGTGGACATGTTAACAGACTTGTTGATCCACAGACAGACTAGTGGATACACACAAAGACTGGTGAACCCATAGACAGACTAGTGGACACACACAAAGACTGGTGTATCTGTAGACAGGATGCATGTGGACATGTTAACAGACTGGTGTATCTGTAGACAGGATGCATGTGGACATGTTAACAGACTTGTTGATCCACAGACAGACTAGTGGACACACACAAAGACTGGTGTATCTGTAGACAGGATGCATGTGGACATGTTAACAGACTGGTGAACCCATAGACAGACTAGTGGACACACACAAAGACTGGTGGACCCATAGACAGACTAGTGGACACACACAAAGACTGGTGTATCTGTAGACAGGATGCATGTGGACATGTTAACAGACTGGTGAACCCATAGACAGACTTTTAGACATGTCGACAGACTAGTGGATACACACAAAGACTGGTGAACCCATAGACAGACTAGTGGACACACACAAAGACTGGTGTATCTGTAGACAGGATGCATGTGGACATGTTAACAGACTGGTGAACCCATAGACAGACTAGTGGACACACACAAAGACTGGTGTATCTGTAGACAGGATGCATGTGGACATGTTAACAGACTTGTTGATCCATAGACAGACTAGTGGACACACACAAAGACTGGTGTATCTGTAGACAGGATGCATGTGGACATGTTAACAGACTTGTTGATCCATAGACAGACTAGTGGACACACACAAAGACTGGTGTATCTGTAGACAGGATGCATGTGGACATGTTAACAGACTTGTTGATCCATAGACAGACTGGTGGACCTATAGACAGACTGGTGGACACACACAAAGACTGGTGTATCTGTAGACAGGATGCATGTGGACATGTTAACAGACTTGTTGATCCATAGACAGACTAGTGGACACACACAAAGACTGGTGGACCCATAGACAGACTAGTGGACACACACAAAGACTGGTGTATCTGTAGACAGGATGCATGTGGACATGTTAACAGACTGGTGAACCCATAGACAGACTAGTGGACACACACAAAGACTGGTGTATCTGTAGACAGGATGCATGTGGACATGTTAACAGACTTGTTGATCCACAGACAGACTAGTGGACACACACAAAGACTGGTGTATCTGTAGACAGGATGCATGTGGACATGTTAACAGACTGGTGAACCCATAGACAGACTAGTGGACACACACAAAGACTGGTGTATCTGTAGATAGGATGCATGTGGACATGTTAACAGACTTGTGGATCCATAGACAGACTAGTGGACACACACAAAGACTGGTGTATCTGTAGACAGGATGCATGTGGACATGTTAACAGACTTGTTGATCCATAGACAGACTGGTGGACACACACAAAGACTGGTGTATCTGTAGACAGGATGCATGTGGACATGTTAACAGACTGGTGAACCCATAGACAGACTAGTGGACACACACAAAGACTGGTGGATCTGTAGACAGGATGCATGTGGACATGTTAACAGACTGGTGGATCCATAGACAGACTAGTGGATACACACAAAGACTGGTGTATCTGTAGACAGGATGCATGTGGACATGTTAACAGACTGGTGAACCCATAGACAGACTAGTGGACCACACACAGACTGGTGGATCTGTAGACAGGATGCATGTGGACATGTTAACAGACTGGTGGACCCATAGACAGACTAGTGGATACACACAAAGACTGGTGTATCTGTAGACAGGATGCATGTGGACATGTTAACAGACTTGTTGATCCACAGACAGACTAGTGGACACACACAAAGACTGGTGTATCTGTAGACAGGATGCATGTGGACATGTTAACAGACTTGTTGATCCACAGACAGACTAGTGGATACACACAAAGACTGGTGTATCTGTAGACAGGATGCATGTGGACATGTTAACAGACTTGTTGATCCACAGACAGACTAGTGGACACACACAAAGACTGGTGTATCTGTAGACAGGATGCATGTGGACATGTTAACAGACTGGTGGATCCATAGACAGACTAGTGGATACACACAAAGACTGGTGTATCTGTAGACAGGATGCATGTGGACATGTTAACAGACTTGTTGATCCACAGACAGACTAGTGGACACACACAAAGACTAGACAGGATGCATGTGGACATGTTAACAGACTTGTTGATCCATAGACAGACTAGTGGACACACACAAAGACTGGTGTATCTGTAGACAGGATGCATGTGGACATGTTAACAGACTGGTGAACCCATAGACAGACTAGTGGACACACAAAGACTGGTGTATCTAGACAGGATGCATGTGGACATTAACAGACTTGTTGATCCACAGACAGACTGGTGAACCCATAGACAGACTAGTGGACACACACAAAGACTGGTGTATCTGTAGACAGGATGCATGTGGACATGTTAACAGACTGGTGAACCCATAGACAGACTTTTAGACATGTCGACAGACTGGTGTATCTGTAGACAGGATGCATGTGGACATGTCGACAGACTAGTGGACCCACACACAGACTGGTGAACCCATAGACAGACTAGTGGACACACACAAAGACTGGTGTATCTGTAGACAGGATGCATGTGGACATGTTAACAGACTGGTGAACCCATAGACAGACTTTTGGACATGTCGACAGACTGGTGTATCTGTAGACAGGATGCATGTGGACATGTAGACAGACTAGTGAATCCACAGACAGACTAGTGGACACACACAAAGACTGGTGTATCCATAGACAGGATGCATGTGGACATGTTAACAGACTGGTGGACCCATAGACAGACTAGTGGACACACACAAAGACTGGTGTATCTGTAGACAGGATGCATGTGGACATGTTAACAGACTTGTGGATCCATAGACAGACTTTTAGACATGTCGACAGACTAGTGAACAAATAGCAAGACCGAAGGGTGCACATGTTGACTGACTGGTGGACACGTAGTCAGACTGGCGGACACATAGATAGACTTGTGTGCATGTCGAATGACTGGTTGACACGTAGAGACAGACTGGTGAACATTTAGTGAGACTTGTGGAGACACACAGACTGGTGGGCATATAGAAAGACTTGTAGGCATGTCGACAGACTAATAAGTATAAACACAATCTGGTGAACATGTAAACGGATTTGTGGACATATACACAGATTGGTGGACATGTTAACGAACTACTAGACATGTTAACAGACTACTGGAAATGAAGACGGACTAATGGACATTAAGACAGATGAGTGGCCATGCAGAAATGAACTCAGATTTGTGGATATGTGATGAAATCATTATATCATCTGGCATACACATGCCAGTGGACATAGACGGCTGCACGAACATGAAGTTCAATGTTCAATGTAGGGTTAACTCCTCTAAATAAATACTATACCGATGTCCGTTTTTCAGAATGTTAAATATATAAATGGATGGAAAATTTCAACTTATCATATATCAATGGGTGGCAATTTTATTAAACAATATCTCAATTGGTCAAAATATCTTTATGAATATTAAATAAATTCATCCCTGCGATGAAAGTGTTAATTTTACAGTAGCATTTTTCATCCACATTAATTATAATAGGAAAACATTTCCATATAAGCCATACGAATAAATCGAATTTTTGGACAGAGTCAATAAATGAATCGGGATATTTTTTTCGAATGCAAACGGCACCCTTGTAACAAAATATAGGTGCCCCACCCCACTCCCCGATCCCAGACCTTTCTAGTGCCTCGCATGTCAACAAAACGAACAAAACAGATTATTTTAGCATTCCAGGAATCAATCATTTCTTAAGAAAATACGAAAAAAAAATATATATATATGGAAATCCATATTGGGGGAAAAATGGGCATGTGGGAAAAGTGGCTATATGTATACGTATTGTCAACTTTCCGCTGGGGAAGAATGGCAATGATCCAAAATTTCCCCGGGGGAAAAATTAGATCATGCCACTTTTCCCCCGGGGGAAAAACTGGCATGGGGGAAAAATGGAAAATGGCTATATAACACACGTGAAATTACAAGCCCTATTATTACAATGATAAACGGGATCAGACCCCCAAATGAGACCCCCTTTAATATCAACCAGAGGGGTCAAATAAGAATGCTAGAAATAAACCCCTCGCCAATAGTTTATTTTTATTTACTGTTCTTTAGAGTTGACGAAAGTATTTGTGCGACAGATAAACATGTTGGAAGAATTTCTGTTTTTTACGTAAACTTTTGGCAAGCCTGCGCATCTGTTAACTTGGTACATGTATATATGAAATTCTTTATGTTCAGATAATCATAAAAAAATGTGTCGTGTTTATATTTTCTTCAGGAATAATAAAAATAAACATTAGTAACTTTTAAAAAATTACCCGTATCAATTATTGAAAATGTGTGTTCAATGACTTAACTTGAATTCGATAAATTTCTTCGAGTTTCTGTTTTCATTGCAACTTTACTGAATGCATATGAAGTTATAAAACTCTCATCTGCTAAACAAAAAAAAACATGCTTACAGCCAAAGTAGCACAAAGATAAATTGAAGCAAAATTATGCTCTGATAACGTTTAAATTGTTATGCAATGAATATTTGTCACCTACAGTTTTTTGTCATATATTTCCAATAAAACTACGTATTTAAAAAAAAAATTGTTAGGTCAATTCTGGCTGGATTTTAGGCAACTTGGTACCAATAGAAACATAATTGTCATAGGTTTATTTGCTTATTGGAGATATATTTTTTTATGAGAAGCGTTTTCCTTGATGATAAAACACAAATATTATTTTTTGTCAGGATATTTGCTATATAGTTCAACCAAATTGAATTGTAAAAAAAAATAACATCAGGATAAAAAAAAAAATCAAAAGAAGATAAAGCTTTGAACAAATAGACAAAAACGCTTCAAGCGATTCTTTTTTTTTCAACTCATAGCCTCTTGTTAAAATATAGGCATACATTGTACCAGCGTTCAAAATATTTTTTTAATGTGTTTTCATTTGAAAGATTTAGCAGAAGATTGTAGATGATGAATACGTATTGCAAAACACTAAAAATAACGTGTTACAACCGCGAGGGATAAACATACAACCATGAGGGCTAAACAAAGTGTTACAACCATGAGGGCTAAACATACAACCATGAGGGCTAAACATACAACCATGAGGGCTAAACAAAGTGTTACAACCATGAAGGCTAAACAAAAATACTGACGAATGCGATTGCAATTTATTTCGCTCAAACCTGAAAAAAAATTATTATCATAACATAGAAGTGACGAATATAATTCTAATCTTGGTATCCAGCGTTTAAAAATAAACAAAAAATCAGATTAAACAAAATCAATCGAACAAAAGAACGGAAAAATTAAACATTAAATGAAAGTTAAATTAACTACTTGATTACTGGCTACTAAATGTCCAGCGGCAAATAGTTTATTCATTAAGATATTGATTAGATGCACAAGGTCAGACAGATTAGGAAGACATCAACTACTATCGAAAAATGATATATGTAGCTGTTTACTTTCCGATATGTATAGCAAATTTAATATCCGGAAATCTGAGAAACGAAAGTATAGAATTCATGTAATTATCGCAAAAGAAGTTCAGCAACTTTGACTGATTCGGAAGATACCAAAGGTAAATCTAAAACTTTTAAGTTCAAAGAGAAACTGAAAACGCTAAGGCAAAATCAAGTTTTTACAGATTAAACACATACATTTTGCGTTCAACAAAAATGAATTCGGTAGCCCCCTGTAAATTTCACATCAATAAAACGGAAATTTTAGTGACAATGAAAGATGATTTTAAAAGAAAAATCTCAGTAAAACGTTTATAAGAAAAGTCAATTTAAACTGAAATTATTCAATAGTATTCACGTGCACCCTAATGTACATTGTACTTGTACTTCGTTTTATAGAATATTTTCTCTTTTCTTTAAACTTTTTACCCATTATTCTCTTTTCGTTATATATATCTTAGCAAATAATTATTCTTTATTCTTTTTTTCTTTTTTGTGTCCATTTTCTCTATTCTTTATATTTTTGCTCATTATTCTCTATTTTGTAAACCCCTATCCACAGCCTCTTTTATCTCCGAAAGTCTTAAATTTGTTGCATACTTTTTGTATATATTTAATTGCAGTACTAATGTATCAATTTGAAAAGATACACGCGACTTCAGTTTTTAGATTTGGCAACATTTTTGGGGGGGATTTTTGAGAAGTCGATTCGCGGAATTTTTAGTTTAACACGATGCGAGTGTTGGCCATAAGAGAAATATAGATTCCACCACTGCACCAAGTGTAATACGATATTTCTCCACTCTCAACAGTTAAATTTTTAAATTTAAAACGCGAGGCTTGCCGAGCTTTTTAAATATTTCAATTTAACTGTTGAGAGTGAAGAATTATCGTAATACACGAGATACAGTGATGGAATCTGTTGCTGTGATGATTTTAAGACTATATCTAAACAAGTAAATTGCGACCGATCAATTGCCGAGAACAGTTATTTCAATAGTGAGGAGAACTATTTTTTCACAATCGGTAGGGAGATGTGAAAAAAGTGAAAAAAAAAGAGAAATATGTTTTACAACTCGTGAGAATTGGATATCGCTTGATATCATCTCTGGTTATTCAATTTAGATAGTAATAGTAAACTCGAAGAAGGCTCGTTTATTATTACAGTGTGTACATGTATATTGAAATTAGATAACTCGAGTTGATAGCAAGCGATATCCAATTCTTACTCGTAATGAAACTTATAATTAACTGTTTGCTTTGCTTTGGTGTTGTGATATTGTGACATTGTTGACGACGATATTTATTTTACCATTTTTATTTTCTTGGTGTTGTGAATGTAAACGATATGTTTTTTACCATTGAATATTTATTTCCCTTGGTGTTGTGATATCGTGACGTTGTTGACATCGATATATATTTTACCTTGTTTTGCCTTGGTGTTGTGACGTTTTTGGCGACGATATGTATTTGACCATTTTTTTGTCATGAAGTTTTGATATTATGACGTTAACGTCAGTCAATACTACCGACGTCATGGAAAAAGGTCCGTGTAACACTTATCAATTCAAAATTTTTAAAAGTTTTCAAATTTTAGATTTTGGGAATTTTGATCAAAGTTTTAAAATATCAAAATTCCAATTTTGTAACATTTTTGAAATTTTGAAATTTTCACCAAATAATTAAAATTTTAAAATTCTAAATATCGTTTTTGAATTTGATAATTTAGATATTTGATCAAATTTTAAAAGTACTAAACTTAACGTGCAGTTTTGATTATTTCGCTTTTTGAAAGTTTGATTTTTAAATTTTTTAATTAAGATATCAAAAATAGAAAAGGGGCGAAAAGAGGGACCTGTAAATTACGAAACGGAATAAAAGCGGAACGATACGAAACAAAACGAAAAGAAACGAAACAAAATGAAATAAACAGTTAATGCAAGTTGATTTACGTTTAAAAAAATCTCTACCATAAGCTTAGAGTTTCAGATAAATAATTCAGAACTATTTCGTTTTCCCAGCACCAATCATATAGGAGTAACAGTGAGAACTGACCAACTCGCAGTAGACCAAATAGTATGGTAGGGATGAGTATGTTAAAATTTTCTATTGAACTTTAGGCAATAAAATGGCTCAATACACGTGTATTCTCTCAAATTTGATTTCAAATATTTTTGTTTTGCTTTACGACTTCTTACTATCTGCAATCATGTCGGCAGATGAAATCATTGAATGTACATTTTGAACGATCATCACCTTTTATCAACTATTTCGGTTGTTATAATTTGTTGGCCTTCAAATATTCGGCTTTGAGCGTTCCTAATCAAGGTAGATCCAGAAAAGCGCTTCGGACGCATGCAATTTTAAACGTTTTGTTTTCATTTTTTATCGATTGTATGACGATCATATATTGCCTTGTACATGCATCATTGATTTCAGTTTTAAGTATTGGTACGGTAGGAATACTGAATTCATGGTGTCGCAATGAACGTTGTGCTAGCCTCGAATGTGGGAGGTTGGTAATATCTTTTTTTAAACTGCTACACAGTACCCGATATACACGCTGAATTTAAGAGTAAGATCAAATATTAGTAGCTTGGAGCCAGGATACTGTCATAAAGTATCTAAATAAAATCATCATAGATACCAGGATGGAAATTTTGTATTTGCGCCAGACGCGCGTTTCGTCTACAAAAGACTCATGAATTGGTGACGATCAAATCAAATAAAGTTAAAAAGGCAAAAGAAAGTCAAATAAAGTTAAAAAAGGCAAAATAAAGTAAACGTTAACATACAGCTAATCACTCTGGCTTTGTTAAAGCGTAATACATTTATACCATATAAACGTATACCATAAACATGATTTTAAGCCTGCATATATTATGTAATAGTTCCCGCTTTACATTAAACGCCCGTCTATTCCTTTGTAGTTGTCGGCATTTTGAAATCGTGATTTGAAATAAATTTTTAGAAGTTCATATCAACGATAGATGGTAATCTATTTAGGAATCAGAAATACAAATATTGTCACTAATGTGAAACTAAATTTGACTTGGATACTTCCACGAGGGGCTTCATTTTCAGGTGCGGATCAATGGACTTGAAAAAGTCGGGGCTCAGTCAGGGAACGACCATTTAACTTCAAAGGTGTGTGTGAGTGGGGGGTATGGTTTTTTCCTAGGAAAAATATTCTGATCCCCAATTTGATGAAAAAAAAATATTCTGTTCACGCAGAAGACAAAAAAAATTCTGAATCCAGATTTTCCCCATACCTTATAGTGTTGAATTTTTACAACTCTGACAAAAAACTATACCGCCGCTCCCCTTGAAGTTAAATGATTGCTCCCTTAGACAACGTGTGGACTGATGCTTGTAAAAAGTATATGTCATATTTGTAGCTCCATTAGGAGTCCTAAATCCTCCTCTGCTTTTAAATAGCGAATAAAAGGAAACGGGATTTATTTTTATTAAGGGAAAGTTCCGTATTTGTTATTTGCTAATTTTTATACGCCCGTCAAAATTTTGACGGGACGTATTATGGTATACAAATGTCCTGCGTCCGTCCGTCCATCTGTCTGTCCGGCGTCCACATGTCGCACCGTAACTTGAGAATAACTTATCCAAATTTCATGAAACTTAACATAGTTGTTTCTTATGATGGTCTAACGATCTGTATTATTTTTGGTGATGATTCAATATTTTATTTTAGAGTTATTGAGTCTTTTGTCAAAAAAGGGGGTGGGGGTTTCACATGTCGCGCCGTATCTCAAAAACAATTGATGATTATTGCTTAAAACTTTACACACTTCTTAGTAATATTAATTTAAAGATCTGTATACTTTTTGTAATGATTAAAAATTCTATTTTAGAGTTATTGAGTTTATTGTAAAAAAAAGGGGGGGTTCACATGTCGTGCCGTATCTCAAATACGATTTATGATTATTGCTTAAAACTTTACACACTTCTTTGTTATATTAATCTAAAGATCTGTATACTTTTTGGTGATGATTCAATATTTTGTTTTAGAGTTATTGATCTTTTTGTAAGAAAAGGGGTTTTCACAAGTCGCGCCGTATACCAGAAACTATTTATGATTATTGAATAAAGCTTCACACACTTGTAAGTTATATTAATCTGAAGATCTATATACTTTTTCGTGATAATTCTTTATTTTCTTTTTTGAGTTATTGAATTTTTATTGAGCTTTTTGGTAAAAAAACATAAAACATGTTGTAAGCAATGTTTCCCCACTCTCTTATATAGACTTCCTATTGAGCAGGAATAAGGAATGAGTCAGGATATACTTGACATGACTTCCTGTACAATATGATTCAAGTGTGGGTATCGATTGAAAGAATTGTTTCACGAAAAAAAAATCCTTAAAAATCATTTATGGGTCCCAAATCTCGCTTTTAGAAATTCGTGCGACTTCAATAATTCGGTATGTTCCATACCTTCGGGTAAGACAAGTGTTGATTGTTCCTGACCATAAAGAAGTATGGTAAGCACGAATAGTAGTTCTATGAGGATCAATTATGATTTGGTAAAACAAATCACCATAATGTGTGTTGCGTTTCTATTGTCCGTCATTATATTTACTTGACTTTCAAATATTCAGTTTTCAGCGTTCCGTAGGTAAATGCTTTACTTAAAATTCAGCATTTTACAATGTCCTGGTTTTTCGAGAGCAACATTGGTGTATGGCCAAAATGGACGTTAAAATATCAAAATCCATCATGCAGGGAGCGTGGTACTGTCTCTACACGCCTAATTCTGATTGTCGTACGATAACTTAAAAATGCGCAAATAACAAATACGGAACTATCCCTTGATACAAAAATATTCCGTTTCCTTTTAGGCGCTATTTAAAAACAGAGGCGGATGTTTTTAAACACCCCTAATTGAGCTTCATATATGATAAATGCATATCCTTTTTACAAGCATCGGTCCTAATAATGTCTAACTAGGCCCCACAGTTTCAAATTCATAGATCCGCACCTGAAAAATGTACCGGCCATTATTGAAGCCCCTCGTGGAGGTATCCAAGTCAAATATAGTGTCACCTTTGTGACAATATTTATATTTCCGATTCCCAAATAGATAACCATCTCGATTTGTCACTTCAATTTGATCATTTGTTTATCGTTGATATGATATTTTTTTTAATTATTTCAAATTACGATTTCAAAATGCCGACACCTCCAAATGGATAGATGGGCGCTTAATGTACAGTGGCAACTATTACATAAATATGAAGGCTTTAAATAATGTTTATTGTTTAGGTTTATATGGTATGAATGTATTCAGCTTTTACAAGATCAGCACGATGAGTTGGATGTTAACGTTAGATACATGTTAACAGTATCCTGGCTCCAAGCTACTAATATTAAATTTTGATCTTTTACTCTTAAATTCAGTGTATATACAAATGTAGCGGGTAGCAGTGTAAAATAGATATCAATAACCTCCCACATTCGTGGCTAGCATGTACGTTCATTGCGACACCATAAATTCAGTATTTCTACCGTATCAATACTTTGAACTGAAATCAATGATAAAAGACAATATATGATCGTCATGCAATCGATAAAAAATGAAAACAAAACGTTAAAAACTGCATGCGTGCGAAGCGCTTATCTGGATCTACCTTCATCAGGAACGCTCAAAGCCGAATATTTGAAGGCCAACAAATTATAACAACCGAAATAGTTAATAAAATGTTAACTAAGAGAATACATGTGTATTGACCCATTTTATTGCCTAAAGTACAGCAGAAAATATAAACATACTAGTAATTAGCCCTACCATACTATTTGACCTACTGCGAGTTGGTTAGTTTTCACCGTTACTCCTAAATGATGGGCGATGGGGAAACCAAATAGTGCTGAATTATTTATATGAAACGCTAAGCTTAATATTGGAGTTTTAAAAAAAAGTAAATCAACTTGTTTGATGCCGGTTTAAATAGGGTTAAATATTTTTTTTTCTATAGATGCAAAACCTAAAAAATTGGAATTTTGATATTTTAAAACTTTGATCAAAATTCTAAAAATCTAAAATTTGAAAACTTTTAAAAATTTTGAATTGATAAGTGTTACACGGACCGAAAAAAATGACGGTATTTACACGCATATATTTTAAAACTCTGCTATATTAAGATGTTATCTGGTAAAATTATGTTTCGTTTTTTTCTATCAAATTTAAGTTAATTCTGGAAGTCAATCATATGAAGTACTATTAATAAATGAACTTGAAAACCCGTGTAAAAACATGTTTACATTTTATACGGGTATCTTAAAAAGATTCAGGCTATGTCCCCATTGACACTTTACTTTTATTTCAGACTGCCAGTTTAATTTGAATTTCCCCGTTTTATTTCACAATTTGATTTGATTATGGTAATGACTTTTTAATGACATGTAATACATGTCAGGAGGTCGTATTTAATTTTCATTTCGAGATCTTCCCGGGTGAACGGGTATACAGGGTACAAACATTGAACATGTACATAAATTATAAGTTTTATTTTTGATACTATTTCAATCCGGTTACGTATCGCCATTTTTAGTATTTAACCGCAATCTAACCGCAAATTGCATGATTTTAATGATTTAGATTTTTGGGCGCATAACATTTGCCGAATAGTGATCGCTTTAGTAAATAATCAGTCAAGTTGTAAAGTTGCGTCAAGGCACAAACATGGAGTTTCGTTTGTCAGAAACAAATGGGGGAGGAGGGGGTGGATTTACTTTCCGTATCGACAGAACACTTAACTCAAAGGATATTTCATGGCGTGCACCGTAAATAATCACAAAGGTATCTCAACAGTTTCTCTATTTCCCCCTAGTTTTGGGCATCACTACCGTCAGCAGAATCCTGGGGTATTACAAACGGCCCGGAATAATGCTATTCCTCACTACAGTGAGCAATGTTATTCAGCCACATCCACAAATGCGGATGTTGGATTTTGAAAAAGGGGCTTACGGGTCCCCAAACTAGACAAAGTTTGGAGTGGAACAAGTAAATAGTCTGAATTAACCATAAATGTAGCTCCCTAAGGGGGAAGGGCTGTCATGCCCCCCCCCACCCCCAAATAAATCCGCCTCTGATCCATGTATTTTTGTGTTTCGTGCTTTCTTAAAGCAGTGGGCTTCAAATATTAAGGACGTTACGACATGTAAAATCAGTACTTTTAAATTTAGATTTGCTATGTTTTTACATTTTTATCTGTATATATTTCCAAGACTAAGTGCTTGTGCATAATAACATGGACTTATATTGATCAAAATAAAAGTTAATTAAATAAATAAGTATAATCTAACTGTATTTATCCGAGTTCACCTGTAAAATAATGCGCGCAAATGTAATCAAAAGCTGCGCGCAAACGTAAGGATTTTTTTTCGCGCAAATGTAATGCACCGAGAATTACGAATGCAGTCTGCAGAAAATGCCAACACACATACGGTAATCTGAGTTAAATATCGGTATTTTATATAAACTACTAGTTTCAGAAAATTAGGAAACTAACATATATGAATTTCGTCCATTTGGAGATTCCCCTGTTTAGTCATTTTACGAAATGTTCAGTTTTTGAAAATGTCTGCAACATCAAACTTTAGCCATGGAACAAAAATGAGAGGATATTTATGCGCGTAATTTGCTAGTACATACTTTAACAAATTATACAATCTGCTTGAAATGTTATAACATGTTGTGCTGTATTGAAAATACAATGTAAGGCGACGTTAAATAATATATGAGAACATCTGTTTCACACTCAACAGTGCGTCGAGTTTAAACAAAATGATGCAGGTCGATTGTACGCTGTGATATCAATCCCTGCAGATTCAAAAATGGAAATCCCGAAATTTGGTTTCAACGAAATATACATTTATATCCTTGTTCTTTACCTACTTGGAGGTGTTCGAATATTTATTGTTCTAACTAACGGGAAAATACCGTCTTCATTTTCTTACCATGCACATACTGTAGAAGAAAAGAATAATTACTTTGAAGTTCCTTTTTTTGAATTAATTTATACCAGGAATATAACTTTTCGTAGAACCATACCCCACATATTCTTAAATTAACATAAATCCGTGTATGTATATTATGATGAGATTTTAATGACTTATGTCACAATCAACTTCTATTTACGGAAATACATATGTAATTTTTTAATGTAATTAATATGAAGATGATATAAAAAATGAAGAAAGTACAAGAGTATTAATCCTGGTTCCTTCAGTTCAAATTTTATGTAGAAGTTAATGCCTATTTTATGCTTATGTCAGGGGCGGATCTAGGATTTTGGAAAAGGGGGGCTAAAAAACATAAAATAAGTGTAAAATGCATTTTATAGTTAAAGTGTAGGGGTTGGACATTTTTGGTGCCGTATTTTCTCCATCAATTGTCTATTATGAAAGGATTGGATCATGTCGCAGAAGGAAAGGGGAATAAAATATTAAAAAATTAACTCTGTGTAACTATATTCACTTGCCAAATTTCCCCAAAGTTTTGGCAATGAACTGACTTTAATGATATGTTGTTGAAATTTCCGTTTTAATGATGTAAAATAATAAAAGAGTCAACAACTTCGCTTTTCCGGTATACATCATTCAAAGTGGTGCTCAATGGGAAAAAATTACAACAAACGTCGAAATAAGCGTGACGTCATCGCAGTACAACGTCGACTTTTTTTTTTTTTAACGTTTTTCACTACCATCTTGGTAACAGAAATTTTAATACACCGAAAACGAAGTAATTTTATATCATTAAAACGGAAATTTATGAATCAAAAACATATATCTTTTTAAGAAAAGTCTATGGATTTGAAGTTAGAGATTTTGTGATTGAAGGCAAATTTAAGAACAAATATACAAATGTTAATCTATTTTGAAAGAATTCAATCAATAATAAAAAAAAATTTAAAATGCATTTTTCGATTTTCATTTAAATTTCAACGAGCCAATATAAATAAGAAGATGTGGTATGAGTGCCAATGAGACAACTCTCCATCCAAGTCACAACGTATAAAAAGTTAACAATTATAGGTCAAAGAACGGCCTTCAACACGGAGCATTGGCTCACACCGAACAGCAAGCTATAAAAGGCCCCAAAATGACTAGTGTAAAACAATTCAAACAGGAAAACCAACGGTCTAATCTATATAAATAACGAGAAACACCTATGAACCACACCAACAAATTATAACCACTGAACAACAGGCTCCTGACTTAGGACAGGTGCATAAAAATGCAGCGGGTTTAAACGTTTCAACTGGCGCCAACCTTCACCCTAACCTGAGACAGTAGAGTAACATTACAACATAAAAAGACACACTATTAAATATCAATTGAAATGACTTAACTCGATCAAAAAGACATATAAACAAATCCAAGTAAACATACACTGAAAGAATAAGTGAAATAAACTGAAAGCTGTATGAAAGTTTTTACCAAAATCTATGACAAGCCCATCTACTGTACCTTGAACTTATTTAAATCACATTCGCTATTTAGGGATCATTTACAATAACTAACCATGCAGTAAAGGTGTTGTTCTTCATTGAAGGTCGTGCGTTGACCTGGAGGTAATTTCCTCTTGTCCTACGTTCTATGGTGGGTAGTTGTCTCATTGACAATAATATCGCATCTACGTTTTTTTTTTCTATTTATAGCTACTTGAATACCCTGGAAATATCAGAATGATGGATAGCGGAAGGTGCTAATTTTCTTTACGAATTAGTTTGATGCTTACATGACTTAATTTCATCTCTCTATAGGAGAGTGCAGACACTAGGTAATTCGTATTTTTAGTAATGCTGGATCGTAATTACAAGTTTAGTAGATAATTTAATGTAATAACAGAGTTGTTGACAACTTAGGAAATATCAGCAGCATTATAGATATAATGTCATAATTACGAATACTGGTATGATTCAGAGTTCTACATATTTGAGGATATTGGTAATACAATGAATGTAAACATTTGACCAAAATGATAATACGAGAGTTGCTGATAAACTGCAGGATTCCTATATAATATTGCGATACATATTGATGGGTTTTGGTAATAGAAGTAATTCAACAAGGGCTGGAATGTATTCAACCCCTTTTCTTCATTAACATTCAGCGGGAACATTTACAGCTAGAGTGTAAAAACCCGTATACAAATAAAAAATGGTATAGGGGTATACGTCCATGAAAACAACACAACCACACAAATAAAAAGAAATATAAACATGTAATAAGCAATGACATCTGCCGGGGTACTGATATTGACATTCCTAATCTTACAAGGCCCACCAGGGGTAGTATAGGCCTACGAATCCATGAACTATGTAACGACACTGATTACTGTTTGGATACATACACTCACATACTGACATTCTGCTGCGTCACTGACTTAACTGTTTGGATACGTACACTCACATACTCACATTCTGCCTCGTCACTGATTACTGTTTGGATACATACACTCACATATTCATATTCTGCCGCGTCACTGACTACTGTTTGGATACATACACTCACATTCTGACATTCTGACGCGTCAGTGACTGCTGTTTGGATACATACACTCACATTCTCACATTCTGCCGCGTCAGTGACTGCTGTTTTGATACAAAGTTACCCGCGAAGACTCACATACCAACCTCAAATGTGTCGACCAACTGAAACGGCACTGGCTACTGGTTGGATACATACTCAGTCAAAAGTAAATTCAATTAGCAAATGTGTTGACCTGTCAAACCAGGGCATATGTCGCAACACTGACTCCTGATTTTATACCAAGGCAGATTCACAGTCCACCAGCGTATGTGTCGACCTATTAGACCACGACTTCTGTCGCGACACTGATTATACTGATTATTTATATACCAAGACAGATTCACAGTCAACCAGTATATGTGTCGACCTATTAAACAACGACTTCTGTCGCGACACTGACTGTACTGATTGTTTATATGGCTAGGCACAGATTCACAGTCCACCAGTATATATGTGTTGACCTATTAAACCACGACTTCTGTCGCGACACTGACTACTGATGGGATTTATACCAATGCAGATTTAAAGTCCACCAGTATATATGTCGACCTATTAAATCCACGACTTCTGTTACGATACTGACTACTGATTGTGTATATGCCTAGGCAGATTTCCACCAGTATTTTTGTCGACCTATTAGTCCACGACTTCTGTCGCAAGGCTGACTATACTGATTGTGTATATATGTAGTCAGATTCACAGTTAACCAGTTTATGTGTCGACTTATCAAACAACTACTTCTGTCGCAACACTGACAATACTGACTGTTTATATACCCAGGCAGATTCACAGTCCACCAGTATATGTGTCGACCTATTAAACCACGACTTCTGTCGCCATAGCCGGATCTAGGGGGACCTGGGAAAAATTTTGTTGATTATATAGGGAATCACTGAAGCATGACTAGAGCGGGCCCTAAGGTCAGTCAGCGCCCCACCCCCCTTTTATGAAAAGTTCTGGATCCGCCACTGGTCGCGACACTGACTATACTGTATACTGATTGTTTATCTGCCTAGGCGCAGATTTACAATCCACAAGTATATGTGTCGACCTATTAACCACGACTTATGTCGCAACACTGATTATACTGATTGTTTATATGCCTAGGCACAGATTCACAATCCACCAGTATATGTGTCGACCTATTAAACCACGACTTCTGTCGCGACACTGATTATACTGTATACTGGTTGTTTATATGCCTAGGCACAGATTCACATTCCACCAGTATATGTGTCGACCTATTAAACCACGACTTCTGTCGCAACACTGATTATACTGATTGTTTATATGCCTAGGCACAGATTCACAATCCACCAGTATATGTGTCGACCTATTAAATCACGACTTCTGTCGCGACACTGACTGTACTGATTGTTTATATACCTAGGCACAGATTCAGAGTCCACCAGCGTAGTAGTCGACCTATTAAACCACGACTTCTGTCGCGAGGCTGACTATACTGATTGTTTATATCCCTAGGCAGATTTAAAGTCCACCATCATATGTCAATCTATTAAACCGCGACTTCTGTCGCAACACTGACTACTTTATATGCTTAGGCACAGGTTCACAATCCACCAGTATATTTGTCGACCTATTAAACCACGATTTCTGTCGCGATTCCTAATATTGATTGTTTATATGCCTAGGCACAGATTCACAATCCACCAGTATATGTGTTGACCTATTAAACCACGATTTCTGTCGCGACTCTTAATATACTGATTGTTTATATACCAAGGCAGATTCACATTCCACCAGTATATGTGTCGACCTATTAAACCAGGACTTCTGTCGCGATACTGACTATACTGTATACTGATTGTTTATATGCCTAGGCGCAGATTCACAATCCACAAGTATATGTGTCGACCTACTAAACCACGACTTATGTCGCAACACTGATTATACTGATTGTTTATATGCCTATGCACAGATTCACATCCACCAGTATATATGGCGACCTATTAAACCACGACTTCTGTCGCGACACTGATTATACTGTATACTGATTGTTTATATGCCTAGGCACAGATTCACATTCCACCAGTATATGTGTCGACCTATTAAACCACGACTTCTGTCGCAACACTGATTATACTGATTGTTTATATGCCTAGGCACAGATTCACAATCCACCAGTATATGTGTCGACCTATTAAATCACGACTTCTGTCGCGACACTGACTGTACTGATTGTTTATATACCTAGGCACAGATTCCCAGTCCACCAGCGTAGTAGTCGACCTATTAAACCACGACTTCTGTCGCAAGGCTGACTATACTGATTGTTTATATGCCTAGGCACAGGTTCACAATCCACCAGTATATGTGTTGACCTATTAAACCACGATTTCTGTCGCGACACTGACTATACTGATTGTTTATATACCAAGGCAGATTCACAATCCACCAGTATATGTGTCGACCTATTAAACCAGGACTTCTGTCGCGACACTGACTATACTGATTGTTTATATACCTAGGCACAGATTCACAGTCCACCAACGTAGGTGTCAACCTATTAAACCACGACTTCTGTCGCGAGGCTGACTATACTGATTGTTTATATTCCTAGGCAGATTTAAAGTCCACCAGCATATGTTAATCTATTAAACCACGACTTCTGTCGCAACACTGACTACTGTATGCCTAGGCACAGGTTCACAATCCACCAGTATATTTGTCGACCTATTAAACCACGATTTCTGTCGCGACACTCAATATACTGATTGTTTATATGCCTAGGCACAGATTCACAATCCACCAGTATATGTGTTGACCTATTAAACCACGATTTCTGTCGTGATACTGACTATACTGATTGTTTATATACCAAGGCAGATTCACATTCCACCAGTATATGTGTCGACCTATTAAACCAAGACTTCTGTCGCGATACTGACTATACTGTATACTGATTGTTTATATGCCTAGGCGCAGATTCACAATCCACAAGTATATGTGTCGACCTATTAAACCACGACTTCTGTCGCAACACTGATTATACTGATTGTTTATATGCCTAGGCACAGATTCACAATCCACCAGTATATGTGTCGACCTATTAAATCACGATTTCTGTCGCGACACTGACTGTACTGATTGTTTATATACCTAGGCACAGATTCCCAGTCCACCAGCGTAGTAGTCGACCTATTAAACCACGACTTCTGTCGCGAGGCTGACTATACTGATTGTTTATATGCCTAGGCAGATTTAAAGTCCACCAGCATATGTTAATCTATTAAACCACGACTTCTGTCGCAACACTGACTACTTTATGCCTAAGCACAGGTTCACAATCCACCAGTATATTTGTCGACCTATTAAACCACGATTTCTGTCGTGAGACTCAATATACTGATTGTTTATATGCCTAGGCACAGATTCACAATCCACCAGTATATGTGTTGACCTATTAAACCACGATTTCTGTCGCGACACTGACTATACTGATTGTTTATATACCAAGGCAGATTCACAATCCACCAGTATATGTGTCGACCTATTAAACCAGGACTTCTGTCGCGACACTGACTATACTGATTGTTTATATACCTAGGCACAGATTCACAGTCCACCAGCGTAGGTGTCAACCTATTAAACCACGACTTCTGTCGCGAGGCTGACTATACTGATTGTTTATATTCCTAGGCAGATTTAAAGTCCACCAGCATATGTTAATCTATTAAACCACGACTTCTGTCGCAACACTGACTACTTTATGCCTAGGCACAGGTTCACAATCTACCAGTATATTTGTCGACCTATTAAACCACGATTTCTGTCGCAACACTCAATATACTGATTGTTTATATGTCTAGGCACAGATTCACAATCCACCAGTATATATGTTGACCTATTAAACCACGATTTCTGTCGCAACACTGACTATACTGATTGTTTATATACCAAGGCAGATTCACATTCCACCAGTATATGTGTCGACCTATTAAACCAGGACTTCTGTCGCGACACTGACTATACTAATTTTTATATACCTAGGCACAGATTCACAGTCCACCAGCGTAGGTGTCAACCTATTAAACCACGACTTCTGTCGCGAGGCTGACTATACTGATTGTTTATATTCGTAGGCAGATTTAAAGTCCACCAGCATATGTTAATCTATTAAACCACGACTTCTGTCGCAACACTGACTACTTTGTATGCCTAGGCACAGGTTCACAATCCACCAGTATATTTGTCGACCTATTAAACCACGATTTCTGTCGCAACACTCAATATACTGATTGTTTATATGCCTAGGCACAGATTCACAATCGACCAGTATATGTGTTGACCTATTAAACCACGATTTCTGTCGCGACACTGACTATACTGATTGTTTATATACCAAGGCAGATTCACATTCCACCAGTATATGTGTCCACCTATTAAACCAGGACTTCTGTCGCGATACTTACTATACTGTATACTGATTGTTTATATGCCTAGGCGCAGATTCACAATCCACAAGTATATGTGTCGACCTATTAAACCACGACTTATGTTGCAACACTGATTATACTGATTGTTTATATGCCTAGGCACAGATTCACAATCCACTAGTATATGTGGCGACCTATTTACCCACGACTTCTGTCGCGACACTAATTATACTGTATACTGATTGTTTATATGCCTAGGCGCAGATTCACAATCCACAAGTATATGTGTCGACCTATTAAACCACGACTTATGTCGCAACACTGATTATACTGATTGTTTATATGCCTAGGCACAGATTCACAATCCACCAGTATATGTGTCGACCTATTAAACCAGGACTTCTGTCGCGACACTGACTATACTGATTGTTTATATACCTAGGCACAGATTCACAGTCCACCAGCGTAGGTGTCAACCTATTAAACCACGACTTCTGTCGCGAGGCTGACTATACTGATTGTTTATATTCCTAGGCAGATTTAAAGTCCACCAGCATATGTTAATCTATTAAACCACGACTTCTGTCGCAACACTGACTACTTTGTATGCCTAGGCACAGGTTCACAATCCACCAGTATATTTGTCGACCTATTAAACCACGATTTCTGTCGCGACACTCAATATACTGATTGTTTATATGCCTAGGCACAGATTTACAATCCACCAGTATATGTGTTGACCTATTAAACCACGATTTCTGTCGCGACACTGACTATACTGATTGTTTATATACCAAGGCAGATTCACATTTCACCAGTATATGTGTCCACCTATTAAACCAGGACTTCTGTCGCGATACTGACTATACTGTATACTGATTGTTTATATGCCTAGGCGCAGATTCACATTCCACCAGTATATGTGTCGACCTATTAAACCACGACTTCTGTCGCAACACTGATTGTACTGATTGTTTATATGCCTAGGCACAGATTCACAATCCACCAGTATATGTGTCGACCTATTAAATCACGACTTCTGTCGCGACACTGACTGTACTGATTGTTTATATACCTAGGCACAGATTCCCAGTCCACCAGCGTTGTAGTCGACCTATTAAACCACGACTTCTGTCGCGAGGCTGACTATACTGATTGTTTATATACCTAGGCAGATTTAAAGTCCACCAGCAGATGTTCATCTATTAAACCGCGACTTCTGTCGCAACACTGACTACTTTATATGCCTAGGCACAGGTTCACAATCCACCAGTATATTTGTCGACCTATTAAACCACGATTTCTGTCGCGACACTGACTATACTGATTGTTTATATGCCTAGGCACAGATTCACAATCCACTAGTATATGTGATGACCTATTAAACCACGATTTCTGTCGCGACACTGACTATACTGATTGTTTATATGCCTAGGCACAGATTCACAATCCACCAGTATATGTGTTGACCTATTAAACCACGATTTCTGTCGCGACACTGACTATACTGATTGTTTATATACCAAGGCAGTTCACATTCCACCAGTATATGTGACGACCTATTAAACCAGGACTTCTGTCGCGACACTGACTATACTGATTGTTTATATACATTGTTTTGTACCTAGGCACAGATTCACAGTCCACCAGCGTAGGTGTCAACCTATTAAACCACGACTTCTGTTGCGAGGCTGACTATACTGATTGTTTATATGCCTAGGCAGATTTAAAGTCCACCAGCATATGTTAATCTATTAAACCACGACTTCTGTCGCAACACGGACTACTGATTGGTTTTATTGACTTCTGTGGGCCCTGACTACTGATTGATAAGGCAGATTCGTAGTCTCCCAACACTGTATATTCAACCATTGAATTTATACAAACTTAATTTCATTGATTTCTATTTTTAGATATTTTTTATGCTATACCTTAGTTATTACATTTCAAGAAAATGTTTTTATTGTGCATTTGTACAGATGCGTGTAGTTTTGTTTGCATAAGTTGTAATGATTTTCACATGATAATATATCTAATGATTGCTGACGTATGTTTATAAGACTATTTATTCTGTTTGGGAAGGGCCATTGAAAGTTGTAATAACTTCTGTCCGATTCCGTGATGATACCTTCTCACAAATACATAATTTGCACATGTGTGACAAACATGCGTGACACCAGCACTTTCTAATAAAATACAGAGAGAGATAAGAGCTTTTTTTTTCGGTGATGTTATGTTTTTGTCGTTTTTGTTAAGAGGGCTGTCTTATTTTTAACATACATTTCAGATTTCAGATTATCTCAGGAAATGGTAAATTAAAACCTTACACTAGAAACCAGGCTGTCACAAGTAGAGCTTATATATAATTACTTCCTTACATCCTTTCATCCTAAGTTGTGTGCGTGTCACAGTTCGGCCTTCGACGCGGTGCAACACCTTGTACCTCACTGCAAGTTCAGAACATCCCCTACATGTAGTACCGATTGGAGCGGATTTTGTCGCTAGATCCTTCATCTGCGCATTGCTGAATACATGTTCGGGTATTATCAACAGTGATCATTGGAAATCAGTTGACAAAAAAAAATAATCAAAATATTCCCCCCATCCCTATGATAGATGATACCCAATAGTCTATTGAATCAGATTGTACAAGTAGGACTAGCAGAAGTGCCAAAGCCAAGTATTGCCTCTGGAGAATACTGCTTGTTTAATTGGTATCAAATGCTATTTATGTCGAGCACATATATATCAATCAAAAAATGTTCATCAGTAAGGCCGTTCTAAAGAACTATATTTATAAAGCTCGTAAATTTAGATATGATACATGTAAACTTATCGATCCTTTGAATAAACTTATTCTTGAAGGTATCACTTTAGTGCTGTAATAATATCATTAAATGTTGTTTTTATGAAATAAATTAAAACATAACTTAAAATGTATTGCTATATAGTTATTAACACTTTCGATACTACATCCCGTCAATACTTATAATTTGGCATTGCACAAGGTCATGTTTATTTAGGACTAATTATGAAGTCTTTAACACTTAAATCCATTAGATGTACATTGATTGGTGTTTTAGTCTTAGCAAAAAGATTTAGTTATTCGCTACCTTTCAGTAAATGCGAGTACTATTAAACCGGTACTATGTGTCTTAGGCATTTTTGTAAGCCGTTTTGTTTTGTGTGCCTTGTGTCGATCTGATGAGTCAAGCCCTTTTTAAATATTTTGTTTAGTTTGTTTTCTTATGTTGTGCTGTAACATCACTGTTCCAGGTTAAGGTGAGGATTGAGCGCTTACAAACATGTTCAACTTCGCCACATTCTGTATGTGCCTGCTCCAAGTAAGGAGCCTATAATTCAGTGATTGCCATATTTGTTTTTCGGCTATAGTTTTGGATATAAATATGGTCGTTGATTTTCTCGTTAAGATTTTTTTACATTTGTCATGTCAGGGCCTATTATAGCTGACTATACGGTATGGGTTTTGCTCATTGTTGAAGGCCGTACGGTGACCTATTGTTGCTTACATTTACGTCACATGGTCGCTGGTGGGAAGTTGTCTCATTGCCAATCTTACAGTGTACCACCTCTTCTTATTTTTACAAAATATTCTTCAAGGTGTCCTACACAGATTCAAATATGATTTCCATTCTAGAAAGTTGGGAGTGAGACCTCCAATATGCTGGTGAGTCAAATCAATCGTTCCACAAGTGCCTCAATACGTATAGAAGTGATATCACAAAGAGGCCATATCTCCCAATGAGCCAACACTTCGGAGAGTCGGGCCCACCGTCGATGATTTCAAGCGTATGAAAGTTCTAGTAATTTAAAAACATAATATTCACCGGAATGATGCCCAGCAGGACGATCGGCAAAAAATCTATCAAAAAAAGGAATTTAATGTGCTTCATCCATATGACATAAACAGAGAGAAGTGGCATTTTTAAGATGTATTCATCAGATATATTGTTTGGCTGTATATATATATAAAATCTGCATGCACTATCAAATTTTGGCAGTTTGGAATGTGTAGGTAAACACTCATGTCTGCAGAATTGATTTTTTTTTCTTGAGGACCTGTGTTGAATGGAGGTAAGTGAGGTTTTTCGAGAAAATGTTACATCAACAGGCTTTTTAATTAGCACGACAAGGTCTATCTATAGTCAAGAAAAAACTCACAGGAAAACAGCATTGTCATACTAAGTATTGAGACACTTACACATGAATAAAAAGAGACGTGTCAACAAGACAACAACCTAACGGCATAAAAAGCAAAAGATATTTAGAGGTCACACGTCTTTCTCTTTATTGATTGATAGTTCCCTCTTCTCCGTTCTTCTGCATCTTCTTATCATAAAGTATGGAACAAAATCACCTATACTTGATGTTAACCAAAGCAACCGAATCATTGAAATCAACAAATTATTTGTCAGTATTGTAATTTTATATGCATTATTCTGCCATTTATTGACGTCATTAGTTGACAAAAAAATACATCATATAAACCTTTGTACGATTATGACAGAGGATTACAACATTGAAATAACTGGTAAACAATGCAAGATAAACTGTTATCATTATATAGTTAAAACAAATAATTCAATAAACAACAGTTTACACTTTTTCACAACAAATAACCTTCAATGTTTGCTCACATTTGCATTCCCTTGATAAAATAATAATTAAATTAGTCCAAAGTAAATCCTTTAATCTTAATCGGTTTCATTCATAAAAATATATTTATGAGTTCTGTCCAAATACCCCTCCTAGCTGTTTAAAGCGTAATAATAAATTATTACGCTTCTAAGATGATTGAAGGTAAATAAAGCGTGGTTCGGAGGCCTTAATTACTCGGTCAACATTTACTTAAGAAGTTTATATGAGTACATATAAGTTCAAATTATACGAAGATTTCATAAATATGGCAAAGTCAATTTACTGTAATACAAGGTTGAAGAATGGTATAAATTATCATTTACGGACTAAAGTTCATTGAGATGAAAGGGAAGGGATAACTCTGACAGAAGTCTAATATTTTGACATATGATAATATAAACAATTAATTTAAATATTATAGAAATCATGCTATCGGCAATTCTTATATGTACCATGAAGTCAACGTATTTGACCCTGACCTATAAAAAATCCTGAATTTAAATTTTGTGCATGTATTATTAATATTTATAACCTATATGTAAGTATATCGAGTCATTATTTATATGAATCAAACCGCAATTTAGTCATTCTAAACAACCTTTGCAAAGTGTAAGAATTTCTAATGAAATTATGATTTTCTTGTAATTTTTCAAGAACAGATATGTTGAAAAATTCACAGTCCCGATTCCTGCACAAACTTTTTGGATTATCCACTTTTATACCAAACGCTAAAGAACAGCGTGGAATTTTAAGAAATAATATAGGCTTTGGAAAATTGGTCACAATATTACTGAAATGTTTTGTACAACGAGAATCTACAAATTTAAAATAGAAGATACACAATATAATGGGTGTCCATGAAATTCAGTCCAGCTTTATTTATCATCCGTTTATTTCTTATTTCTAAATGTAAAGCCAAATTTATAAAAAAAAACTTTTAGCGAATAATCAACTAGAACAAAAACACTCTTAATTATACAATCTACTCTAAACATGCACCAGAGGCGGATTTAGAGGGGGGCCCAGGGGCCCGCCCCCTTTGTGGGAAAAATGTTGATTATATAGAGAATCACTGGAGCGTAACCGGAACGGGCCCCCTCTTAGGCAGTCAGTGGGCCCCCCACTTAAGAAAATTTCTGGATCCGCCACTGTGCACATTTTCATAATATTGAACTGTTGATATACGTATACGGTTTCTTGATTTTTTTCTTTCTATATTATCTTGCAAAATTTATTTCAAGCTGAAGTACTTTTATTATGCATAAAAGAGATAGCAGGAATCACAAAAACTACTGGACAACTAAAAACTCCACATCAGTCACTAACACCCCGACTCATCCGAAGCAAAACAAAAAAAAAAAAAAACAGACGTACAAACAAAAACAAACACTACAAACAAAACATGGTCCATATACAGGCAAAACATGGTCCATATACAAACAAAACATGGTCCATATACAGACAAAACATGGTCCATATACAGACAAAACATGGTCCATATACAGGCAAAACATGGTCCATATACAGGCAAAACATGGTCCATATACAGACAAAACATGGTCCATATACAGGCAAAACATGGTCCATATACAGACAAAACATGGTCCATATACAGGCAAAACATGGTCCATATACAGGCAAAACATGGTCCATATACAGACAAAACATGGTCCATATACAGACAAAACATGGTCCATATACAAACAAAACATGGTCCATATGCAGACAAAACATGGTCCATATACAGACAAAACATGCTGGGCTAAACCTGGTTTACGTGCGCTGCGCAGAAACCCTCCCCTACCAATACAGTTATGTCTTTAAATGGACAATATCCTTTACGATGTTATTCCTAAGATTTCGGTTTGTCCAGTGCAGGTTAGAATTTCGTGGTTTACGATGAAGAGCAGCAATACAATGTTGTTCGTTTGCTCTCGGGTATGTCCATTGCCGGTAAGAATTTCGAGGTTTACGATGAAGAACAGCTATAAAATGTTGTTCTTTTGCTTTCGGTTACGTCTAGTGGGAGTAAGAATTTCGTGGCATGAATTTTCCTTTTTTTTTCAAATGCATTTCATATACCTTTACATATTGTATTAAAATAAATCTCTTGGTGATCTATCAGCATTTGAAAAAAAGTTTTAATTGCTAACTCACCAACAACATTATAATTGCAGTAAAAGATCAAGGAATAAGTTCCTATGAACCTATCATTTCTTGCGGTAATCAGTGCAATACACGTTACCTTTGGAGAAAATTAAGTCAATCTTGGACCACAAGGTACTAACTCCAACTGATTTCACCATCAATATTTATATGTATGTATTGGCCTCTACTTTTATGACTTCCTCATTAATATCTATCTGTATATATTGGCATCTACTTTGAGAGCATGGTACTCACTCGAACTGCTTCCAGCGTCAATACTTTTCTGTATGTATTGGCTTTTACTTTGATGGTCATGGTACACTCGAACTGATTTCGCCATCAGTATTTATCTGTATGTATTTGCCTTTACTTTGATGATCATGGTAGTTGACAACATGAACGGAATAACCCGAAGGATTCTGTTAATTCTGATTGGGTTTCTAAGGAAGTGTCAAAATCAATCAATTATTTAACTATCGTATATCTACCTTGAAAAATGAAGCTTTAATGCACGCTAGTTTACACCTGAACTTTAATTGATAATTAAGAGAAAAAAGAATAGCTTTGACTTTTCGAGGGTCAAAGAAGTGTATGGATGTTGATTGGTACTAATGTTATTGTTTGTGGCCAGGTTAATACGGAAATGTATAATTACGCGGGAAATGTCAGGACAGTACTTTCTAAGAAATACACTGGGATCAGAATTCCATCAAAACAAATATATGTTCAGGATATGAACATTATAATCAAGTAATCAAGGATGCTTTGTGAAAAACAAAATGTTGTTTACCTGTTCCTACAAGTGCATTGCATTATTAAGTATATTCGATGGAAATGTGCGTTTGTGTTGTAGTTATTGAAGCAATAGATATCTTTATGAATGTTGATATTAAACAATATTAATAAAAAGAGACAAACACAAAAAATGAAACGGTATAACAATTAATAGAACTCCATAAACTGTTTTAATTTAGGTTCCCTTAATGCACATAGTAAAGTATCATCGGCATGATTAATTCAATATTTATATAAAAGTTGCATAGCATCGAAGTACTGTAACTTACTTTTAGTCAAATTCACTGTAGCAATTCTTTTTGAGTTTGTTGTTGACCAGAGACATGCGGAACCCCTTTTTTGCCCAATATAAAAATACGAAGATGTGATATGATTGACCATGAGAGAACTATCCACCAGAGCCCAAAGACGTGGGAATTCGAACTTATGTTACCGTACAGCCTTTAACAATGAGCAAAACCAATAACGTATAATAAGCTATAAAAGGTCCCAAATATGACAAAAATCGAAACAATCCAAACCATCTGCCTGAACTATGCTAAAACAAAACAAAAAACAAAAAAGGCAGACAGAAACCACAACCATTACTGAATAACAGACATCAACAGACTGAATAACAGACATCAACATACTGAATAACAGACATCAACGGACTGAATAACGGACATCAACATACTGAATAACAGACATCAACATACTGAATAACAGACATCAACAGACTGAATAACAGACAGAAACCACAACCATTACTGAATAACAGACATCAACATACTAACAGACATCAACATAATAACAGACATCAACAGACTGAATAACAGACATCAAACAACAACAAAAAACTCTGAAACTGACATTATCAAGATCCGTCATTTCTTGATTGACAACATATTTGTGACGTTTGGAGAACGTGGTTTAAAAAAAACAATAGACATTTCCATAGGAACCAAATACGCTCTTCTTTTTGCCGGTTTGTTCCTTTATTCATTTAAGGCAGACTTCACACAGGAGCTTCTTAGGAAGAATGAAAAAAAAGCTAGCATTATCCTTCATCTTCACCTTCTGCTATATAGATGATGTCCTTTCAATAAATAATGTACATTTTGGTTACTATGTTGAACGCATCTATCCCATCGAAATTGAAATTGAAATAAAGGATAAAACAGATACGTTTTTCGTTTTTTGCCATGACGTTTTGAGTTTGAATATCTTCTTTGTATCTTCCGCTCTCTTTTACATATTTAATCATCTCTGCACATTTGAAGTTGGTATATCTAGCTTTTATTCCTTTCTCATAGAGGAAGGCTTTATATTAGTCATATCTTTAGAGGCTCAAACGGTGTAAATACCATATTAACAACGTTCACCCTTCAGTAGTATTACTAGACATGTCTTCCTATACCAGATGGGGACGGCTGGAGCAGGGTAACTCTGTCCATTTTTACGTGACCATTAAAAGGGATTTGAACTCCAGGTTGGAGTTGAAGAGAGGTAAAAATTGCGTTTTTATAACAGTTTGGTGAACTGTGGTCATTTTTTCAGTGGGGACCAAACATTGGTATATTTATTTACAAAGGTTTTAGTATGTGAAAATGATAATTGTTTACCCTCTTTCCCATGGGGGATAATCAACATCGTCCAATAAATTGCGGTCCTTTGAACACAAGCTGAATTCGTTTTGGATTAACAAAAATCACTTGCAGCATCAAAGTAACCATTCGCGGAACCATGTTTATTCAATCCATACCTGAAAGAAGAAGTATTTTAATTCCTTTTCTGTCTGTGAATACTTCACAACATGTAAATATATTATTTGATCCACATATTTTTTTTTTTTTTCTTAATGTTATAAAAATCTTTTGTTGTCATTCTGGATGAAACCTGTAAATTATGAAGATTTATATCTGATGTAAAGTGTGTATCGCGTACAGCAGGTTAAAATGGTACCATGAAAACTAAAGTAGGGTGTTGTCGCTTTCTTTTCAGTGCAAATTTGACATAAAAACGAGTACAGATGATCCTAATTTTAATAACAGCTATTATTGAGAATGGGTGGGGGCAAAAAACTGCCAAAGTGATTTTATTGATCAAAGTTTGTTTCTGTTAAGTCGAGTACAAATTCAATAAATTAATAGATTTATTATTCTTCGATAATTTGACAGTAATTTTACGTGTTATATTGAAGTGAAGGTGAATACAAGGGTTGTTTATGTAATAAACCCTCACATGGATTTGAGAATAATATCTGGTGTAGTAAAATTGTCGATTTGCATGAGTAGGAAATTTTTGTGAATGATTAAATTGTAACGCTATATTTTATCACCTGTATATCTTTTTCTGAACAGGTGGTGAAATCTGCATTATGTAGATCATATTTCATTGTGTGGTTTTTTCTTCGGGTAGTTTGCCATCTATTTAATAGGCAATGTACTGTAACGATCTTAATGTCATAGAATTCAATTTCTTTCTTCACGTGAAATATTGATACTATGTATACCCGTTGACAGTTTTTACGATTCTAAACAAACCATGATTTGTATTTTATAGATGACAATTATTATTTGGAGGACACCTGTTTGTTTCGAGCTGTCTATTTTGGAATATTACAACATCTGTTCATACTGTTGAATTTACAGATATTTCCTTTTTCTTCGCAATATCCAAGTTAATAGCATATGTGCACGAATTGCATGTAAATACAAAATACTTATGTGGTATCTTAAAGATACACAGGTGATAAATATATAGCGTTACATGTGTATGAACATCTGCAATTACATGTATAATCGAAATATGTTTTGCACTTTCTAATTTGAAACTGATAAAATACTATTTTGATACCAATCTTTGTCAATTACAGCAAAGGAAAAGCGCACATAAAACAGATAGTAAATGTATAAAATAATACCAATGACATATAAATTTAATCATTTTAATCGGGTGCTTCGGAAGTAGCATGATCAGAGAACTTGTCAGTGTTCAACAAACCTATTGACACCAAAGAGTTTTTTGTTTGTGGTGAAATGTACTTTTTGATGTTTCTATTTAAAGTTGATTCACATAAACTTGGAGCAAAAACGTTAATAGAGAATAAATGATATCATAGAGATAGATCGTTGCCAAGATATACTGAACTTTGTTTTATAGTTCTTTCATTTAACCCTTGTAAGCAAAATTATATAACATTTTAAATAGTTTTCGTCATAAACCCTACACGTTTTACTATGTTTGTATGACTGAACATTAATTCAATGTTTTTTTAAACAGTAATTCATCATAACAATTTTCACGAGAATGTTTAATAGCTTCCGTGTTATAGGATTAAAATTCTACACGAGAGAGATGCCTTAAATTATTTCGCATTAGGGACGTAGCCAAAAAAATTAAATGATTTCATAAAATTTCTAATTTTGAATGTTTTTCATCGTTTATGAATCTCGCGGTAAGTGGTTTTAAATATTTGTTCCAAAATAGAAGCTGTAATTTGTGAGATAACAAGTGATGTGTAAATCGCAATTTCTAACTGCTTCATCAATATAATGCCTAGCTATGCTTACTGTAGCCGCGGGTTAGGATATAATGTTAAATGCTATTTGTAGTTTTATGGTATATTTATAGCATAAGAATTAAGCAGAGGAAAATGGTTGAATGGTTACTTTGAAGTAAGTTTAAAAAGCTGAATTTCTTCTCTGACCTAAGTTTTAAAACGTGTTATGAATAATATCAAATATAAATGTCCGGATGGTCGACCACTACACAACTAAACATTCTTTTAACAACAAAAATAACATTAACAACACACCAGTTGGCGCAATAATGTACATTGGCGTAAAGTACGCTATTAACTTTTCGGTATTGTCAGAATAAATGTCTGCATGCTCCTAAAGCCCGCTATAACCGACCGACACACTCGGACGTAAAGGTAAATGGTAAAAATAAATACTTATATAAATGAAAATAGAAAAGCTGTCACAATGGTATAGATTATGTACAGTTAATGTTTTGTTATGGGAAGTTCCCAGAATCATCTGGATGAAAAAAAATAAGTTAAAAATAAAATAAGCTACTAATGATGCTCTGAAACTTTCATTGAAATCCAGGAGCATGTTGACGGAGTTGTACAAGAAAGAACGCACACAACAAGCACTACATAGATATAAGAAGATGTGGTATGAGTGCCAATGAGACAACTCTCCTTCCAAGTCAAAATTTATAAATGTAAACCATTATAGGTCAAAGTACGGTCTTCAACACGGAGCCTAGGCTCACACCGAACAGTAAGCTATAAAGGGCCCCAAAATTACTAGTGTAAAACCATTCAAACGGGAAAATCAACGGTCTAATCTATATAAAACGAGAAACGAGAAACACTTATGAACCACATCAACAAACGACAACTACTGAACATCAGATTCTGACTTAGGACAGGTGCAAACAAATGCAGCGGGTTTAAACGTTTTAATGGTACCAAATGGTACATGTATATATATCCCCAGCGTCGGGTGTACGGGTGTAGAATTCAGTACACCCCCAATTACATCAAGATAACGAATTTATTTCACTGTTACAATAATACTGATCAGAACACGGTTTCGATAGTACTGATCAGAACACGGTTCCAATAGTACTGATCAGAAGACGGTTAAAATAAATTTAATACTGATCAGAACATGGTTCCAATGGTACTGACCAGAAGACTGTTCCCGGTTAGTACTGATCAGAACACGTTTTCAATATAGTTCTGATCAGAACATTGTTCCAATGAACACCTACTATACGAAGATATCATAATTCAATTTCAAAAATAATAAATGCATTTTGGCATTCCTGTTTTACATGTGTTAATTATCTTAAAGACCAGCATACCGTTATATTTAAGAAAATTTGTAGTATACAAAATTAAAGGGTACAAGTTTAATCGAAGTTTTTAGTGCATTTGTTTTGGAATTCTCTGTACCACCTGTGAATGCACTTGCGAAAAGATAGCTTAAAAAGGAACCCGGAAACGACCGCGATACAAGGTACTGTCCATGCTCTTATTTACAGTTAAATCTTCAGCTATTTTTGTTGTGTTTACAATACTAGAGCACTTGGTGCATGTTCAAAGAATTTTCAACATTAATTCACGACGCTGTGCACCTAATTAATGCCGATGAACTCAAGTCGCCTTGCGATTAATCCGAGAATTAATAAGTTTCATCGTTTATAAATACGAATTTTATTGTATGCACTTAGTACACTACAAAGTTTATGAAAACTTTTATTAACATATTTATTGTGAATCTATATTTCCCTGGTATTAAGATTCATATCTCTGGCTTACGCTACATTCCTCGAGTATTTGAAAGCGTTTTTACAAGGGTCACGAACGGGCATTTCATTTAAAACTAAATATATAACACACAGTAAACTTACATTTTACACTTCAAATTTAAAGTTACAATTAAGACAGCAAATATATGAAGATTAAAGCGTGAAAATTGATAATTAGATTCTCGATGACTTTGCCTTACTTAATAGCTGGTCGATGTGTGATCTAATGAATATCTTTTCACATTTTCTGTTTTAATAACCCAGAATTTCTTTTGAAATACCGATCTGGGAGGTAATTCAATTAGATTTTGTCTACCAATGCGGAGCTTTTTTTTAAGTAAGTCACCCCTTTATATTACAATGTAAATAGTGTGTCAGTAAGTATTTGACTTATCAGCAAAAGATGACACCCTACTGTCAGGTATGGAACCAGGTTATAGAGTTCAAACAGGCCACAAGTTTACTAGAACCAAGAGAAGAACCATTTTATTGAAATATAGAAAACTTTTAAATGACATAAAATATTATTCATTTTAATAATTGGGGATAATTTCTTACAAACAAATAAAAGGGGATATGACTTAACCGGGTCTTCCTCGTGGGTACAGTTGCTTAGAATAACCTGTAATAGCTGAAGGTTTTCGACTTCCAAAGTATTTGACCATACGCTTGATTACAAATGCCTAGTTTGTCAAGTGGTCCAGAGCGGTAGGCACATTGCAGGCAGAGTTGCCACGAAATCATAGAATCATGGATCTAAATCACTCTACCGCAAATTAGCAGATATTACTGTACATCGTTGGGCCAAATTTCCGACGAAGTAAATGGATACATGCGTAGAAATAAGTTCAGAATCCTGATAATAACAATTAGATTTAATTTAATACATGTATATTGATTTAGTAATTAATGTTTGAACAAATATTTCGACAAGAGCAATTAACGGGATACGTGGATTTTCACAGGATTCATTATTCAGGTATATATGTTATATTTCCTATCTTGAAAAGTGGTTATTTCAAAATACATTTTAAAGATATATTTTAAATTTCCAATTTAAAAAATATATCTATAACATATATGTCAGTTCATCCTGTCTGTTTACAAATTATTGTATTGAAGACAATATGAACTATGAGCTATTGCTTGAGAAAAACGGACGGACAGACAGATAAACCGAGGTAAACCCGTATATACCCTCTCCTTCGGAACGAGGGTTGCGAGAGTAGAACAATTTATCATTAGTAACGTAAAATATATTAATATAAAACGCAACCCAAAACTATAATACAACATATTGTCATTTTTTATTTTAATTATCATTATCATAAACAAGCTCCTTATCAGTATTATTAGTAGAAGCAGAAGTCGATCACTAGAGTAGATTTACTCTTGCAATGGACTTCTGGTAGCAGTGGTAGTATTGTCATAATTATTACTATATGTAATATTATTATTATTATCAATCCATTGATTTTATGTATTATCCATGTACGATAAAGAGGCTACATTTTAAGACTTTATTTCTTGGCCATACTCCATTGACAGCCTATATGCACTGTTTTCTTTCCCACATGGTAACATTGTAACTAGATAACGGAGCAACAGTTATCTTGGCCAATACATGTATTTTTAGTATCTACTAGATCACTTGAAGGACATAGGTAAATATTGACTTACGATAAGAGAATATATTTATAAATTAGCTCAACATACCAAGGTTAGGTGTTCTTTAGTGCAGTTTTCTGTGCTAGTATCTGGGACAAAAACCCTGATACGATTGAACCATCTGGTGCCTCGATAGCAACTGATATGTAATGTTACCAAAATCACAGATTACGTGAAAAAAATGTTAATTTATATTAAAAAAAAAAGAACATAACGTTATTTTTTTTCGACTTTCATTCATATTTAAACATTTGATGGTTCAAGCTCAAGCTCGAACATCTTTGGTACATCCCATTCCATAAAGTAATTTTACGAAATCAAGAACTCTTAAATTATCATTTAATAACCCCCACCCCATCCCAGTTCGTCCCTCATCCCCCTCCCCCTACGCACTTTTTCTCTTTGTTTCTGTCTCGGAAATACCTATTTACGTGAAATTGGCTCGTTGATACACATATGTTTATAATTGGCTTAAAACAATACGTGAAAGTAATAACAAAATGCATTTACACAAAAACGCTCGAGAATTACAATGTTTATTTAATGCAGCGAATCAGTAAAACTTCTAAGTAGGGAATAAATTGTGAAACACGTAGACGTCTCTTATGACAAATCCTTGTGATAACTATATATGAGAAAAAAGTAAAATAACAAAAATACCAAGGAAATTCAAAACGAAAAGTCCCTTATCAAATGGCAAAATCAAAAGCTCCAACACATCAAACGAATGGGAAACAACTGTCATATTCCTGACTTGGTACAGGCATTTCCTTATGTAGAAAATGGTGGATTAAACCTAGTTATATAGCTAGATAAACCTCTCACTTGTATGACAGTTGCAAATAATTCCATTATATTGACAACAATGTGTGAGCAAAACAAACAGACATAATAGGTAAAAATGTAAAAAATTGCAGTACAGCTGTTAAAATCTGAATCACTAATCAAAATAACACAATGGCGGGATGTATAAATACAAAGCCACGCCAAAATGATATTACCAAAATTGGACTAAACAGAAAAGGTTGAAAATATACAAAGACAACTAAAAGAATTATTAAAAAAAAAATTAAGATGATCAACAACGTCAGTACCTATTTGCAAGATATAAGTCGTAATTTTTAAGTATTAGTGTAAATTACATGTATATATATATAATATTACAGTAGATAATTATAATTATATATATATATTACAGTATTATAGAAGATAATTAGTACTATATATATCCCGGTTTCATGCTAATTTTAGTAATTATTGATAGTTAATAGTTTGTGTTCATCTATTAACTGAAAAAACCTCTTTATAATTTTTAAATAACATTCCTTTCTAAATTTGTAATATTTAAGGAGTTATCACATTCATTTAGTTAAATACATATCCGGAACGTATAAATTAGTACTTTGTTAATTTTATATTGTTGTTCGACATACTCGATGAAAACACCACATTTTTTATTACCAAAAGAAAATAAAAGAACTGCTAGTGATATTAATAATAATAATAAAGTCAAGAAAATGGATAAATCATACAAAAATAAAACTAAAACATTACAAAACAAATAATCATTTTTTTTGTAAAAGTGCAATTCAACTTCTACATGTAATGGCTTGGATGAGTATTAAAAATGTGAGAAAAATCGTCATTATTATGTAATTAAACGTTTTTTGCACTTGAACAGTGTATAAAGAAAACCACTTTCAACTGTATATTGTGTCGAGGAAGTACATACGGTCGTACTTTGGGTGTTTGGCGCCGACGAATTTCTTAATCCTCCGTTTATTAGAAATATTTTCCCACAAACCAGACTGGGACAGTGTCACTTTTTATCATAAGTACAATACTAATTTAGAATTGTAATACAATTAACTTTGTCTTCTGTTGAGAACATAACTGTTTGATCTTCAGTCAACTTTAAATTACTGAACAATTATGTATATAATTTGTTTCTTTAAATATGTGTTAAAGGTTATTATATTATTTCCTTTAAACCCCTGCAATGATACGAGACTTTTGATAATACCTATACACTTTATTCAAGTATAATTATCGCGAACCCCATCTATATAAATAAAGATATCACAGTCTTTATAGTTTATTTATCATATTACATATTTTGTGTGAACTAAAGAAACTTGACTTGCGTATGTTATCTAAAGAAAAAAAGGTTTTCTCCTCTTCAAAAGATTTGAAACTTTCCCAGTAAATGTACACAATACCTTTAGTTTATGTTTGAAATGAAAATAGTTCTTTTGAAGCTGTAAAACACGGTTTCCTTTTTAACTTACGTTTAAGTGAAGAAATTACAGAAAGGCGCTAAATATTTTACAAAAACGAATAATTGTACACAATTAGACTGTATAAAAACAACCTATTATTTCCATTATGAAGAACATATCTTAGTAGTTGTAAATTTTCAAGAGAGAGGAAGAGAGATAGTGTTCATCATGAGTTATTCCCCTTTACAATGCACTAGGCTAGCAGTAATCGAAATTTCTCAGTTATCTTAGTTTTAAATGGAGCGTGATACGAACATGACCTTGTTTAATTATAACACATTTGATAAAACCACAAGATGCAGCCGATATAAGCATTCCAAAATTACACGAGGTTCAATTATGTTTTAAAGTGCACATGTAGACAAAATCCTTAATGGTTCGAGCGGTGCACTCGATTATCATGGCAGTGTCTGTTTACCTTCAGATATACTGATAACTACTTGCGTACTTTTAGTGCCATATATTATCATTTAGCACATGGTGAAACATATACAATAAGATATTGATTGCAGTTTTTACGCCCTATCATCAAAATCTACACTTGGTTTTGTAGCTCAACGCTACAAGAAAAAATAAACGAAAATCACATAAAAACATCGTATTTGATAATATTTCCTATGATCCAGTTTAATACTAAATGCTGTGTTCGTTAATTTCCCAGGAGTATACAAACACCCAATGTTTTAAGGATGTACGGGCATGTTATAAATATATCGCAACAAAAGCAGATATTTTCAAGACAAACATTATAAATATATATTGTATAGAATGATTAAGCTTTATGGAAAAGCAGAAGCCAATTTTGCATGTGTACTTTTTTATACAAATATTTTAAGTCCTATATATGCACCTGAATAATGTAATACTGTTTAAATGTACCATTTTAACATATTTATTTTTGAACTGCAAGTTAGGTACCAATCATCTTGCACAAGTAAACTTGGTCAAAGTCATCTGACGTCTCTATCGAAGTTTTGTATCATCTTGGTAAAAGAAAAAGGCGGGAGTTCAATTTTTATAAAGAGAAAGATGGCTCTAACATGTTTGTTACAGAATGACGGCATTGCACTTTCGCTGTGTATTCTGTATATTACCATTCGGAGAATGCAAAGAAAAAATTGTACAAGAGTTAGGGGGAGAAGGGGAGAAAACTGGATGCTAAGAAGAAGACAGAGAAGTACATTCATCACTCTCCTTCAAGAACTAGGTGAGGACCCGGTCGAATGCATGAATTATTTTAGAATGGACAAATCGACATTCAATCTGCTTCTTTTTTAAATTGAACCACCGATCGCAATAAGCTTTATAAATCTAACTATCATATCTTTTCTCCTCTGGCAATTTTCTTTTACTCTAGCTGGAACTTATCCTATTTTTCCCGCCAATCAATTTCCATGTGTTTTTGTTTTGTAATAATTCCTTTACTGCACTTTGACTGTCTAATTCCCGTCAGAGTCCATCTAAGTTTCAAGAAAAATAGGATAAGGTTCTACTCCAATAAAGTCCGTCAAAGTTTTTGATCAAAATTTTCTTTGACGGTTGTCACTATACAAAAATCTTTCAAAAACTGTTACTTGGTCAAAAGTAAAATCACAAAAATACTGAACTCCGAGGAAAATTCAAAAAGGAAAGTCCCCAATCAAATGGCAAAATCAAAAGTTCAAACACATCAAACGAATGGATAACAACTGTCATATTCCTGACTTGGTACAGGCATTTTCTTATGTAGAAAATGGTGGATTGAACCTGGTTTTATAGCTAGCTAAACCTCTCACTTGTATGACAGTCGCATCAAATTCAATTATATTGACAACGATGCGTGAACAAAACAAACAGACACAATAGGTAAAAATGTCAAAATAGGGTACAGCAGTCAACATTGTGTTATCATCTTAATCACTATAAAAACAAACAAATGTAACGAAGAAGCACAAAAAGGCATACGTCAAATTTAACATCCTCATTTTGCTTATATTATACGATTTTATATATCTATGTAAAATCCACCCATAAAGGATGGAAGGTTTTAAGTACTGGCGTAAAATCGCGCGTTTGAAATTCGCACAGGTAGACATAAAATAATTTTGTCGTTCAAAGTATGACGGGATACATAAATACAGAGTCACGTAAAATGGATATCATAAAAAACAGACTTAACAGTAAAAGTAATATTAATAAATAAAATAATTGTGTGGTTCAAAGTATGACGGGATACATAAGTAAAGAGTCACGTCAAATGTATATCACAAAAAACAGACTTAACAGTAAAAGTAATATTAATAAAATAATTTTGTCGTTCAAAGTATGACGGGATACATAAGCACAGAGTCACGTCAAATGGATATTTAAAAAAACAGACTTAACAGTAAAAGTAATATTAATAAAGATAAATAAAAGAATACTATAACACGTTATTAAGATGATAAACAACGTCAGTACGCAAAATCTATACTTTAAGACCATCGTGTATTATTTGTGAAGTTGATACGGAATATTTATCAACAAGTTCTTGGTACCTTGCGATGAACTTTTTTAGAAAAAGGACGAGACGTTCTTTGACATACCCCTGGTTCATCAACTTGCTACTCAGACACTGGTGACGTTTTACAAAGTCTGAGTAGGAGCTGCAAGCTCTTGAATACCGAATAAGTTGGGAAATGTATATCCCATATGCAGGTGAAGTTGGTATATTGCTACTAAGGTGGGGGAAATTGATAATTTCAAAATTAAAATCGTCTCGTTTGTCATAGATTCTGGTACTGAGATGACTGTTTATGTCAAATTCGAGGTATAAGTCTAAAAATGAGGCGGAGGAAGCCGTGTCTGTTGTTTCTTTAGTTTCTAGTTCTGGTGGATATATTAATGGAACCCAGTCAGAAAAGTTCGGATTGTTAATGGAAAGAACATCATCAATATATCTGAAAGTGAAATTAAATAGCCTGGCTTCTTTGATCTTCTTGTTTTTGACAAGTGTCTGAAGGAACTCCGATTCATATGAAAATAAGAAGAGGTCGGCAAGGAGAGGCGCACAGTTCGTTCCCATAGGAATGCCGACAATTTGTTGAAAAAGTCTACTTCCAAATTCAACAAATATGTTGTCAATAAGAAACTCCAGCATACTGATCACTTGTTCCTGTGTAGCATGTTTTACCCTTTTGTTCACTATTAACAAAATATGCCTTATGGTATCCCAAAGTGATTAATTTATAGCGTATGCTACCATTTTTATGATGAAAAGCATTGTGGATGATTTCTTTTAGACGGTTTTTCAATTTCACATGGGGAATGGTGGTATACAAGGTTGAAAAATCAAAAGTTTTGATAGAACTAATTTCAGAAAAAGACCGAGATTTAAAATTATCCAGAAGTTCTTTAGAGTTTTTAAGAATCCACATATGGTTAATACCACTACGTGAGTAAACAGTTTAACATATTTCTGAAGACCCTCTTTCACTGCGGACAGAATTTTAGTCAATCTAATGGACAATTCTTTAGTGGAACATGCAGATGAGCCGGCAATGTACCGTTGTTTGTACGGAATTTTGTGAAGTTTTGGTATCCAATACAAACAAGGTAAGTCCTCCGATTTGTTGTTCAATGCAATGTTCATTGAAGCCATGAAGGACTTATGATTCGCCAAAATCTCATCCTTGTCAAATGATATGTTTTTGTATTTGTGATTACCTGAGTGCTCATTTATTCCTAATTCTTTTACAAGACACTCGTAGTAATACGATTTACATATAAAGACAATATTATTTGAAGCTTTGTCCGCAGGAACAACAACATACTTATCTTGAAGAGATGATAGATATTTCACAGCCTCTTTGTCTCTGAAAACGGACTATGGTCGATCATTCACACAGTTTTTCAACTTATGAATGCGACGTTTTATCAGAGACCTGATTGTTTTGACCCATTCTGACAAAGTGTCCAGTTGAACTTCTTCTCGTTTAGCCCATGCTCTGGCGTAGTCCTCAATGGAATCCATAATGATTTTGAAGTTATGGTTCCAATTGATGTGTTGGGGTTCTCTAAACTTAGGACTATGAGAAATCACCTTTCGGAGATTTTCATGTTGAATTATGTTTAGATCCCCAGTAATAACATGGCCAGAGGGGCTGTAATTGTAAGGCGAGTGGGAACAGTCACATGACAGGTATTGTTCTAAATCAAGGTCCTGTAATGCTTTGTTTATAGTTAAATATTTTGGGTGCAATGGTTTTGGTGTAACTGTAGGATACAATAGGAACAGACTAATTTTGAAAATACATAGGAATTTTAGATGCTACCTCCTAAAGAAAACTTTGTTAGAGACAACGGGTCTTACCACTGGCCATGAATCTTGTTAGAATTATTTAATAGCAAAATAAAATGCTGGTAATTCAAATCCTCCTCTGTATAGTGTAAAGTATATATGAAAGTTACATCACGAATTGGAATAATACGTCATTGTATTTTCTTCGTTACGCGTGCTACGATGTTAAGATCTTCCTTCCTAGTGATTTATGGTCTAAAAATGTCTCATTGGCAACAAGTATTGTATCCCAATAAATAAATACAAAAGTACCACTCGGCTACGGTATCACGTCATGAAAAAATAATTGAATTCGTTATCTTAAATTTAGTACGTCAGACTTAGATAATTCGTGTTAGCATCACTGGCATATCACATAATGCACAATATATGCTATCGAATAGTAAAAAAGCCAATAGCAGACTATATGTAAAATGACTAATTGATTACAAAAATGTTAGTAAAACCACTACTTGATTTCAGAATGTATGTGGAATTACTACTTGATTATAGAATGTATACATGTGCAATCACTCTTGATTATAGAATTATGTGCAATCACTACTTGATTATAGAATGTATGTGCGATCACTACTTGATTATAGAATGTATACATGTGCAATCACTACTTGACTATAGAATGTATGTGCATTCACTACTTAATTATAGAATGTATGCATGTGCAATCACTACTTGATTGAAAAATATTTGTGGAATCAATACTTGATTTCAGATTGTATGTGGGTTCACTACTTATAGAATGTATGTGGAATCACCACTTGATTATAGAATGTTTGTGGAATCACTACTTGATTATAGAATGTATTTGGAATCACTACTTGATTATAGAATGTATGTGGAATCACCACTTGATTATAGAATGTATGTGGAATCACTACTTGATTATAGAATGTATGAGGAATCACCGCTTGATTATAGAATGTATGTGGAATCACCGCTTGATTATACAATGTATGTGAAATCACCACTTGATTATAGAGTGTATGTGGAATCACCACTTGATTATAGAATGTATGTGGAATCACCACTTGATTATAGAAAGTATTTGGAATCACTACTTGATTATAAAATGTATGTGGAATCACCGCTTGATTATACAATGTATGTGAAATCACCACTTGATTATAGAATGTATGTGGATTGACTACTTGATTATAGAATGTATGTGGAATCACTATTTAAACATAGAATGTATTGATTGATTGACTTTACGCCGCATTAGCACAGAAAGGCTATATCGCGGCGAGAGAATGAATATTATAACAGTTTAAGGTATATTTTAAAATCAGACAAAAGGTCTTTCAATAAACTAAAATAGACTAAAGCAAATAGATTATTTTAAACATAGAATGTATATGTAACCACCAACCGATTATAGAATGTATTTGGAATCACTATTTCAAGAAAGTATGTATGTGGAACCACCAACTGATTATATAATGTATGTGGAAACACTACTTTATTATAGAATGTATGTGGAATCACCACCTGATTATAGAATGTATGTGGAATCAGTACTTGATTATAGAATGTATGTGCAATAACAACTTGATTATAGAATGTATATGCAATCACTACTTGATTATAGAATGTATACATGTGCAATCACTACTAGATTATAGAATGTATGTGGAACCACTACTTTATATTAGAATGTATGTGGAATCACTACGTGATTATAGAATGTATGTGGAACCACCAACTGATTATAGAATATATGTGGATTCACTACTTGATTATAGAATGTTTGTGGAATCACTACTTGATTATAGAATGTATGTAGAATCACTACTTGATAACAGAATGTATGTGGTATCATTAATTTATTATATAATATATACAGAATGTATGTGGAATCACTACTTGATTTTAGAATGTATGTGGAATCACTACTTCATTATAGAATATATGTGGAATCACTACTTGACTACAGAATGTATGTGCAATATGTGGAATCACTACTTGATTACAGAATGTATGTGGAATCACTACTTGATTATAGAATGTATGTGGAATCACTACTTGATTATAGAATGTTTGTGGAATCACTACTTGATTATAGAATGAATGTTGAATCACTACTTGATTACAGAATGTATGTGGTATCACTAATTGATTATATAATATATACAGAATGTATGTGGAATCACTACTTGATTTTAGAATGTATATGGAATCACTACTTTATTATAGAATGTATGTGGAATTACTACTTGCTTACATAATGTATGTTGAATCACTACTTGATTACAGAATGTATGTGATATCACTACTTGATTATAGAATATATGTGGAATAAAAACTTGATTAAAGAATGTATGTGGAATCACTACTGGATTATAGAATGTATGTGGAATCACCACTTGATTATAGAATGTATGTGGAATCACTATTTAAACATAGAATGTATATGTAACCACCAACCGATTATAGAATGTATTTGGAATCACTATTTAAATAAAGAATGTATGTGGAACCACCAACTGATTTTATAATGTATGTGGAAACACTACTTGATTTTAGAATGTATGTGGAATCACTACTTGATTAAAGAGTGTATGTGGAACCACTACTTGATTACAGAATGTATGTGGTATCACTACTTGATTATAGAAAGTATGTGAAACCAACAACTGATTATATGATGTATGTGGAATCACTAGTTGATTATAGAATGTATGTGCAATAACTACTTGATTATAGAATGTATGTGGAATCACTACTTGATTATAGAATGTATGTGCAATCACTACTTGATTATAGAATGTATACATGAGCAATGACTACTAGATTATAGAATGTATGTGGAACCACTACTTTATTATAGAATGTATGTGGAATTACTACTTGATTTTTGAATGTATATGGAATCACTACTTGATTATAGAATGTATGTGGATCAACCAACTGATTATAGAATGTATGTGGAACCACTACTTGATTATAGAATGTATGTTGAATCTCTACTTGATAACAGAATGTATGTGGAATCACTACTTGATTTTAGAATGTATGTGGAATCACTACTTGATTTTAGAATGTATGTGGAATCACTACTTCATTATAGAATGTATGTGGAATCACTACTCGATTACATAATGTATGTTGAATCACTACTTGATTGAAGAATGTATGTGGTATCACTACTTGATTACAGAATGTATGTGAAATCACTACTTCATTATAGAATTCTGTGGATTCATTATTTTTTTACATAACTTGTGTTAGCATGTAAAATCCACTTACTGAAGGAAATTATGAAGGTATGAAGAGGACCACGGAAAACAATGAGTCTAATAAGACAGATATAATAACATGACAGACAGTCAGACAGACAGAATAGTTTATTATAGTGTCACATACCAATATAAAACAATATCACACATCATAATATAAGTATAAAAATACAAAACATGGCCTTAAGAGAAAATACAGGCGATTATTTAACAACAGACCACAAAACGTCATATACAGAACTAGGGATAAAGTAAACAGGAAGGTGGTGAAACAGGATTCCCACTTTGGGACAAAATGCAGAAAATTTCCACTTAATCATATGGATTGTACACTTTATCATGACAATGATTGTTTAGAAAGTTGCAACTTAAGAGGTGCATTTCAGCAAATTTTGAATTTGTACTTTGACAACTTCTTTGAATGATCTATTGGTATTAATTTGTCAAACAAAATGAGAATAAATGATTTCCACTCGTATTTGATAGAAATTTGGTAAAAAAGTCACATTTCAGCTTAAATGCCCAAAATTTAGCTTTTTCACTTGTTTCAATATTTTTTACAAAAGTAGCATGCTTACTTTCTCTCTGACAGGTTTTTCTGATTTTCTATTTGTGTTTGTGGTATTTAATTTAGATGTTTTACTCATTTGTGAACTCTGAACACAAAGAAAAGTAGATAAAAACATAAAAAGTGTGCAAAATGTGCTGTTTCAATGGTCTAAGTCTAACAATCAGTACGAAGCAAGTGAAATGTGAGGTTCTATTCACATAAAAGTTGAATTCCTTTAAACAGATTTCACTGAATCTGTATCAAAAGCACTTATTACTGGTTGTTTTACCTTGTCTGTTTGACAAACTACCTTTATTTTCTTCTGTTGGATAGCTAGTAGTGCAAATATTGGCCTTTTGAGGCTGAAATTTTATGCCTGTTTTTAACAGTAAAGTGAATAAACTTTGCATCAGACCATACTGTCTACATATAAAGTTAAAAGCAACAGTCTTGTTACATCCAGGCTTCATGTTTCATCATATCTAAGCAAAGATTTGAGCAAAAAGAAGCATATTTCCATCTTCCATATCATTTATATTCTTTTTAATATGGAAATATGGGGAACGGCCTAAATTGACAACTTGTTTTTTTAAGCTTGACATTGCTTAAGACCATGTCAACCTCATGTCTTATGCTATCTGAAACTTATATTTCCATGAAAAGTACATTTATAATGTATAGAAGGTTTTTTTTAACTTAACAACTTCAGAAAATTTTTGTAAGTGGAAAATATTACATTTCATATAAGGCCTCGCTTCATTTGAAAACCTCTATTTTTTGGCACAGGCTCATATAAAATAAAGTTTTGGCCAGTTTTTTAAAGTCTAATACATTCAGTATGCTATCTATTACTTTAAATAGATAATATCTTATATATAGAGACATTAAAAAATGCACATTTTAGTTTTTTTTTTTTTTTTTTTGAAGCAAAAATTTGATAGTTGAAATTGTTCTATTTCAACATCACAATTCAGCAACCAAAGTTCAGATATAAAAAAGGCCACATTTTCTATAATTGATATCATATGGCTTTGAAACTGGGTAAACTGCCTCATTATACACTAAGCTTAAATCATGCCAAGTTTTATTGGAATTGGTAAAGTTTTTGACCCCTAATAGGCCCCAGACCACAATTAATTATCCCGCTTTTCGTTGTCCACGCATATAGTTCCCTTTAATAAAAGTGTATTTTTTCTTTATTTTTTTTCTTTCCCTTCCTCGTACATTTCTTAGTTTTTATTGGGTGGAAATGAAAGAAGAGAGCTGAATTAAATTTTTGGATGTTTTATTTTAACTGATTTTGATATGGAAAGAGTGATAAGGCCAGGTGCAAAAAGGTAATATTTACAGTTTTCGGAACATCTCTTGACTTGTCTATAGGGGTATGGATGTGTATTGGCTAAATTTTTAAGATGTACACATGCAATTTTTTTGAAAGTTGGATATATTTTTGGACTTGTACTGTACATTACACACAAAAGATTTGACAAAAAAAAGCAGGTGATTTTTTTCCTAATGCGACAAAACGTTATAAGGAACTAATAGAGGAATTAATTGTGGTCTGTGGCCTTAATCAAATCTAGGATGGTAAAGAAAATTGCCACTCTATGATGTCTCGGATTGTACAGAAAATTCTAGTTGTCTGAGATCTCATCCCGTTTCCATTTAATCTCGATAAGAAGACTTATAAGTGGTACATAAAAAACATACAATAAAAGTAGTACAGGAACAGCATTCAATTATAAAATAACGGTATAAAAGATAACATTGAATACACATCAAATGTTTTAATTACAACATTATACTGTATCAATACTAAAAGTTTATATTTTTATTGAAATATGTAAATTGATTTAGATATCCAGACATCGGAGTCGTAGAATATGCATTCTGTATGAATCGAGATAAAATATATTTTACATCTATTTTCAAAAATGAAATTACACGTGCTTCCATTATTATATTACATCAGCATTTTTTCTTCTTTTTCATGTTAAATTATCACAATCACCATCCGCCTACACCAATAGACATAAAATTCATATAATATTTATATGTCAGAATTAAATTCACACATACTTCAAACCGTTAATTCTACAAAAAAAAGTGACAAAACTGATGGCGGCTATGTTCACTAGAAAGCCTTGTAAATGTACACCATGTTGTTAATTATATTTATTCGCATTGAGATTACAGCTTTTGCAGTAAATCGAATGTAAATTATACCTTGTCTATCATACAGCAACCGTCCAACTACTCTAAAGTCTGAATACTCATTTTAAAAGTATTATTTTCGGTAATTAAACGTTAGTAAACTAAAACCAACACTTTTTAATTAGATATATATGTAAACATTTTTATGAATGATATTGAATTTCATGAAAATGAAACGATTAGTGACTGAGAAAAATTTTATTCAGTCTAATACTTAATCATGAAACCTACAAGCACAGTCAAGTGACTTCACACATATTCATTCTCTGTTCTATGTCACTGACGGCCTGTGCAATATGATCTATTGGTATTACTTTCTTTTTTCATATTGGCTGATTATTCTCAATGAGCATAATGTATTCATTCACAAATTTTCTATGTTCGGGGCGATTTAGAGCTTGAAATGTTTACACTATCTCTATAGTTTAAGACCGTTTATTTTACCCATTCTTATCATTGAGATGCTGTCTCAGTTATGTATACCCAGTATCTCCTCTTAATCATAATCACGATTAATGTAAACTTTTCAAATCAGATTTCCATATCATTTCCCATTGGTTTATGCCACATGTGTGATTTTGATGAAGTAAAGCCACCAATCTTAACGCTGGTTGAAATTTGAAAAAATGAAAAAAAAATTAAAATATTTAATAGATGACAACAGCTTTAAAATGTTAACACAATTTTAATGTATTTGTTGCGGAAAGAATATGCTGAAGGTTCCCTTAGGAACACTGATGTCGATGGGAAGTATATTGGAATCGCCAAATTAAGTAAGTGCGTGGTTCATACTAAGCATGTTTAGATAACCAGTATATTCAGGATAATTGATCTTATTTAATATCAATATTAAAATTGAAAAGTAAAGATTGATTAACCCCTGAATGTTCGTGCTTTGTAGCCGTGTCAGTGGAATTACCGAGGAATTCTTAACTCAAAGCTTCTTGTCGAGATTGTGTGAATATTTTGTAACTTAATTTCTATGGTAGTATTTTGTCACATCACATGAATTTTAGAAAAGAGGTGTAGAATGAAGAAAAGTCGATTATTATGATATTGCTGAAAACTTTGGTCTGTGATTGAAGATATTCTAGCAAATCTTTTGTATTTCAAAGAATCACGATCTGACTGACACTGCTGGAAAAGTGTTATGCGCAGCATCTAGAATTTTACTCTATGTAACGTATATTTTGAATGTTACCTTAGTGAGAAAAATAAGATGATGCTTATTCCAGGATTCCAAGTCCCCCCTAACCCCCCCCCGGAAAAATGGCATGGAGGGAAAATGGCTATAGGGCACTTTCAAACTCGCAGGTATTAGCAGTTATAGCACCTTACATGAAATATAAGGTTTGCAGTGAGCTCTAAGATTTCTTTTTAAAGGTACCTACATCACTGAAAAAATTTCAAACATGTTGGGTATGCTATACATTCGCTGCTGTCGCGGTAACACACTTTACCTTTAGATGATATTTTGGTGACCTTTTTAATCCATCGGTAGCCATTTCGAAGTTAACTTCTGTGTAGGAGCTTAGTACATCTTAATAGGAAGTGTTGAACAGAGACTGAAACTCCCAATTCGTTGTTATTAATTTGTTTATAAATAAACATGTGAGTTTACGACATTAGATGACCTTTAAACATCTATGGATTTTCATGGCGTTTGGTCGCACTATCTCAAATTGCTGACTTCAGAAGTGACAAATATGTGGAAAGAAAGATGTGAGGAAGCTCCCACCTTGATTATATACAGTCTTTCAAGGACGTTTTGTTGTCCAATCTTATAGCGAAAACTTTTTAGCCTTCCAAGTAACGATCATTTGTCCGTTATTACTATTTTATCAATAAAAATAAGAAGATGTGGTATGAGTGCCAATGAGACAACTCTCCATCCAAGTCACAATGTATAAAAAGTTAACAATTATAGGTCAAAATATGGCCTTCAACACGGAGCCTTGGCTCACACTGAACAGCAAGCTATAAATGGCCCAAAACGACCAGTGCAAAACAATTCTAACAGGAAAACCAACGGTCTAATCTATATATAAAACGAGAAATGAGTAACACTTATAAACCACACCAACAAACGACAACCACTGAACAACAGGCTCCTGACTTAGGACAGGTGCATAAAAATGCAGCAGCATATCAATCATTTAATTTGTACAAAATTTGAAATAAAGCTTTCAAAAAGAAAAGGAGCATAGCTTTAGAATACAAACATTTGCAATCCAATCAGTTGTATCACGCGCTGATCCCCGTTTTCATGTAGTTACGGATGCTCAGTTTTAGCTTTCTGTTGAGCGTTTTTTTTTTTTTTTCAGTTGTTATCTGCTTTCTGTTCATCGTTTTTCTTTTTTGGAATAACATTGTCAGTTCTTCTTCGACTTTCTTTCGTTGGTTGCTACTCCAGAATATAGATCTTGTGTCTAATTTCTGCGTGTGGTTTTTGATTGTCCCTTACTATCTTCTCTCCTATTAGCGACACCAACAATGTAAAGCACTACGTCATTGAGATTTATATATATTGATATAACGATACAAACAAAATACATTGGGAAAGCCAAATACTGTCATTTTGAACTGTGGCTTTAATCGCATTTTTTTTCGCTACTGTTCTTACATCATCTTTGTCGGATTAAACCAATTTGATTTTGGGAATGTAGCTAATTATGCCCGCACAAGTTATCATTATTGTTATTATCATTATTTAATTGTAATTTATGAATAAATTAGTATATTAGATAGAAACACTGAATAGTAATGTTTATTGTTTTTATCGTGTTCAATTAAAGTTTTGAAAAAAATACACACATTAAACTGCAAGGAACTCAATTCAAAATTGGCAAATTGGTCGAAAGAAACTTCTAAAACACTTTAACATCACAGTTACGAAATTGATTTGCATATGCATCAGCTGCAATATGGCGGAAATATTTGAAAGTGAAACAAACATTATAAAATCTGGTGAGTTAAAGAGGTATAGTTAATTTCCCCCCAAACATGTTTCATTTGAACAACATACGATGGCACCTTTTTGAATTATGATGTTCAAGAGTCTAAATAATGTTGAAGAGTTTCAATAGATAATGTACTTGATGCCAATATCTCCATCAAATAACAATTTATATAAACCATTATAGGTCAGTACAATGACTATATATTACAGTCAAAGTTATATATATAGCTGTTATTTAGATCTTTAAATACATTGGTGTTGAAGACAATGTTGATACGAACTTGTATCAGGAAAATTTATCAGAGAGGAACATGTACATAATTAACGTCAATTAACTTATATCTGAAAGAAAATATATTTACTTTCGATAAAATTGTCAATAGAGTCTTTTTTCTTAAAATCAATTTTAGCCAATCATATTATCTATTTTTGCTATTTTTTTATATAAAAACTATTAAAATTTTAGTTTTATATGGAATTCAATTTAAGCATTTAGGCATTCATGGTTTAGTTGTATTTGCAGAAATACTTGGTTGTAACAGTACACATATGAATACGCCAAACTGTCAATCATATTAAAGATTAAAGGCGACATTTGAAAATGACCCAAATGTTACATTAATTATGGGGAGCTTTTTGAAAAAAGAATCGAAACATAATTATCACTGAAGGGCAAATCTCCGTTTGAGTTGAAGCAACAGTACTAGTTTTAGTTAGTTTTAAAGATATTTATCAAACTGTATCTAACAAATCATATCCCTGTCAGTGCACTCACTAATGGGTGGGTGATACCAGTCCACATAAAATAAGTTCAATCTCTTAGTAAGTAGAAAAAAATCGGAAAAAACAAAATTGATTTATTTTCAGTATTTACAAATTAATAATTGTTATCTTTAAGATAACATTAATCTGTAAACTTTGTGATGTCTAATAATGCATTTCTTTTTCTTATACTTCTGATCAATGTTAATACGTACATTACCTTTATAATTAAGAAGTTGCACCGTTTTGTCTCATTGTAAAACGTCTCTATAACAACTATATACTGAGTTCCCCTTCTTGTTAATCATATTTTGCTTTTACTTACATAGAGGTTAACTAGATTTCTTTCCGGATCAAAATAATGAACCAAACGAAAACAAACATTTTGTTTTCAAACGAATGGCATTGCCAAGGATCACAAAGAATATTTGCTGAGACGAGATATGACCGATAGAAGATTAAAGGACTTGATGCTTAGCCATAGGTCAGGTAGTGCGATAGTTTGAAATATATCAACTTAGGAAAGATTGCTTTAGTACAGTATCTGCCTTAGAAATCGAATTTAGTAGGATTTTAGGTACAACCTGGGTGGTATTAGAAAGATTAATACAAAACGAGAAAAGCAGAATGTTTGAATATTGCATTCCGCACTCATACCATATTGTTTAAGCTATGCTATTAATTCTAGTTGAACAAGTGCTTCTGTCAGGTATGTCACACTCTCAAAAAAAAAAAACAGACAGCTCTTTTATAAAGCAATATATATCAGTTATATATTAGATCAATGTACTTTTATGTTAAAACTAGATCCTTGTTAGTATGATCTTATTCTAGTGGAAATACTTCTGTTCGTCTAAACTATTAACATTAAATAGTCATTTTGGTCTCTGGTGGAGAGTTGTCTCATTGGCAATTATACCACATCTTCTTTTTTTATATTATCTATACTAAAACGGACATTGTTTTAGTCGAGTATATATCTATTTTTGTCAATTATACTTTACTATAAGCTACTTGGACTCTGTGTTTTAGATGAAAGGATTATAAGTGTGGTCTCGTGACTGACATGACCACGAGCTTGATTTTGTTTCTTTAATAAAATGACCGCTTTCACCATTTACATATTTACTGTAGTAATGAAACTATTTATCTATTCAAAACCTTGGTCAAAAGTGTCAATGTTGTCAAAATTTTCATCCACACTGTTTGTGTTGGTAGAAAATAAAAAAATATATTATCAGTTATGGGATTAACGTGTCATAAGTTTTTCTCACTTCAAATTCACATAAACCTACATATTTCCATGAATAGATAAGCTGATCCATTTAAAGTAACCAAGTTGGTAATGCCCATACTTTAGTTAATGTGCACTACAGATCTCTATCCGTGCAGGTATTTCAAGAGTTGATGGATTCCAGGATTCAGGATGTTTGATTTCTTTGATTAAGATTATAACACAATGTTGACTGCTGTACCCCAATTTTTGACATTTTTACCTATTATATCTGTTTGTTTTGCTCTACATTGTTGTCAATATAATGGAATATAATGCGACTGTCATACAAGTGAGAGGCTTAGCTAGCTATAAAACCAGGTTTACTCCACCATTTTCTACATAAGGAAATGCCTGTATCAAGTCAGGAATATGACAGTTGTTTTCCATTCGTTTGATGTGTTTGAGCTATTGATTTTGCCATTTGATAAGGACGTTCCGTTTTGAATTTTCCTGGAGTTCGGTATCTTTGTTATTTTACTTTTGACTATTTCATTACATTGTATGTTTGGACTACCGTGCGATCAATTAGTTTGGTTTTGTTTATGTTTCCAATTTTATAATGTGATGTTAGTGTATGAGATAGCATAAGTTGGTGCCCATTCATGCCTTGATTTCTATCTTATTTCTATATCAGTAAAATCTGGCTTTTGTTTGGAATTTTACTCTCATTTGGCATAACGTATCATGTCTACCATATAGTGAATCATATTTACAGACCCTCATCGATATATTGTATCATGTCTACAGACCCTTACCGACCCTCATCGATTTAATGTATCATGTCTACAGACCCTTACCGACCCTCATCGATATATTGTATCATGTCTACCCTTAGACCCGATATATTTATCATGTCTACAGACCCTCATCGATATATTGTATCATGTCTACAGACCCTTACCGACCCTCATCGATATATTGTATCATGCGTACAGACCCTAACCGACCCTCATCGATATATTGTATCATGTCTACAGATCCTTACTGACCCTCATCGATATATTGTATCATGTCTACAGACCCTTACCGACCCTCATCGATATATTGTATCATGTCTACAGACCCTTACCGACCCTCATCGATATATTGTATCATGTCTACAGACCCTTACCAACCCTTATCGATATATTGTATCATGTCTACAGACCCTTACTGACCCTCGTCGGTATACTGTATCATGTTTACAGATCCTTACCGACCCTCATCGATGTATTGTATCATGTCTACAGACCCTTACCGACCCTAATCGGTATATTGTATCATGTCTACAGACCCTTACTGACCCTCATCGATATATTGTATCATGTCTACAGACCCTTTCCAACCCTCATCGATGTATTGTATCATGTCTACAGACCCTTACTGACCCTCATCGATAAATTCTAGCATGTCTACTGTACCTCATCGGTTTAGTGTATCATGTTTACCGATCCTCATCGATAAACTGTATTATGTCTACCGACACTCATCGATATATTGTATCATGGTTACTGGCCCTCATGGATAATTTGTATCATGTGTCAATTCACCGACCCTCTGTGATACAGTGTGCCATATCTATCGACCCTCATCGATATAGTGTATCAAGTTTATCAACCTTCATCGATATATTGAACCATGTTTACCGACCCTCTTCGATATAGTGTGTCATGTCTACCAATCCTCACCGATATAGTGTATCATGTCTACTGACCCTCATCGATATAATGTGTCATGTTTACCGACCATCAACGATATACAGTACATGTATCATGTTTACCGACCCTACATATATTTTTCTTTCCTAATTAATGTTTGCGCTATTACCAGTATTCTAAAACTTGTGAGTAGGAAATTTAGACGTTTATCAATGTTTGTTGTAATTTTAACATTTTTTTTAAATATGTTTTAAATTAGCTTGATATCACAATAACTTTGTACTGTTTTATTTTACTGACTTAATTCTGTTGGTAAGATCATGGCAGATCCAAGTCAATATAGCACATTTCCATTCTGTCAGTTATCTAATAATAATCCTCTACACTTTTACGCATATTAACCTTATCTTAGTTTTCCAATTACTAAATTAAGTACCGCGTAATATTTTTAGAATAGCCTCCTACAATTCATCAAAATATAATAGGGAAACACCCACTCTTTATTTGTATTTCTCCAGAAATATACGAACCTCGCATAATACGTAAAAAAATATCACGTCTGAAAGCACATTGTATGCAATTCCTAATTGATTGGGGGCATGAAGAGACAATATAATTCAGATATGGCTGCGGGTAATTGTATCTTATATTAACCTATATTTAGTGCTGTTTCAGCCATTTACAATATGAAAGTACTGTACGTGGATATTTTTGTCTTTCAATTTTCACATGTTTCATAGATACAAATGAGATATAAAAGACTATTTAACAATTAAGATCACACATCTTTTATATCGGTCAAGAATGTCCATTAATCATAGGACAATGTAAACACATGAGAAGCTTTAGATATTGCGGTTGAAGTACTGCAAGAGATTGGAAATATTTCTGTCACCTTTAATGCTGAATAGCACTGAACAATACATTTTTTGTTATAAATTGAAATTATGTTTTATGTGTAATGTAAGGGAACGACCATTTGATTTTGATCCTGGCCTAATAATAGCTGAAAATAAATAGCCTTGTAGAAGACAGGATGCAAATGTATATGCAACGCAAAATTCTGCGTAGTTATGTACAAAATCAGAATAATTTTTCGCGGAAAAAAGTCCTCCTGCGTAGCAACAGATGAAAATAAATAGTCAATCCACAAAAAAAATCCTCCTACTTTATCCAGAAAGAGTATACTTTATATAAATGGTATGTACTATAAACGACAAGATTTTTGTTGTTGACGTCATTGTCAAATTTACGCCTTTTTTGTTGGCGTCTTTGATTAGTTTGTATGTTTGTTGGAATTTTTTAGTCATTTGTGTTGGATTTCTGTGATGTATGTTTACACATTTTTGACTGCTGGATCCCAAGTGTTATCCCATTGACCTATTATGTCTGTTAAGGTTGCTCACCCAATGTTGTCGATATAACGTAACTATGAACAACTGTCATACAAGTGGGAGGTTAAGCTAGCTATAAAACCAGGTTTAATCCACATTTTTCTTCGGAAAATGCCTGTACCAAGTCAGGAATATGGCAGTTGCTTTTCACTAGTTCCGTTGATTGATAACGTTTGATTGTGTAAGTTTTTATGGAATTCCCTTTTTTGAATTTGCCTTGGAGTTTGTTATTTTTGTTATACTTTTTATTCATTATTGCATTTCAAAACAGCACACAATCAGTTTACTATTTAAGTGGTTTTGTTAATGATATTTGTTAGACAACTTTCAGGAACTATGCTCTCACCCGAGAAAAAAAATACTTTGATTATTTTTGAAATAAATTATTATTCTCTAACAAATGGAGATGTAATACCATTGCAGTACATGTATTTATCATCTATATATTTTCTGTGTTGCATCCATCGTTGTATTTCTTGAATGAAAGATAAATTAAAACCTTTGAAAAATTGTATTTTTTTTTTTTAATTGTATAATTGCTACTTTAAACTTTGTTATTTTATATTTCAAGCCTGAAAATAAAACATATGCATTCATACTTGAAGGTTAGCTACTGAGAGGCGTTAGAGTTTTCATTTAAAGTTTCATTCGTAAACGGAGATTTTACTAATCCCATTTAGTTATTCTATTCTGAAACAAATAACTGAATTAAGGAAATGGCTTGTCAGTTTCAGTTCTTAATGGTCGCCAAAACTTATTCATACAATGATTTAGCATGTCCCTCAATAGTGCAAGCAAAACAAGGAATCCTACGTTTTGACTAGATCTTAAAATAGAAATAAGAAGATGTGGTATGATTGTCATATGAGAGAACAGACCACCAGAGACCAAATGATGTTTTTTAACATGAACAGCAAAATAATGCAAAAAAAAAAAAAAAATCTACGTTCAAAATACATTAACATGGTACTTCAGTTTAATAATTATTAATACACAACAGTTTAACCAAAACATCATGTAAGTCGTCACATACGAGCAAACAGCAACGATGTCATATGACAAGAAATATAAGTTTTTGCTTCGAATCGCGATGCGACACTATTATTTTCATACGATATTCACGCCATCTTGAAATTATTACGTAGTAAATATCGATTCTCATTGGTTGCCTGTTGACGAGGGAAAGATTCTATTGGCTAGAATGAGATTTAGAATTGGGAACATGTCCTGGACAGGAGAAGATATTAAATACGGACATAGTTACAGTATGTGTATTCAAGATCCGATCTGATATCCTGATACCTTGCTATATAATGTCGAGTCAATTTGTGTTGATAAATTAGAAGAGGGACAAAGATCAACAAGTTTTTTTCTGCGTGCTCATCTGAATATATATACATATACACCAGCATTCTAAAGGCACATGTCTGTCAGTGATCTTCAATAAAAATTGTCAGAACACGTGTATTCCATGTTATAAAACAAAATGATGTATAAAAAAAAACAGCTACGTCAAGACCACATGATACCCCCGAATTGTGCATTTGGATTATTGTGAGAGATCTGAAATATTTATGCATCTAATAACAACTTAGTAACATTGTTGTGAAAGAAAACGGGATATCTACATGCAAATAAATATTGCGTCAAAAGTGACTGTTAAAAGTCCCATAACTTTATTTATGGAACAACCAACTATAAAATTTTCAAATCCAAAGCGAGTCTAGATTCGTCAATATCAACAACAGTGTAAAGTTTGTAGTTAATCCAAACATTTCTAGATCTAGAATATGCCATGTAGAATATTACCATACGTCCCATAACTGTGGAATGACAGATAATAAATTTTCAAAATCAAACGGTATCTCAGGAAAGACGACATATAAGAATTTTAAAATAGAAAGTTTTCGTCTATCAATTCTTATGTTCCGTTTTAGTTTCGTGGGAATATTGGTAAAAGTAAATTTAAGTTTTTGTAGGAAGTATTCATGGACAAACTCCAGTATACCACAATACACTCATCTAAGACGGGCTTATAAAACCACACTTATGACTATATGCACAAAGGGAATAAATAACACCTTTATCGTACTTAAAATTATGATACAGCGAAGCACTCCAAAGCTTTTTAAAAAGCTAAAACTTGTTATTACTTATTAACAAAAATACCGAACTCCAAGGTAAATTAAATGCGAAGTCCATAAAACAAAATCAAACGCACAACTATATCAACTACCGGAACGAGGGAATAGTCATTTTCCGAACAAAATGATGGGTTAAACCTGCTTATATATCTAGCTAAATCTCCTCCCACTTGTATGGCTGTTGTTAAAAGTTCCGTTATATTGACAAAAATAGTGTGAGCAACCCATATATCCATAATTAGTTAACATGACAATAATTTGGATCCAGCAGCCAAAATTGTGTATATACATAATAGATATACAACACAACTGACTTTATAAAAATCCGAACAAGCATACAATTAAATCTAACAAAGACGCCAACACAAAAATTGTTTGTAGTTAATAGTACAGTGTACTAAAACATAATGACATATACACGCTTTCCCGATAAAGGACAAGTTAGGTAAAATATAAATACAAGGGTACACAAAATGAAAATAACACAATAAAAACTCTATGCGCCCTTAGCTCACTGGATTCATCCGCATCAAAGCGAAAAACATGAAAACTGGATGCACAAATATCAATTAGCCACTACAAGACACATTTGACCAAATGGAACAAGGCAACTAAAAGGAAAGCTCCAAAGTAAATATGATATGTACACAACGTCAAGACCATCCTGTATTTTTTGTGAAGTTGACACTGAATATTTACTAATTAGGTCTTGGTACCTTCCAATGGACTTTTTGAAATTTCTGATTCGAAAATTAAATAATAAATTATGAAATAACATCCATTTGATGTTTTTAAGACAGTAAAATTGAGAATGGAAATGGGAATGTCAAAGAGACAACAACCCGACCACAGAACAGACAACAACAGAAGGTCACCAATAGGTCTTCAATACAGCGAGAAATTCCCACCCGGAGGCGTCCTTAAGCTGGCCCCTAAACAAATATATATACTAGTTCAGTGATAATGGACGTCATACTAAACTCCAAATTATACACAAGAAACTAAAAGTAAAAATAATACAAGACTAACAAAGGCCAGAGGCTCCTGACTATATCAGGGTAGCGACTGACGTCTGACTAAATAGTAGAATGGGGCTGAAAATTGAAATACTACTTTTGATAAATATTCCTAAAGTAATGAACTAGAGAAGTTCTCGCTCGGACACACTCCATAATCTAGTATATTATAAGAGCATAAACCTGAAGCACGGGAGGCACTCTACTGTCTCCACACGGCACTAAAGACAAACTCTGTAAAAATAAAATTGAGAATGGAAATGGGAATGTGTCAAAGAGACAACAACCCGACCACAGAACAGACAACAACAGAAGGTCACCAATAGGTCTTCAATACAGTAGTCTATCCTACTCAGTAGTAATTTTTTTAAATTTTTATCTTACACCAGGGCTTCTACCATCATGTAACTTGTGTATTTAGTGTAAAACCGCAAAATCTGCAAAAACAACTTCACTTTGAGATCTTGTCAAAAATATTTGGATATGAACCGAAGCAAATTACCAGAAAAGATATTTTGCTAAAAGATGTATTTTACAACGATGTCAAGGAGACGTCCAATCTATATAAACATGTTCATTTATCAATATTATTAATATATTTTTGATAGACTTGGAAATTTTTTTATTTTTGCAGTTTCAGGGGCCAAATTGACCCGGAAAAATACTATTATCTAAATCAATCTTGCACCACATTTTGACAATAAACATTAGAATATCCTTTCAGAACCTGTCCTTGGTTACTAAAGCATCTGAATTTTCATAATGGATATGATGCTGCTTCTGGCGCATGGTCAACACACTCTGAACATTATGGTATGTGTTTATATCATTAACTCTTGTTATATCCATATTTCAGATGTTTTCTCATTTTCCTTTTATTGTCTATATTATATATATTGATAATGCTTATCATTGTACTGATTTTAACTTTAATGTGCCCTCCATTGGAAACAAAATATACCTTTTCTGATGATATATTAGTATAGTAGGTATTTTTAAATTTTATTGTTTATTCATTTTTGTACAATGTATTTGTTTTGTCAAATTTTGTATGCAAAACAACTTTATAAGTGATCTTATCGTATGTTGGCTAAATCACTAAAAGGAACCTGAAGTGGCGTAACAATAGTATGGGTTCCTGACATACTATTCCCAATACCGTATATGGATGGGGGAGGGTAAAACTCATACTGCACTATGTACCAGAACTATTATGTTGAGACCCCCATGTGTGGGGTATACGTCAATGAGCCAGCAATCTAACTACACAGCTTACCAAACGACAAATGAAGGTCAACAACCGTCTTCCACAGTGAACAGAAGACAGATTTCCTGTACATATTGCTTAGTACTGTCGCACCTTGCAGATCTGTAGTGCAACAATTATATACGTATTTTATGTACACAAAATAATTCACAAAGTTCATTCACTATTTTACCGCACATAATTATGACATAGTGATAGAAATGAAAATACATATGGAATGTGTAGTAGTGTTTACACATTCTAATTTAAGGATAAACCACAAATCTATTGGTAAATTACTGAAATATCGTGATTTTATGTTAAACAATCCTATCCGTATATACAATACTGTAACAACTGTAACCACATTTCATTGGTTCATGTGAACTGTATTACTATGATTCCTGTACTTATACTTTTCTCGGTGAGGCAAAATAGTTATTGGCACAATTAATAGTTAGCACCGCAACTCATTATTCTATGCACACACGTATATATTTTTTCTTTGTAAGGGTACAAAAATTAATTACAGATGAAATAATCATTTTCACCTGTTGCTAGGCTGGATTAATGATTCGGCGCGAAATTTTATTTCCTATTCTGTAAACAATTATTTCTTGTATCTTGTGGGGCAAAATATTTATTTATATTCTTTCCTATATTATTTATTTTCAGTTCTAACCAGGCCAAAATATTCACTTTCAAAATCCTCTTTCCCTCCTCGTCCTCCCATCAAAAGATCATCCCCAAATGGTCTTCATTATTTTTGTCGAGACGATTGCTCTTGCTGAGTCAGTTATGATGTATTCAAGTTGAATGACCTTAAAGTATATGTATTTATCTATTGTTAAAGTCCGTATAACTGAGTACATCCTGTTGTATATCCTTTAGCAACTTCCAAGCAAAGACCGAAGCTCATAAACTCGGCTAAACGCAAGACTTCGGGAAAGTTCGGAGAGAAGACAACCTTGCTTCGGAAGTTGATCCTTTCAATGTTTGTGTCGGTATCTTGTTTTCTTATTGACGTACACTCAACACCATCTAGTATTTTTAATTTTAAAAAATGACCCGTTTTACAACTAATGTGCTAATTTATTGATAAAACTGTCCAGAGAGCTGTGGATATAATTAAATTTGTATCGAATAATATTTTGGAACGAATGGGTTGGGAATGACAGCAAATTGTGTCGTATAATAAGACCATTTTTCTGGCCATTTCAATTCGAAAACTAAAAAAGTATTACATGTATTAATCTGCAAAAAATCCTCCTCCAAATGTGCAAGACATTAGCCATATTAATATACCTGTGTATTTGTGCTTTTCTCTTAGGGCTTCAAAATTCTTTCATTTGACGCAAAACAATAACCTCATTTTTAGACCTTGTCATTCAAATGCGTGCCATTTTTTTTCTATTTGTTATTTTTGTAAAATGTTCTGTTTTTTTTTTTTTTTTTGGGGGGGGGGGTTATTTTGCCTTTCAACTTATGCTTCATTTGTTTTCTCTTCCTTGATTTCGTTCCGTTCACAATTTTTATTTTATTGTTGTTACTATATAGACATAAGGAGATGTGGTATGATTGCCAATGAGACAACTATCCAAATTTCAAATGCAGTGGATGTAAGCAAATAAAGGCAACCGTACGGCTTTCAACAATGAGAAAACTCCATACAGTATAGTCGGCTATAAAAGCCCCCGACATGAAACATGTGTAACAATTCAATTGAGAAAGTTAACGGCCTAATTTATAACAAAACAATTAACGAAAAACAAATATGACAGACATGAACCAACGACAACCACTGAACTACAGGCTCCTGACTTAGGACAGGTACATAAAGAATGTGTACGAGTCCGTTATTTATCCAGTTACCATTGTTTGCTAGTAGATTTGTGTTTCGCTTCGACGAACTGTTTATTCAGTTTATGAATTGAAATTTGGAAATGTTTAAAATGTTGGGTTTTTTTTCACTACACTCTCTGAACAAGAAAAAGATAGCATAATAACAGCAATGGAATTAGAACTATTGATCGAGACCATGAGAAGGGAGAGAAAATAGAAGACTTCATAAGTTGAAAATCTAAAAAAAAAAAAAGTTCTCAAAATTAAAAGTTATATATTTTTATAGACTTGACATCTTGTATAGACACTTTCCTATTGTCAAAAAAACCTTATGATGACCTCTACTGATCGATATTAACAAGGTGGATGGTTGAGATCTCCGCCAAATATCCATGTGCCTATCCCAAGTCAGAAACCGTGTTAGTAGTTACCTTATGTCATATCTTAATGTTTTCGTTATTTGAAGAATTGAATTTTAATGGCAGATCTTAATTGTTTTTCTTAATTTTTTTACAACTTTTATAGACTCGATGTCGATTAGAGTGTGATGAAGAAACTTGTCTATTGTTGAAGACTGTATGTTGTAGTCTACTAGATGTCTTTTGATTGTTACTGGTATTGGGTTGTTGTCTCATCAATGTATACCCAACATCACCTTTAATTCATAACTCTAAATAATTTTCCTAGTTTGGTCGGTTAGTTTTTTTTTTTTTTTGTATACTTGTATGTGTCTTTGAGTTCCTATTCTCATTGACATATTCTCCTTACCTCTCCTGTATTATTTCTGATACAATAAAGTCTAAATCAACTCTTATATTATACTCTGTATTCCAATGTTTAGACTTTGATGTAATCATTGTTATATATGTACACTCGGAACTAATCAGCATAACCTTTCAGAGTTGTATAAATTTGTAACATTCCAGATATTGGAATTTTTCTTTTTTCTGTTCTCATTTTCCCATCTCTGTTTGTCTTTCTTTCTTTTATTATTTCTTTTCTTGTAAATTTTGTACTTTAATTTTTCGTATTGTAACAATTCTATAAACACACTTGAAATACAACGTGAAGTTGAGCAACCTGTGGACATATTTAGGTTGCTTATTCAGTGAACTGAAAAATTGCCTCTTTGACACCTTTTAAATTTAAACAAATTAAACCATGTACCCTGTAATAAAGATGGTTAACTTATTGTCTTGGTAAAGTTGTGTTCTTGTTGACCTCATGGTGTAAACAGCTTTAACAATGAAGGGCTGTTCAGGTGTCAATGAGCATTTTCATTTCGCTTAATAACCGAGTAATTTTGTTTTAATTCTAATTTTCCACACAATAACCGGTAAAGATAACGTTAACTATTATACATGAAAACGTTTTCTTTCGACAATAGTCTTAAGGTAATTATACGTATCCAAAACGTCAAAATTATCAAAATATAATAGGTTTTATATTTTGAAGGGAAAAAAATATTAAAGAACTCATTAAACGTACTTATAAAGTAGATTTTTTATTTTATTGTCAGTTAAATTTTGGGAGAACATTTTTAAAATTCAAGAAATTTGGAGCAAATAAACATTTTTTAGAAATTTAAAGAAATTATTTTTAGATTTCTACCTTTGAATTTCAGGACTTTTCCCGGAAGTCTGATAGTAAAGTGGGCTATTACTCCTCAATTAAAGGATAGTTTTTGACTTTACATGTCTCCACAGTCAAACCAAATTAATTTAGTTAACACTTGCTTGGGTTACGTGTCTCTATAGTTAAACCAAATTAATTTAGTAAACACTTGCTTGGGTTATTGTTCCATAGTCGTTACTTAGTATTTATGTAATTAAACAAAACAGCACCAATTGAAAGACAAATTATAGAAACGCTCACGAAAAAGATCTCTTTATTTTTTTCTTTCGATCCAACAGACATGAGATAGTTTGTTTTAATTGTCTTTTATATTTGTATTTTAAAAAAATTTCGATTATTATAAATCCTGCAATTTCTTAATTTGTTGATGTTTTATTATTAGTTTTAAAGGCATCTACGGCTTATATTGTTTTACTGAGCAGTACTTGTAATTGTTAAAATTTAATCATAAGTTCTGCCTCAAAATAAAATCCATTTTCAATTTACTAATCTTGTTAATATCTGCTTACCCTCCCAGTAAACTTATTGACCCTAAATTTGACCAAACCATTTTGATACTTTAAAAAGAATAAGTTTTCAACACATTTCAGGATCAGCTGAATATAAGGCAGTTTAATCGCACAATTTAATATGTTTGTACCTGATCGACTTCTTTGACACCTGGCCAGTTGGTGCCAGGTAATTATAGAATAATATTAGAATTAAAGGTCATTAGAAACTTAGTTTGGGTCAGCTACCGGCAAATGTACGAGCATTTTACTGTCCGGTAATTAATTCTTTCTTTTATTAATTCTGATGTTATTTTCTTCGTGTAATATAATGCATTCTGAAATGTTTGCTTGCGATATCATTGGATTTCAACATTTCAATATTTTAGAAATACCTTCAAAAGAAGACAAACATACAACAAAAGACCTTGGGGTCGTGACGATCAATCGCGGGACCTTAAGTGCAAAGTAAATTAATTTGTCAAACTGCACCTAAAATTGATAGTACAGATGTAAGCCATTGGACCTTTTAATGTCCAGAAAAAAACTGACGAACCGATTGACCTTGCTTTAAGGATGTGATAGTTAGAAACGGCTTAATTGACATAAAGACATGTTCTAATGAAAAAAGAAACAGTACTAATTGAACCCGGTATCTCGCACTTAGTGTGATGCTTTTTGCATTGTATTTACAGCTCCGTGAAGTTTTCTTTTTATTTGTTGATTATGTGTTATTTGGGAGATCTGTAGAAAAGTGGATGTATGGTTTTGTGCTATAAAATTGTTGTTTTTTTTTTTGAATAATTTAAAGCAAAAAGGAAAACAAGTATCAAAGTTATCCTAAAGTATAATACCATAAGGGTTTTTTTAAACTTTTACTGCATCAGATGCACAAGTCGACAACTAATGTTTCTTCAATGTTATTCGAGGCCAATATATTTGAAAGTTCAAAACCAAACACAAAAGATGAATATATGGATAGTATATTAAAATAATTACGAGAAGGGTATCAAATCTGACCTCAATTTTTGTAAACAAATGTTCTTATCAAACGATTTCGATACAGACATCTATTTGATTTAAGTTCATGTTAACTACATATTACGGAAATGTCGACAAAAAGATAAAGGATAATACTTCAACGTCTAAGATAAATTTCCGGGTGAAAGGTAGTAGTACATTCAACCATTCTATCTAGAACTGTTAGATGATGCCGCAAAGAGCACACACATCAAGTCTTTATTATTTCTATTTTATTTTTGTTTTACTTTAACATCCTTATGGGTTATATAAAATTTTACTATTTCGTCGTTAATTTAAACCTGGTCGGACTAAAATTCTAATACAAATATTGATTTAATTATCGTATTAGTCGAAAAATGAACCTTTAAAATTCAATGTTGATTTCCTCACATTTTTCAAATATATGAAATTTTTGTGTGTACGATATGGTTTAAACGTCTACTGACTTTAAGTGACTGGTATTACACGTTCTACTGGCTTTCAGTGACCGGTATTACACGTTATATGTTATAATAATCTACAGACTAACAGTGACTGATATTACAAAAGATATGTTAAAATGTTCTAATGACCTCCAGTGAATGGTTTTGAACATGGTATGTTATAATATTCTACCGACTACCAGCGGTGACTAGTATTACACATGATATGTTATGTTCTACTGACCGCCAGTGACTGGTATTATACATGATATGTTATGTTTTACTGACTTACAGTGACTGGTATTACACATGATATGTTATAATATTCTACCGACTACCAGCAGTGACTGGTATTACACATGATATGTTATGTTTTACTGACTTACAGTGACCGGTATTACACATGATATGTCATGTTCTACTGACTTACAGTGACTGGTATTACACATGATATGTTATGTTCTACTGACTTACAGTGACCGGTATTACACATGATATGTTATAATGTTCTACTGACTTTCAGTGACCGATATTGCACATGATATGTTATAATGTTCAAATGACCTCCAGTGACTGGTATTACACATTGTATGTTATATTATTCCAATGACTAACAGCAGTGACTGGTATTACACATGCCATTGTATGTTCTACTGACTCAGGTGACCGGTATTGCACATGATATATTATAATGTTCTACTGACCTCCAGTGTTTGCTATTACACATGATATGTTATAATGTTCTACTGACTTTCAGTGACCGGTATTACACATGATATTATAATGTTCTATTGACTTCCAGTGACGGTATTACACATGATATGGTATAATGTTGTAATTACCACCAGTGACTGGTATTACACATGCTATTTTCTGTTCTACTGACTTCCAGTGACTAGTATCACAAATGATATGTTATCATTTTCTAATGACTTTTAGTGTTACTCACTTCTGTTGGGAGAGAAAATTACCATCTATTTGTTTATTACAAATGTATATTTACAAACGTATATGAGAAGACGTAAGAATTTCTATATTAACATAAGGGTTGTTGGATATACGTCACTGAGACAGTTACATATCCATACTTAAAATACAGAGAAACATATAGTCATTACATCTAAAGATTATCATTTCAGATATGTTTTCATATAAAATCTATCCTTTTAAGACTATGATATATTTACATATATTCTTAATATACATTTCATACAATAAATGTACTATAAAACAAATTGACTGAAATGTTTTCCGTAATTACCTGCTGCCATGTGTTACGAGATTCTAACATACAACAGTGGAAACAGATCAAGTTGTCAACGTTCAATACTGTACTTTAAAAAAAATTGTACTCGTTTACCTTTCACAGATTATAGCTGTGATGTGACTCTACATATGTCAGACAATATTTAGTATTTTTTATAAATTTGTATACAGTTAACATTTTTAACATTCATGTTTGTAACGTCCTTTATTGAATGGTTTCACATAAAACTGGATAAAATATGCCAAATAGTCTTATATCTTATATCTTTACAAAGTTATCTTGAAATCATTTGCAAGGTTGTTGCCAGTAATATAAGGCAGTGAAATAAAATCTTCAATTAAGGGTATGTGGAACACTTAAATCCCGGACAAAATGGCATTTAAGATTCGTGATTTAAGGATGTTTTGGCAAGTTATACACTGTCCACACTAGGGACTATATTTGTAGACAACGAAAATCTAAGGACGATAACTGTGTCCTCGGACCATACAACTTAAAAGGCGTAGCTAACTCACATTTTGGTAGATCGATTACGACACGGGTTTTAGCATTGAAATTAACCTAAATTTGGCTTCAAGCCGAAACTTCAACACGGGTTTTAGCATTGAAATTAACCTAAATTAGGCTTCAAGCCGAAACTTCAATCGCCAAATTACAAAGATACAAAATAATAAATAGGTAGTCAATGAATTAAATAATATTAGATTAATAGTTGATAAAATTTACGAAATATTATTACTCGTGGGATACCAATTTTTGTGGATTTGACGGTTACAGGTAAACCACGAATTTAAATGTTCAACAGTTTACAAATTTTCTATAAGCTTGTATGGTGCAGACTTGGTAAAACGACGAAATCAAATATCCACTAAAATGTAAGTTTTCCTAAATCCACGAAAATTGGTACCCATGAAAATAAATTGATCCGCAGTAACAATAGACGATGTTTGAACAAGGATTCATGTCACTGTCAATACTGGACAAGCACGGATAAAAAACGTATATTACTTATTTGAGAGTTTATCCTGTGGGAAGAGGATACAATTTCATTTCATATTCACCTCTAACTAATCAAAACAAGAAATGAACTGGTTAGAGGAAAACAATATAATTTTTTAAAAGTTTTTTTTCACGCAATTTTAGAAACATTCAATTTTATTACTGACTTATTCAATCCCCAATCAAAAAATAATTTTGAAAACATTATTCAAAAACTCCATGATTATTCAGTTTTGAATTAGCTTATCAAGAAATTGTATGAGTCAAATAAAACAAAGTACTAAATAATAAGTACTTATATAAACGTAAAAATGTCCCAAAATCAGATGTCACATTTAAAAAGTAAAATAACAAAAATACCGAACTCAAAGAAAAATTCAAAACGGAAAGTCCTTTATCAAATGGTAAAATCAAAAGTTCAAACACATCAAACGAATGGAAAACAACTGTCATATTCCTGACTTGGTACACTGTACAGGCATTTCTTTGTGTAGAAAATGGTGGATTAAACCTGGTTTTATAGCTAGCTAAACTTCTCGCTTGTATGACAGTCGCATAAAATTCCATTATATTGACAACAATGTGTGAACAAAACAAACAGACATAAAAGGTAAAAATGTCAAAAATGGGGTACAGCAGTCAACAATGTGTTATTATCTTAATCACCATAAAAACAAACAAATATGTCAACAAAGAAAAAGAAAATGGCATATAGACAAAGCACATAAGCAAAAATTAAAGACAAAAAATACAAAAAAATTACCATATCACAATAACACAATGATGGGATGTATAAGTACCGAGCCACGCCAAAAGAATATTACCACAAATGGACTAAACAGTAAAGGTTAATAATATACAAAGACAAATAAAATACTATAACACGTAATCAACGTCAGTACCTAGAATCTATACTTCAAGACCATCGTATTATTTGTGAAGTTGATTTAACTTTTAGTAGAAAATTGGAGTGCCTATTTCCAAGATACCATCTATCCCCTTACTGTATATCGACATGTTGATGGATTGGGAGGATAACAATATCCAAACAAGGTCCCTAGTTCAAACTGTAATTTTTATCAGTGAACTTTACTAGGTACCAAAAAAAGACAGGTACGAGACGACCACTAACTAGGTAAGCTAAGTAGGTGGTATACGTGTATAATTTATATAGCTGAAGACGATTGTTTTCTTTTTTTTCTTTTATTGTTTTAGAAATATTTGCATAACATTGCCTTTCTAACTCTGTTACTGAGTTCATTCACATTTAGTGGTTAAAATTTGGCTATCTTACTTTCATTGTTTACATTTTAAAACACTCTAATCATGATAATTTATTGTTAAAAAATAAAGTTGCACTCCCTACCATTCCTTAGTTTAATACTATAAATCTATAATATTTGTTATTTCTATAGACACTTGTAACGATTTAATTGAAATCATAATCCGGATATGTAAAGTCATGCAGTTGTAAATAAAAGTTACACAAATATACGAGTCGTATAACAAAATCGATTTTAATAACACTGTTTACCACAGTCCCTCCCATCTTATTTAATTTCATAAAGAAGAAAAATGTTTTCTGCCTGTAAAGAAAACTAAAGAAAAAACACTTTTAAGACCGTAAGAAATAGCTGCTACCAGAAGCACTTGACAATCGTCTTAACCATTCGTATTGCAATCATTCAAATAAACTTTAAATACCGACACGGGTGGCCTAACTCCTTTAATTGTTGTACGATATGCACCATATTAACATGATTAGTCAATATTTGCAAACTTGTTACGTTATTGATGACTTTTAATTTTCTAACCATTTAAAGAGTGCGTAGGTATGTGAAAATGGTTTTACAAATAATCTCAACTAAAATTAGAAGAGGTTATTAAATGTAAAAATGAGTTATGATGACTATCAAATACGTATAAATCTAGGTTTTAATACGATTTTATTTCAAACGTTGCGAAGACTAATATATATACTATATCTATGATGTTGTTTATATATTTTCTTTTGTTGTTTTTCTTACTTTTCCATTATTTTCATCTTTAATTGTTATTTGTTTCTCTGTTAAGTAATTGTGTTTTCTTTGATATTCAAAATGGTTGAAATGCTTTGTTTGATAACATCTACAGTTAGTAAATATGTAACAAACGATTTTGAAATGGGGAATAGAAAAGAATAAAAGACGCGACGTGGGAAATCAAAACCATCTAGTCGTAGAAAGATATACAGCACCAGGCCTTAAAAAGAACAAAAAACAGACGAATAGACTAACAATTGTTTACATAACACTACATGAAACCAATCAAAATTCAAAATCGATCCACACGACAATACAAAATCAAATTAGTAGAGAAAAGTATACAGACGACGTATACTTATACACCCAAAAAAAGTATACAGACGACGTATACTTATACACCAAAAAAAGTATACAGACGACGTATACTTATACACCAAAAAAAAGTATACAGACGACGTATACTTATACACCAAAAAAAGTATACAGACGACGTATACTTATACACCAAAAAAAGTATACAGACGACGTATACTTATACACCAAAAAAAAGTATACAGACGACGTATACTTATACACCAAAAAAAAGTCCATTTTAAAAGTGGAAGTGACATCATATAATCAGAAGAGTACGGAGAAATTATTGACAGTAGTTTACCGATGTTAAAATTTCGTAAATCGATTAAGGTACCAAACAGAAACTAAGGGAATCGCATGAACTCTAATAGAAGCAGATGGGTAAGAAGAAGGCACTCGCCATATTGCCAATAGTTATCGGTAATTGTCATAACTTCTTAGAAACTAACGATAAGGAAGTTGGTTGTATCGGTCTCCTCGGTTGACCGTCCCTTCATCTCAGAATGCCTTCTACAAATCAAACTAAATTATTACGTTTGCTATCAAACTGCTTTATATCCCGAAATAAACTAAACTTGTCAGCTGTAGAAAACAATATTGTAAACAATCTTAATTGTCATCGGGATTAAAACCATAAATAAGTCGAAATAGATTAACTTACAAATGTGTTTTCAATGGCCAACCCTAATCCGAGATGGCCATGAAGGGTGACTCATCAAGATCCGATGATTATCGTCACCCAGAACTATTACATTAGGCAATATATAAGGTATGTGGTAAGTGTAATGGAGGTAATAGTTAATAGTTTTCAGATGTTGGTTTCTGGTTTATTTTTGAAGAAGTTATTGATAAAACGATGAAAACTTTCGGAGCACCTGAGATCATCCCTAGTGTTTGATGGGGGTTCGTGTCTTGTATCCATTTTTTGTATGTAGTATTTTGTGAACTTGTTTGGCGTTTTGTCACCCTCCTTTTTTAATTGCCATAGCGTTGATATCTTCTGCCTCTTTTTAACACTTTATTATGTAATGTTATACGTAATCAATTTTTTTTTTTTTTTTTGCAATAATGTTTCATTTAGTTCTTATCATTTATTAATTCATTAATGAAATATATAAGATATGTATGCAATATATCATGGCGAAGCACTGACTACTGGGCTGATAATACCCTCGGGGACTAGTAGCCCACAACCAGCGGTTAAACTTCTTTAGGAACACTAAAATAAAATATAAATTGTATGTAAAGGATTTACGAAATTTGAACATCTGTAAACGACTGTTACCTTTGTGCACTTTACCTCATATGTCATTAACGTTTATAGCAAACAACATCAGGTATATATAAACAGTTGATCTCAAGATATTCTATCTGACATGCCTTCATACATCATGTTATGTGTTTTAACACTAGATAAAGCCAACGAGGAAAGGCATCACTCGACTAACGAAAGCTATATTTTTAGACTGTATACATGTAGATGAACGAGCGGTCTAGCTCGCTAGAAACAGTACAGGTGGAGTTGCCATGATGGACAAGTCTCGCTGCAAGGGGCAAAAGTTGCAATCGCAAATTTGCAGATTCAACATTGTTGGATTCAATTTCCGACACACACATACATATATATAAATATGTATTTTTGTTATTTGACCATCTATTTAGGATATTTATAAACCAAAACAAATATCAATTTTACCTAATCAGTCACATTGTATGACCTATTTGCGGTTTTCCAATAAAGTAATTTTACTTGATATGGATTTACCTGTAAAGGAATGCAAT